>JAPQNM010000024.1:7281550-7316550 GCA_029783475.1 Metacarcinus magister
GGACACAGTTCCTTACCGTCACCCAGCCCATCAATGCCTTCTCACACCTGGGCACGGAGAGGAGAGGGTTACAGCAACACACTACACACACCTAACCTAATCTATCAGTGCCTTCTCATACCTATTGATGTCAAGGTAAGGATTATAGCAACACATCTAACTTAACTTAACTTCTAACTAAACCTAACCCAGCCTAGCATACCACTCCTTTCACTCCACACTCTTAACTAACCTAACCTAACCTAACCTACCAGTAACCACATAGATATATAATTATCCAGATTAAATAAACACCAATACAATACAATAAGATACATTAAAATACAATGAAGCCCCATAATGTTAGGTGTTCCTCGTACCTTTTCATGAGTGGTACGAGTGAGAATGACGCGGCCGCCCTCATCAGGTTGAGTGTGAAGGTGTGGTCCTTGAGGAGACTCACTTGATCGGTGTAGACCCAGTGCAACACAGCCTCGCCAACCTCACCCTCAAGTCCCGTCCAGTCTGAGTGTAAGTGAAAACAAAGGAATAAATAGTTAATCCTCGCTATTATTATTTTTTTCCAATGCAACAGAAAGTGTGTGTAAGTGAAATCTTGCTATTATTATCGCCATTAATGATTTTCCCAATATAAGTAATGCTATAGGGAATGGATTTAAGGTAATAGTTATGCAAAGAGAGCATCTGTTAATTCAGTGCATCAAAACTAATGTACAAAAAGATGAAAGTCACTACTATTTCAATTCAGCATAAAATGAATAACAACTACAGATGAATTCAGTGCACATAACAGTCTTATAACATCACAAAAGTCTTAATACAGCACAACAGTCTCATAACATCACAAAACAGTCTTATAACACCACAAAACAACCTTACAACCCAGCATGAGCCTCACCTAGACTGTCCACCTCGGCCAGCGTTGACACCCCCCAGTTGTCACTCCTGGCGGCCAGCACAAAGCGATGGGCTCGGATGTCTCGGCTGCTGAGACGTACAATCATGTCACTGTATTTTTCCTGCAAGACAAGGGAATAATAATAATAATAATAATAATAATAATAATAATAATGGCTCAGTAAGGGTCCTGTTACCTTGTTAGTTTGTTAGTGTAGCGCTAATTATACACGTAACTCATATATATAATTGTTTTAATGCTTTAATTCAACTTGCTTCTATGATTTTGTCTTAAAAAATACAAATTAAAAAAAATATATCCTACCTTGTCATATAGATTGGCCACAAAGCGCAGGAGTCTTGTGACGAAGGAGTCCTCACCCTCGGGACTCTGACATCCTGCCGTGGCGATGGCATGCTGCTGCTCCAAGGTGGTGTAGCGCTCCTGCAGGCGGACATACTGCTCACGTAGAAGGGAGAGGTGCTGCTGCAGCTTACCTACCTCTGTGGGCGGGGCAAGACTGGTTAGGTTAGGTTACTTTCATGTTAGATTAGGTTGGGCTAAGTTAGGTTAAGTTAAGTTAAGAAGGGAGAGGTGTTGCTGCAGCTTTCACTTAATATACTCCTCTAAGACAACACTAAAATTACTGAAATAAGACATATAGACACACAGGCACACACACACACACACACACACACACAATAAATTATAACAATATACCATTAATTCCTGACATTCTATAATTCTTATCCTTTTTACACTATAACATTGATGGAAAAAATAGACAAATATAGATATGGACCACACGAGTGTAGCTCAGGCCCTGTACACTACAACTAGGTAAATACACAGTAAATCAAACTACGAGGCCACTCACTGAACATTACCACGCCCACCCACTGGAGAACTGCACTAAAGGCCAATGCATTCTCCATTCAAACACTCAATGATTATACCGAGTGGTGACAGCACCGTGTATACCCGCCTTTAAGTCTAGGTAAGGTAAGCACTTGGGTATAGCAGTTTAGTGAGTGTGGTAGGTACAACATGATAGTATATAATTAATTCATAGCAGGTTGGAGGGCGTGTCTGTTAATAAAAAGCAAAATAAATGTTCTTTCTACACATATAAACTTAACCTAACTTTAAAATTACAGAAATAACTATTATAATGTTAATATTAACCTAAATTTCCCATCATTCTGTTAGTAAATATATGTCTGTTATATTATATTCCTAGACGTCAAATTCATATGCAAAGGAGACATAACATTACATTATATAATCTACCTTGTTATGTTATATACAGGGAGAATTTGAACCTTATCTTACTATGGTATTATTATATATATGATAATTAACGTATTTTTAGTGTAATTAATCATGTGTCGGTTACAAATAGAAAAAATATAACATTACCATCATTACATTGTTATCTATCATATGTTATAGGGAGCCATGGGGTCTAAATTACTATGGTATTATTATATATGTTATAATTATCCCGTTGTGAGTATAATTAAGTCTATGTGTTAGTTATAAGAGGAATAAATATGAAATTACCGTCCGTGGCTGCCATGAAATCTTCTTCTTCTTCTTCTTTTACTGAGTCACAAGACGCCCATCTATTATGATTTGTTATGATAATGTAAATAGATAGGAATTAATAGGTCCTGTATTTATTTATGCATGGAATATTAAGGGAAATATATGGGTGGTGTAATATGTTTGGTTATATATGTGGTTATGTTGTATTTTACGTGTTTTTGTGCCGTTGTAAATATATATTTCACTTTCTAATTATAGCAGCCTTATACATTAGTAAACGGAATGAAGGAAGTTATTATTTTATGTTTAGGTGGGAAGATAAGGTAAAGATGATTAAATGATAAGGTTGAAATAAAGAGCCGTTGTACAGGCATGACTCTACCCTACAAATTAATTTATATTATTCTATCAACTATTCCTCCATTATCACTTTCATATTGTTACGTAAAGAGAAAGAAAGGGGGGCTACCTTGCCTTACCTCACTACCACCACACCCCTCGTCACTGCACCACGGCAACTCAGCTGCTGCTTCCGTGAGCTGGGTGGATGATGTGAGCGACAGAGGCTCACTTTTCGCTCTGTGGATTCGTGCATGTATCGGTGAGACTGCGAGGTGACACACTATGATCTTTAGGGCATCCGGAGCAGGGTGAGGAAAACCACAGTACTCCAAATCCTCTCTGGTCAGGAGTCCCTCCTCGTCACGCGCCGCCACGCCGTCAGCCAGGCCGTCCCACCCCCGCACAGCCACGCCCGCTGTCCTTTGCCCACACTGCCACGCTATCAGCCAGCCAGCCGCTGATGACGTCCCTGGAGGCTCTACCATGCTGTCTGCTCCTACCGTCCTCGTGGGAGCTGCACTAGGCGACTGGTTTCGCTCAAAGGGGGGGCAAGATGTATCTGCTGGCCACTACTCCTCCCTCCACGGAGGCGACCTTAGGAAAGCAAGGATGCCTCTCTCAGGCCACCTTTCCCAACTTCCCTCCCCAGGTTACACGCCATCTTCCACGCGGCAGGGCAGGCAGGCCCAGCTCCATCACTGGCCCCCTTGAGTTGCTCACTGTGCCCGTCTACTCCCTGAAGACCTCTGGAACAACCCGGCAAGGTTTCCCCTCACGGTGCCGTCTCTCGACTGCCATGGCTCCAGTGTAGTGACCACTACGCTGCCTGGGGCCACGGGAGTGTTGACTGCACCAACACGCTCCCTCAACACTCATAAGCGTTACCCTCCTGCCCGATTTGCGCTGCCTCCTTAAACTCGCGGGCTCTTCTCTCATGCTCGCTAGTCTTTGTATCAGGGCTGTAAACACCGTGGAGACATCGGGGTGTGCCTCACCAAGGCTTCGCGCCATTTCTTCCCGCTCTGTGCCTCCCGGCGCCAACTTGTCCTTGTCTGCCACCCAGCAGTTTTCCAATACGTCTTTTGGTACTAAACCCTATCTTCACTTCTGACACCATTGTTACGTAAAGAGAAAGGAAGGAGGCTCCCTTTGCCTTACCACACCATCACTTACGACACAGCATCACAACAAACTCAGCTGGTGTCTCCTGGGTGCGACCTTGGGTGGGTGACGTGGGGGGCAGGCACTCGCTCCTCACTCCTTGGGTTCATGCAAGTATCGGTGGACTGCGAGATAACACACTATGACCTTCTGGGCATCCGGGGAAGGGTGAGGAAAACCACAATAGCTACTCCCAATCCTCTCTGGTTTACTGAACCTTATCCTTCTATGTACAGCACCCTCACGTCTTCCCTTTGACAACACGCTACTCAGACTGCAGGTGACGCTCGTCCGCGTCTCTCAAAAACCCGCGAAACATTCCCGCCAATATTCCCCATCGTAACAATATTAATTTCTATTCTTCCATTATCACCTTCATATTCTTCTTATTCTTCCTTGTACTACCACCTTTTCAACACACAGGATACATTCACAATACAAACCTTCATAGTTTATCACAGACTTTATTTTCTGGCAAGTATTGTACAGCCAACTAAACATACCACTATCTTATAATGACTTACATTACTATCTGAAAGGAAACGAAAAAAAAAGGATATCAGTAACACCATATATTTATTAGAGTTAAAATACCTATGTTTAATTCAACTTACTAACTTTCAAAATAGTAAATTAATTAACATATATGATTTGTAAAAAGTGATAAACTGTACATAATGTGAAATTGTACTTAAATTACATTAGAAACTAGGAATGTCTGAAGCAAGATTACTTAAATAATCTACTCCATGCAGCTAAGATTACTTAAACAGACTTATACTTCAACTTATCTACATAACAAAATATATTACTAAACCTGAGACATAGGAAAACATGCATTAATACCATAAAACATACATTAGTCAGCACCAAAACTATGATACTAATAGGAAAGGTAATTAAATAATACCCATGAATTAGGTAATGCTACACCATATAGTACCGCTAGGGTTAACCTCTCTCTCTCTCTCACCCAGTAGCAGCTATGAACCGGAATCAAACTTAGAATCTTTAGGCCACAAACCACGCACTGAACCATTAAGCTACCCGGGCAATAAATATAATAAAAAGGAAGTAGGAAATATTAACCAAGAGCTAACCAAAGCTGACTGAAGGACTTATCATTGTCTCACCTTATTAGCCTCATACATAACCTATTTCTTCCTTACATTGTTCTATACACACCCTTTCATCCATTTACATAACCTTACTCCCTTACACACACCCTACACACATAACCATTCCTCCCTAAACACACCCTAACACCTTACACGCACCACCTTTCCTCCCTAAACACACCTTAAAACCCAACAAACCTAACCTAACCTAACCTAACCTAGCCGAGTGACTTAACATACTGGGCCACAGCTTCCACCACTGCCTTGGCTGACTCTATACATCCGTCCAGGTTAGAGTGGGTGAAGCCGTCTCCGCCCAACACCAGGCCGTCCGCTACAGTCACACTCCCAGGCAGGCCAGGGAAGGCTGAGGTCACCTGGGGGTTGATGGGAAGGTTATACGGGTGTGTGTGTGAGAAAAATTTCACTCTATATACAAAAAACAAATAAAACTAAATAAATAAATACAAAACCACACTAGTAGTCCCCCATACCTGCGAGTACCTCCACTTCTGACACTTGATGGACCTCGCATCAGGCCAGTGCGGGTACATGTCCTTGATGCACTGTAGGAGGAGCGGCTTCACCTGGTCTGGGGTCTTCTCTACGTTAGCCTTGCCGAAGGGAATGGACGTATGGAGCACTACTGATGGGCTGCTGCTGTCTAGAGGGGGGGAAAGGGGGGGGGAGTTAGGTTAGTGTGTTATGGTATGTTATAGAAAGTATTGGGTAGGAGTATTGGATTAATTTAGATTGCTGTCTTCTCTTCTATTGGTTGTAATCCCTGTTTTCTATTTGTTTATGTAGTACAATTTAATAGCTTTTCTTACATATATATACATCTTTTAATATATATTTACACTTACATTATTTTCAAACCATAACAATTTCTTTTATATAGATCTAAGCTTCCATTATTTTCTAACAAACCAATACATTTTTTTCTACCCTATAGTTGTTAACGAGAGAAGTTTACGTAGTACCTATGGATCTCTTCTTGTCGTCTATAGCAATGAACCGAGCGACTGGGTTACTGGTGATGTACTGGGCAGCTGTCTCCTTGTCGTTTAAGGTCACCTCAGCCCCCTCCTCATAGAACAGACCCAAGGCATACCGGGAACTGTACTCTACTGATTGTAAGTCTGATAGCAACTTTTCATCTTTGTCTGAAATGTCAAAATTAAACGGATGAAATTTAACTGGTATTAATTTGGGTTTTTTTTCTTAACTTCCTGGTATTTATAAGATGTAAAACTAATATATTGCTTCCATAATTAACTCATAGCTTCAAAATAGTTGTTGAATGCAAATCATATTTTTTACATGATACAAAAAACTAATCAATTATCATTCATTTGCTCTTCTTCTTCCTCTTCATCATTTAAATAAATAACTAATATCTTCCTCCCCCTCCTTCTTTCCTCCTCTCCACCTCCTACTTGTTAACTCCTCTTCTTTTCTTCTCCTCCACCTCCTCCTTGACTCCTCTTTCCTCCACTCCATCTCTCCACCCACCGAGTATCTCCTTAATAGTTCCGCTGAGTCCAAACAGCTGCGGCACGGGCATGGTTAGCACCACTACATCAAACACATCACCTTCCCCTGTCTGTGTGTTGACCTTCCACCTCCCACCATCAAGGTCAATGCTGCTCACGTGATGTAGGAAACTGTTGAAGGTTAAAAGATTAGAGTTATGAGATGTGGTTGGAGGAAGAGGGAAGAGGAGGAAGGAGGAGAGAGGGGAAGGGAAGGGAAGGGAGGGAAAAAAACAAACACAGACACACTCACTTAGACGTAATAATATTTGAACATTTTCTTCTACAGTAAATATCTGACAGACAATCTATACACACACACACACACACACACACACACACACACTCACTCACTCACTTAGGGGTAACCTTTCCTTCCTTCATGAAATGCTTTACAATGGATGAGGTGCCCTTGGGAGTGACGTAGTGTGCAGTGCCTTCCTCAGTGCTCCTCATGCCCTCCACGCGGCTCGTCAGCGGCACCAACAACCCGGCACTCACCAGCTCATCGTAGTAACTGTAATTAGGTCGTTAAGTAGAGGTGATGAGGTGATAATGTGAAATATGGTCGTTAAATGCCATGAAAAATGTTAAAAAAGATACAATAATAAATAAATGAGACTAGAAATGGGGTAGTAATTGTAATGGGTCGTTAAGTTGAGGTGATGATGTTGAAAGGTTAATGAAATACTCTAATGGTCGTTAAGTAGAGGTAATAATGATAAAAGATCAATAAATATGAGAATGGAAATGTCTTATATTTTTTGGGTCTTTACCTTATATTTTTTGGGGTCGGGGTGTTGTATATATTTCTTGAGGGGTGTGTTTGTGTGTGTTTAGTGTTAGTCTATCAACACTTACTCTTGGTGTAGCTTAGCATACTCTGGGGTAGCTGTTATGTACTGACAACCCAGGTCAACTATGGACTCCGGGTCATGGGGACTCCTACTTGTTGCCATACGACCACCTACAGGAAGCAGAAAGATGTATAGATAACGTAGAGTAATGGAGGAAGAATAGGATGTATAGATACCGTATATTATATTGATTAAGGATGTATAGATACCGTATATTCATTAATTTTGTCTTATTAACCAGAGGAAGTATAGATAATGTAAGGATGTATAGATACCGTATATTATATTGATTGAGGAAGTATAGATACCATATATTCATTAACTTTGACTTATAAATATTAACCAGAGGAAGTATGTATAGATACCGTATATTCATTTAGGAAGTATAGATACCATACTAAACCTTCCTTCATCCATACATACCTGCCCCCTTAGCCTTGTCCCATAGGAAGAGGTGAGCATTAGGTAAGGCCCGGCGCAGTAAGGCTCCGGTAAGGGCACTGGTAAGGCCGCCCCCCACCAGCAGCACACGAGTCATGGTTTCCTAGGGGGAGGGGGGAGGGAGAGAGAAAAAGAAAGATAATATGTAATAAAACAATAAAGTATACAGTCAAATAACACCATACCTAACCTAACCTAACCTAACTACTAAATGACAAGCAAAATTAAATCAATAAATTACTCTACAGTAATTAACACCTGTGAATTCTACCTTACCTGAGGAAAAGGTGCACACGTAAGGTTATATTGATTAATTAATGATTTTAAAGCTATAATAACATAACTTTACTTTATAAATGCTATCAATGGAATCTTAATATCAAATCTATGATCTATGACGAATATTTATTTTTTTTTAATAATAGGACAAAAAGGCAATATAGTTGATTATCATTGATTTGTTCTAATTTAAAGTGTTGATTTATTGAGTATATATTGATTACGAGTTTATATTGATACTTACGATGTGTTTTAAAGGTTATATCAGGTTATTATAAGACTCTTTCATAACTATGTGTAGACTGTATCAGCTGATTTGCCTCTCCCTCTTCCTCTTCTTCCTCCTCTTCTTCTTCTTCTTCTTCCTCCTCCTTGTTGTGATAATAGTAATATCAATAGTGATAATATAAATGATAAGATTAATGATAAAGATAGTAATACAAAGATAATATAATAATAATGATGATAATAATGATATATGAAAAAAATTATATTATAAATGTTATATAAATATCTATTATTCACAAAAAACACAATATCAATCCTGAAACCAAATGCATAATAATAACGAATTAAAATTGATACATATATTTACTTAAAAAACAACGTGAAATCAGTGAAAATGAGTCAAAATCAGATAATACAGAATGACACCAAACACATTAATTGACCACAAAAACACAATTACAACACAAACCAAACATAAAAAAAAACCAAGAAAAAACTTAAAACACATATAACAACCCTTAAAACACACTCTAAACCCCTTAAAACAGTCAAAATAAGGTAATAAAACAGCCGGTAGATGTCCCTTCGAACACACAAACAAAGAATATCAACAGAGAAAGTGACGGGAGTGTTGTTGTGGACGCGGTGAGGAGAGGTGCAGTCGCTCCTTCCTATAGTATTTCCCTCATTATTTCCATTTCTAGACGATTCAGGGGCTGGAAATTACAGGAAAATGGACGGTCATGTTAATATTGACCGAGATGACAAGGTAGCGATAGTAGAAGACGCGGGAGCCAAGGGAAGAAAGAGGAAAAGGAGATCTCAGAGCCAAGAGGAAACAGAGGCTGATGTAAGTTGGGTTTAATTTTATAGTTATTTCCTTATTTTGGTTGACTTGGGTTTCCTTGGTTGTTTTGGGGTTTATTTATTGTTATCTTTGGGGTTTTAGGGTTATGTAGATTGCTCTGAAACCGACTTTAAATCCCTAAATAGCTAGTTAAATGAAGGAAATGTTACGTTGGTGTATTATTATTTACTGTTTTGTGTCCTTACTTGCCTTGATATTTTATGGTTTAGTAAGAATATTAGTGTTATTCTTAGGTTTTTTGGGTTATTTAGATGTGAATTGATGTATGTATGTGGTGTTATATGTTAATTTGAAGGCGTATTATAGTATATCCGATATAATCTTAACATCTACACCAGAATGGATATAAATAATGTACTTTTTGGATAGATTTTGATCCACTTTGAATTATTTTGACATTCATTTCCGTCGCCAATGCATATATTAGATATCGTCATCACCTCTAACAAGCTTGGGAACCTGTGGGATTGCCGGGTTTTTGGGGGAGCGGGGGGCGGGGGGCGGGGCGGAGGAAGAGGAAATACAATGATTCACGCTAAGAACAAGGTGCCAGGGAATCACTAACACAACCCAACGCTAACCAATTGATGACCAGGCAACCTATAACACTGAATTCCTAGAGCATTCAGGTGAAGATGTAACATAATACCATATGTTATTATTACACTCATATCACTCTATTCAAGGGAGTTATACCACACACTCAAACCCTTCCCTTCACCACACGTCCACACAGCAGGAACAAGAGAACATAAGAATATAAAGAAGCTACAAAAGACCCAAATGCCTGCACGAGGGAGTTCCAGTTACTCTAATACTCCTTTATTACCTACATCCACCTCTCATCCCCATCCATAAAGCCATCTAGTCTTCTTTTAAAACTCCTCGCCCGCTCGCTCAAACTGTTTTCTTCATCCCACCTCCACACAGCATGAAGAGGACTCCCCGTGTGACCAGGAGGAACCCCACACCAACAGCCACCCTCGTGAAGGTGTGGTACGGCGTCACCAGAGGGCACCCGAAGGCAATGGGCACCCTGAACCCACCAGGAGGGACGGACCCACACCTGCCAATGCAAGACCCAACCCACAGGTGAGGGGGAGAGGAAGTATGAGGGTAAAAGGGAAAGTCTGAGGTGAGAAAAGAGAGGAAATATAAGGTGAGAGGAAGAGTGAAGGTAAAACAATGCAATACACGTAGCTAATAATCATCAATGTTATAATAATCACGCTTTTAACATTAACACTTCCTATAATTATACATATGTAAGTATATCTCTTCCTTATAAATCTCAATACCCTTACCTATCCACATTCTATCCATATTTACATTACCATAAACATAACATATATAAATACTAACCTAACCTAACCTATCTTCCCCTACAGGACCCAAGGCGGCCCCAGCACCCACAAGGGGAGTGGGAGGAGGTGGAGGAGGAGGAAGAGGAGCTGAAGTATGGCGCCCAGCATGTTATTAAGCTGTTCATCCCTGTGTCTCTGTGCATGCTGGTGGTGGTGGCGACTGTCTCCTCCGTCACATTCTATACAGAGAAAGGAACCTACCTGTGAGTGTTAAGTTAGGTTAGGTTATTAGGAAGAGAGGTAAATGTATGTGTTGATTTTCTCATTAGTGTATTATATTTTATGGCTGTTAAGAGGAAGATTTTTGAAGTGATATGCTAATGTAAGTGTTTGAGGAGTGCCTGCTAAGAGTTTTTTAGGGATGACTAATGTACAAGAATCAATAGGAACTTGTACAAAGAATTACATCAAGAATATATTGACTTATATTTGTCACACACACACACACACACACACACTCACCCTCTCCCTCTCCCTCCCCCAGTTTGTACACACCATTTCACGAGGAATCCCAGAGTTTTGGCGACAAGCTGTACGACGCGGTGAGGAATGCTCTCATCCTTCTAGTGGTGGTCATTGTACTCACCATCTTCCTCATCATCCTGTACAAGAAACGATGCTACAAGGTGAGTCGTTAGGTCGTTAAGTAGCTACATTATCTTCACACACGCTGGGTTAATTATATCTTTCTTCTCCTATCTTGGTTTAATTACGTGATGTTGATAATTAGTAATGATTGTTAAGGTGAGTGTGTAAGGGTGGTAATGATAGGTGTAGGATTCTGTTTATGGTTTATTTAAGTTTATAATTAATTGTGTCTTGTTTAATGATATCTTGTTGCGGATTATTTAAGTTTATAACCATTTGTCTTTTTTTTTTAATGTATGTTTAGTTAAGTTAATAATAATCTGTTGTTTCAGATTATTCATGGTTGGCTGTTGATGTCGTCGCTGCTGCTGCTGTTCATCTTCACTATCCTGTACATGATGTGAGTGTGTGTGTGTGTGTGTGTGTGTGTGTGTGTGTTTGTGTGTGTGTGTGTGTTAATGGTCTTCTCTATGTGGTTTTTGGAAATTTTTTGGCTCCACTAAAACTTAATATATATTTTTTTCTTTTTTACTGTTATTATGAGTTATTTTATGGTTAGACTGTGTTGTTTTTATTTTTATTTCCCATCCATATATATATCCTGAGTTTCTTTTTATTTATTTATTCATTTATTTTTTGACTTATCATGACTCATTTTTATTATATAGTAAGACTTTTTTTTTCGTTTTTATTTCCCATCACTACGTATTATCCTTCTGAATTATTATTTTGAGTTTTTTCTTATTATTATTTTCAACTGTTACCATGATTTATTTTGTAGCCAAGCAGTGTTTTTATTATTATTATTATTTATATTTATCATTCTTCCGAGCTTTTCAAAATATACGTAATTATTTATTTATTTATTCGTTTTTGTTTATTATACTCTACATAACTTTTTCTCTATATATTAATCCTTTATTTCCGCACATTTTTAGGGAGCTTCTACGCGGGTATAACTTGGGTATGGACTGGATCACCATGGCAATCTGTGTGTGGAACTTTGGTGTGGTGGGCATGGTAAGCATCCACTGGCACGGCCCACTCCGCCTCCAGCAAGCCTACCTCATCTTCATTGCTTCACTCATGTCACTCATGTTTATCAAGTATCTGCCGGAGTACACACTGTGGATGGTGCTTGGTGTCATCTCTATCTGGGGTGAGTACGAGGGAGTAGGAGTAGGAGTAGGTTCGAGTGTTAGTAGGAGTTAGTGTGAGTTGAGGTTTGAGTAGGAGTAAAAAGTAGGAGTAGGATTTTGAGTATTAGTATGAGTAAGATTTGTGTTGAGATTCAGATGTTTTTCTTTTTATTTGACGTAAGGGAAGGAATAAGTGTTAGTCATTATAGATAGACAACTTAAATTGGCATCACTTTTTATTCCTTACACAATTTGATTTAGAGAACAAGTAATTATATAAAATAGATAGATAGATATTCATTGTATTTTGTAGGTATGTTTTCAGTATGTATAGATAGATAGATAAGATATTGATTGTATTTTGTGTATGTTTTCAGATCTAGTGGCTGTGTTATGCCCTAAAGGCCCTTTGAGAATACTTGTAGAGACGGCCCAGGAGAGGAATGAACCTATCTTCCCAGCTCTCATCTATTCATGTAAGTATGGACAGAAAAAAAAATAAATAAAAAAAAATCTGAGCTGGAAATGACAAAAAAAAATAGAATAACCTAACCTTACTTTTCCTTCCCAGACCTAACCTAACCTAACCTAACCTTACTCTCCCCTCAGCCAACATCATGTACAGTAGTCTGGGAATGGCTGACTCTGACGAGACAAGAAGTTCAAGGACACGTGGAGCAGAGAGACAAGAGCAGCAGGAGCAGGAGCAGCAGGCAGAGCAGGCAGGTCCGAGGGAGGAGCAGCAGGAGGCGGTGAGGAGGAGGATAGCAGAGAATGGCTATGCAGGGGCTGATAGAGACGCAGGATTTACCGAGGAATGGGCACAGCAGAGGGAACAGAGAGCTGCCAGACGCCAAGACCAGGTATACCTTTGAATTATTTATATTATTATACATTTATTTTTATACTCTATAGTTATGTGATGGGATTATTTGAAGGTATTTCTCTCCCTCTGTCGCTTATATATGGTTTTGTTTAATTAATGAAGTTTTGTGTTTGTTTATTTATACTTTTTAGTTATGTGGTGGTCTCTCTCTCTCTTGTTTATGTGTTAATTATTGAAGGTTTTTGTTTGTGTGTGTTTGTTTTAGGTTGCCGGGCATGTACGTCAAAACCCAGCCCATGTGGACCACCCTCCCCACCCACGCGACCTCACAGCAGAAGAGGAGGAGGAGGAACGTGAGTTAATCCACCGCCTTCGTCTAGTCCCTTGTCTCTATTTCTCCTACTGTGGCAACAAGCGGGATTATTTTTTATTAATTCTATATATATTTGCTCTTTGCCGGTACCCTTTTAATGTAAGAAAAACAACAACAAAATACATATCCTGTTTCTGTATGTACTGGTATATATTCTAATTGTTTCTGTGTGTGTGTGTGTGTGTGTTTGTTTCCTGTAGGGGGAGTGAAGCTGGGTTTGGGCGACTTCATCTTCTACTCAGTCCTGGTTGGCAAGGTGTCGGCGTACGGTAACTGGAGCACAACCATCGCCTGCTTCATTGCCATTCTTATTGTGAGTGTTCAAAGGGTGACTGTATTGTTGTTTGAATCTAATCTAAATCTGTATATAACTTTTGGATAGACTGGTAATATAGATGAAACTTAGATATGTGAAGAGTTTGATAAATAATATAGATGAAACTTAGATATGTGAAGAGTTTAATGAGCCATACTGTTTTTTTAGTCTAATATGAATGAATATGTGACTATACTTTAATGAACAATACTATATCAATTTATTCCTTCCAGGGTCTTTGTTTGACTCTGATTATGCTGGCAATCTTTAAGAAGGCCTTACCCGCCCTCCCTATCTCCATCACGTTCGGACTTATCTTCTACTTCTCGACACACCTCCTCGTGGCCCCCTTCACGGAGCGTCTGGGCAGCGAGCAGTTCTATATATAGTACACACCACACCCTTAACTTAACACACTTGTATGTAGGTAGCCTTAACAAGCTTGGTCCTCTCTCGACTTGATGCTGACTGATCTGGATGGGGATTGTGTATGTGTATGTGTATGCACTTGGGTTTGTGTGCGTGTATGTATGTATGTATGTATGGAATTTAATGTATGTTGTATGTATATTTGCAGCAATGACTTATTTTTTGAGAGATAGATAAAGAGAGAAAGAGTAAATTTTAATCATGAAGAGGCGAGATGACAGTCAGACACACACACACACACACGTACGCACACGGTGAATGTATAAAGTGAGCGTTCACAAACTGTGGCTGTGACTGTGATGGAATTAAACTGTCAATACCAAGAACAAGGATCAGAGACAGTGATGGTGACGTGTGTGATTTGACATTTTATAACATAGCTTCTAATGTTTATGCTTTGACGTCGCACGCACACACGCACAGCCAGAGTTCCGTCAAGTTCCGTGTGGTGTTACATGAAGACTTTGAAGGGAGTGGAAGTGGGTCGTTATGTTAGCACGCAGGGTTGTGCAGCAGTCGTAGTTATTAGTGTGTTAGATAGTCGAGGAGGACCGCAAAAGCACGTCTCGTCAAGTATCAGACCAGACCCACAAGCTTATCTCACCTGGAGGGCTGGAGGCTGGAGGCTGGAGGCTTTGTAGTGATGGCAAGAGGAAGGTTCACATGTACAATGCTTCCTCCAATTTTGTGACCAAGACCAATCTCCATCTCCGCAAATCCAGGTCATTGGAATTGATTTTCTTATGGATAATGATAATGTTTATGTTTTTCTGTATATTTCTTTACTGTAGGATGTATAATTACATGTATTTGTGTACAGACAAGTGCAAAAATATGACTAAAATCACCATAAGGTTAATTAATCCAATTTTTGCGAATTAGCATTTTGTGGCCTGCAATGTCAACCAATTTCACACAAAGTTGGAGGGAGCAGTGTACCAGCCTAGAAGTGGGATGAATATTAAGTAGATCATTGCAGCTAAACTTAACCTCATGAAACTTCAACTTATTTTGTGTGTCAACTTCATTTCTCTGCCCATTAGTTGTATAATGAATATTTGTTATGATGTATTAATGCTTTTGGATCTATACACTGATTGATAGAGTTGAGGGCAGCAGGTGTTCAACTGCAGTGTGTGTGTGTTGTGATTGGACGAGAGGATCACCACGAGGAAGTGAATGAATCTGGTGTGAATGTGTTGGTTTATTAGAGGAAATGTATTAATATAATGTGTGATGATACTAATACTGAGGGCATTTGAGTTTGTGGGTGAAACATGCATGTGTGTGTGTGTGTGTGTGCATGTGGGTGTGGGTGGGGGGGAGGGTGCAGGTGGAGGTTATTGCATTAATTTTCACATATACAAAGTTTATACTGTGTATGTATGCAACTTAGGCTTTAAATATGTAACAAAGTTTCCAAAGGGCTAATCTTATGTACTTTTCTTTGTTCCTTATGTCCCGTTATAGTCACTTCTGTTCCTCTTTAAGAATATCAAGCTGAGTATTATTGACCAACACGATGGTGAATAAGTTATAATGATATGCACATAGCAATGATTCATCTGTAGCAACGTGGTCTTGTTACCAAACATCTTCTCCCTCGTGTAATTCCAATGTAAAATTAATCACCATTGATCTGGGATGATTGATATTATTGAATGAAATAGTTTGTACTGAATATGAATAATTGGAGTTACAGTATTAGTGAAAGGAAAAGCAACTGAAATACATTGTTTACATTGGCAAAATAAATGTTGGGCAGTAATTATAAAGTTTGTTGATGGTAATGGTAGGGTGAAGTTTCATTGTGTTTCCCTAAGGTGTATCACTGCCTTGAGCGGGCCGTCCGAGGGAGCTGACCGCCTCAACCTCAACCTCACCATGACAGACCTTGCTCTCACCTCTGTGACTTGACTAACACACATTTACACCAACTCTTATCGAAGCTAATACATAACAGGAACATGTACAAATGCAGCTTCAATCCCTATACCCATCATCATTATTATCACCATCATCACTATCACTCTGAAGATGCACAGTGCTTGTTAAATCCACTAAATTTAATTCCTTCCTTGGGATTCAACCCGTGACTTGTCTGGTCTGGCAGTTGGTATTTAATGTTACACTCTAAGTACTTGATGTGTTTCAGCGAGGCATTCTCATCCTTTCCCTCCACACAGACAGACTAATGTGATCCGACTGTCTTCATCATTAAGTAATTGTAATTGTTGTCTACAGAGAAGTTATTACAATCTTACGTCAACTCAACTACCAACACAGAAAGGACGAGGAAGCAATGTGTCCAGAGGTTACAGAAATATAACCTTTTTTTATTCTAACTTATAAATATGATATAAAGTTTTCTCCACAATGATTGGTGGTGGTGGTGGTTATTGTTGCATTATTCAGCATTCACCTTCATGCACTGACAGTCCGTTTGCTGTCACCTCACACCATCAGCTGGCATGGACGTGTGTGTGTGTGTGTGTGTGTCAAGTGTATTGATATTCATTGTAGTGTTGGTGGAGTTATGTGTTTGCCGCTGTGCTTCTGTCTGAGCCACACGGTGAATGCTTAAGCTGGTGGGCAGTATGAATAGTGATGTGTGTATGTGTGTGTGTGTTTATGTGTGTCCTGAGCCTGGCCTGGCCCCAAGGATGCCACACTAACACTCACACTAACCTCCTGCCTCTCTTACTACTCCTCAAAACACTACATGAAAATAAGCTTCCATTCACCACCAGAAACACTTCACAAATTTGCACCTTTTTTTGTATTTCATTTTCTTCATCCAACCAAGTCGTGTTTACTCTTGACTATTGTGTGTGATTTATTCTATTGAGTCAGCGTTGGGTTGGTCCCCCATTAGGCGGCCACTTGAGGTAACCATTATTGTGTTATACTTATACCATGTCCTTGCTATGCCATTTTTATATAAGGGCAAAGAGTTTTTTGTCACTGTTTTGTCCCTGCTGCCTGCACTCAGAGGGAAGGAGAGGCACTGTTGATTTTGCATCTATAGCTCAACATTCCAACCTGTGTAAGACTTTTGTATCAAGGAGAGTGATAGTTGAATGTGTGATTTCATAATGCATATTGTGTAGAACCTGATTTAAATGTGTGAACTTTAATAATAATTTTAATAAACATGAGAAGTATAATTGTTTGCTCTTGCTATACCCGAAGATGAAAAAAAATATATTATCGAAGAGAAAAGAAAATGTGTGTTGTAGAAATTATTCATATGAAACCAGAATGAGTTTGATGTTAAGTAATAATATAATAAGTGTTCTGCGACAAGGAAAAACAAAATACTAGATGTGGAATGTTTAAAAGGTATTTTTATTTCTTACAATGAGCATAGCTGCTCTGTATGGGCCTTACACACACACACATGCACACACACACACACACACACGTACACAAAACAGTTAATCACAGAACAAGTTAGACACATTCATCAATAGTTTAGTATTGAGAACAAATACTGAAGGATGGAACATAGCTGAGGTACAAATGTTATACTAAATTTGTATATATATAACAATAGTTTTTTTTTTCTATGAGAATAATTAGTTTACTGAATTTATAATGATTAATGTACAATATGAATCCATAAAACATTCCCGATCGACTATGATGAGAATAAAAAGGTTACGTTGCCTCTATAAAAAAGACGTCGGTACAGAATATACAAAATAATCGGACGTATAAATAAATAAATAACTGCCATGTTTTGGAAATGACCGTGAACAGTGATCAGCGAACAACCTTTTTCACAACTCTTGGGGAAAGTTTCATTACCTTGGACTACACTCGTACATATTGTTATTGTTATTGAAAAGTGAGAAAGGAGACACGAGAGAGAGACACTCGTTATAAGGACTATACTATTTACAAAAGACTAATATGAGTGTTAGGAAATACAAGTTATAATTCATACATCATACAAAATTACTTGCATTATAGTAGTAAGTATAAGTATGGAGTATTGTGGAAATCAGATATTCAACTAAGATTTTACAGAACAAAACACCAACACTTGTTTACTCTATTAGGTATTTGCTTTATATAAACAATTTTTTGCAAGATTTATAATACCTGTGATGTTAGGTTAGGTTTTTACTGTGAGTTAATCTTGCAATATATTTTATACGTTGAATTTTTATGTATATTTTCATCAAAACTGATTCCTCTTATTAATTTGTATGCCTTTTTTTTTATATTTTAAGATAGAAACAAAAACAGATGCCTTGAAATGATTAATTAACATACTTCCATAAATAAAAATAAATAAAAATATGTGCGTATAATTAAATGAATAAATAAAATCAAGCTGCATCCCCAAAAAATAATCAAGTATAATTCAACATCAAAACTGAGCATACATATAATAATAATAAAAAAAAATTCCATACAGTACACATTACCAATAAATTAAATAAGTTCCCCAAAGTCTTCCTCATCAATTCCTTCAGGACAGTCTACAACACCATCATTGACTTGGGAGAGGGAGATGCAAGTACCGTCAAGACACTGCAGCTCGGGACAAGTGGACGGAGTGATGGTTTCAATTTCCAGTGGTAGTGTTGTGGTCTCGTCCTGAAGGGTGGGTTCTGTTACCTCAGTCTCTTCCTCCGGTGCTGTTGTCACGGATGTTGTGTTGTCCTCAGAGGTGCTGTCTGTGGGAGGACAGGAAAGGTTTAGTTATTTCATGTGTTTAACTTCCTTTCATTCCTGTGAGTTCTGGTTCTGGTTATGATGTAGGAAGTGTTAGTTAATGTTTGTTTGTTTTAAGTTATGTTATGATGTTGGTGTTATAGTTAGTTTTTAATGATAACAGTTTAATCATTCTTATCATTCCACTAGCATGTCTCAAACTTATTATCCATCAATTCATCAACATTCATGCAGTACTATCAGTGATGGTAAACAACCTGACAAACTTTAATAACGTTAGTGGATGCTATTAAGTCGACTACAACACATATTTATAACACCATTTTACTGTAAGTCATTAACAGACAGACAAACAGCTATACATACACTACTGTTTGTTGGGATGGGCAGCGACTCCCTCAGGTTATTATTGAGTTATCAGTTACGACGGGTAATTTGACGCATGCATTGGGTAGTCAGAGGCGTAGTCAGTGGAGCGGTAGTCAGGTATCTCAGAAGCATAGCTAAACTGAGGTGTGTCTGCCTTGTATTCATCTGTCTCGTCTCCGTCGTATTCAGAAACCGTGTCATCTTGTGTTTGTTTTGTCCTTCTTGCTTGGTGACGAGTCCTTTGTACATCCAGGTTGTCCCTCTGGAAGTCTTGTCTGTACCTGCGTGGGGGCGCGTTCCACTGTGGCGTGTGCTGGGAAGGTGCACGGATACGCACTTGACTATGTGCTGAGGCGGACTGTTCACTGCCTACTTCTTCCTTTCCCTCATCCCCTTCACCTGCTAGCTCCTCTGCCTTAAATTTAGTCTCAGGTTTGACTACTTCTTTCAGGAATTCTTGAGGATAGTTTACAGGGATGGAGTCTATCCTTGAGGTCCTTAGTGTAGGTCTTGGGCCGAAGGATTGTTGGGCTTCGGTGACACGTCGGAATGGTGGCACCCTTGGTCTGGGACGGCACTCTGACCCTACCACGTTGAGCACCAATAGCAGGCTCTTCCTCAGTGTCGAGGCGGTCAGTCGCTGTGTCTGTTCGGAGTGATTCATAGGACGGGTTGCGGGAATTACGCCACTTCTGAAGGCGGGAGAGGAAGGATGAGGCGGGTTGTGAGCCTGGACGGATGCTGGTGGTTGGTGTTGTCCTTGTCCTAGGGGTGGGTGACAAGGGCCTACGTGTGAAGGGACGACGGGAATATGCAAATCGTGTGCTGCCTCTCGGTCTGTTTGCTCTGCTTGGCGTGGGGGGAACGTTGGTGGTGGTGGCGGTAAGTGTGTCGGGTGTTTCTTCATAATCTATCATTGGTACCTCAAAATCGATGGTCTTAAGTGTTTCCTGCGATTCCTCTACACTTTTAATTGCCTCAGATTCTACTTCACTCTCAAAGTCGTCATTTAATACAGTTTCGGGTAATCTTTCCCCTTCGTCGTTTGCAAGGTTCGTCTCCTGTTGTTGTGGTAGTGGTGGTGATAGGGTTAGGTCACCTTGAGGGGTGTTGGGAATGGTGTCTGGGTGAGGGAAGTCTCCAGGGAATGTCTGGTGAGGGGAGTAAAGAGACTCTTCCTCATAGTGTTCCTGGGGGAGGTGAGGGAGGGGAGAGGGGTGAGGGAGGTGGTCTTGCTGTACTGGGAATGTATCTGTTGGTTCACTCCCTGTACCATCACCAACAAACTCCTCATTCTCGGTGGAGTAATCATGTGCGGTTTCCTGTAGTTCTTGGTGTGAGGTTTCTCCGGGGAAGTTCTTTACGTCTCCTTCAGGTGCCAAGAGCTGAGGGTGGCTGTAGTCTATGTCTGAAGGAATCTCCCTAAACGATGCTGGTAATTCATCATCTACAAGTGGGTGAGGCTCGTCCTGGCTTGGAGGAGACTGGTTATCATCTGTAATCTCTCCGAAGGTTTCATAGTAAGGTAGCGGGTTGAGGTCATAATTCTGAGGTTCATCTTGTGCAGTGTTGGTTTGTTTACCTTCCAGTGTGTCATCATTCTGACTAGGATCTTCAGGGTAATCATTATAGGTTTGTAGAGGCTGTTGTGTGTCCTGAGGGAAGGTGTGTTTGTGTGTAGTCATCGTGATTAGGTGTGTCAGGGAAGCTGGAGTGAGTGAATTCATGGTGGGATGTAAGTTCAGGGAGAGTGTGTAGTGTGGTGTCAGGGTGGTGTATTTGCTGTGGTAAGTCCTGCAGCTGGGTATCAAATGGAAGCCTTGATTCATACCCATTAAAGTCCTCTAGATGGGTGGAATCAGACTCACTGGTTCCGTCTTGGGTAAGTTCTGGGTTAACAGTGTCAGAGTAAGAGTTTAGCTTCTCTTCATCCTGTGATTCATACTGATTATCATTTTCAGTGTCAGAGTAAGAGTTTAGTTTCTCTTCATCCTGTGTGTTGTACTGGTTATCAATTTCCGTGTCAGAGCTGCTCACTAGTGCCTCTTGTGCTGAGATAACTGTGCCATCATCACTACCTCCTTCTTCAGGAAACAGTTCTCTAGCACCTTCTCTTGAGTTGGATTCATCAGTTATTCCATTAGAAACATCAATGGTTGGGAACGCTGCGTCATCATGACCAACAAAGGAATTATCATTGGGTTGAATTTCTCCAAACTCGTTGAAATTATATTCTTCAGTTCCTTCAAAGTTCTGGAAGTGACCACCAGGGGAAGGAAAGTGTCCGAGAGGAGTAAAGTTGTCTAGATGCGATTCCCCTTCAGCGTGGGGTGATGGGGGGGCTTGGAAGGGTGATGGGGGGCCCTTGGAAGGGTGATGGGGGGCCTTTGGACGGGGGGCAGGTCACAGTCTGTTTCGTCAGTATTGTCTGTGCAGTCGTTGGCTCCGTCACAGACCCAAGACTCAGGCACACACTGGTCGGTGGTGACACACTGGAATTCTCCCGTGTTGCACCCTAAGGCAGAGTGGTCAGGTCAGGTTAGGTCAAGGTCATTATATAAAAGTCAAAGTATAATAACATGTTCAGTACCTTCACAGCAACTTAAACAAAATGAATTAAACTAAATGGTTTCAATAAACATATTTACTTGATTCACAAAAATGGCAATACTTTAATTTATTTATAAAATCATTTCTGTAATTGGTTTAAAGATGATTTTTAAAGGAATTTTATATTGGGTTTAAAAGTCAGTCATGCAGTCATTTAGGGAAGTGCAGGAAAGTCACGGAAAGTAGCAGTCCACAAGAGTTAACTATATATCATGATGCAAGTGTGAAGGATTCTTTTCAACCAACACCGAGAGTCAGCCCCAAATGTACACAGTATTGAGGAAGGAGTAGCAGGGAAGGGAAGGGTTCAGGAGACTCACCCACGCGTTGACACTCCCCTTCATCAGACCCATCACCACACTGCTCACTCCCATCACACACAGCCTCTGAGGGCAAACAAGCTGACCTATCCACACACTCAAACTGACCCTCGCTGCAGGTACTAACAACAGCAGGAACAACAACACTCCCAAGATCAGACGGAAGGTTCAGAGCGACATCATTCGTTGGTGTGTCAGGAATATCACCGCCGATGAAATCATTAAGATATTCATCATTATTGGTATTCTCCAGATTATTTACACCTTCTTGTGGATACTCATTAAGGTAATCCTGATCTGGTGTAAGTACAAAGGGTGTGGCAGTGTTCTCAGAGGCTGGGTGGTGGTGTGTGGGTCTATGCGGCAACTCAAAGTCTACTCGAGCCTCATTGGACGGTGTGAGAGGGTGTGAAGTAGGGTTTACGGAGGAGTCTTGGTTTGTGAGGTCATCTTGTAGTGCATCGTGGAGGTGTTGTGGAAGGGTGAAGACTGTCTGTCGTGGTACTCCTCTTCCTCCTTCCTCCTCAGCTGTCATGTCAGGTTAGTGAGTCATATAAACGTGCTGTCATGGTGCTTGGTCTTCACTATTAGTACAGGTTGACTATCAATAACCCGGCATGAGCAAACAGCTAATTCTGGGTAAAGCGCCATCAAAACATAAACATAAACAGTGCCTCCCGAAAACAGTGATGCGCTCTGAAATTCATGCCGGAAAACTGATGGAACCGGAATATTGCTTGCCAGATTATTGATAGTAAACCTGTACTCATTATCATGCACACTGTTGCTCAATACATTAATTCACTAATGTTTAATGTGGATATCAAAATTAGTGAAAACATTATTATACTACATACATGCTCTCATATGATTTAAAGTGACTACGTGTATGTTATACTATATAATACAAACACAAATAGATACAATATATATATACAATACAATATTATGATGGTGCACATTATATACAACTAAACTAGGAGTGGGAATGTAGAGGTAGGAGGTGCAGGATCGGATGGATGGCGTTAAGATGAGCAGTGCGGAAGGTGTCATCGAGAGGTGGAGGGAGGCAGGACATGCACCACTAAACACATGCACACACACACCTGGCACTCACTCATGGTGCCAGCCAGCGTCAGTGCCACTCAACTTATTTAATACTTTAGGAGGAATCACTTCTCATGCCGGTATATTTTATGGGTTATGAGAAGAGATAGAATACATATTTACCAACTACACTACTAGGTTATCAATCATGTTTATGGAGTCAGAGGAAGGTATCACTAAGACCCTTCCAGATGCAGGTACACATTCCTACAGTAACCGGGACTGACCTGAGGCTTGGCCAGGACACACGGCCTCATCTGAGCTGTCAAGGCAGTCTGAGTGGCCGTCACAGACCAGCTTCTTGGCCACACATCGGCCATCCCCACAACGGTGTTCCAGGCCCAGGCAAGGCTCTGTACAAACACACCATTCCCGTAACCCGATGTAATGTAATGATCCGATAGGCGATGCGTTAAGTCCCTCGTAAGGTTATAGATGGACTTCCCTCACACATTAGAGTTAGTTTTAAATTATATTCCCAGTGTTTATTGAGGTTATCTTGCCATGATGTTGAGGTGTGATGTGATTTGTTAATTGAATGGTTGTTCCTAAAGTTTTATCACAAGTGAGAAATATTATCATTTGAGATTTTCAGTTTATAATTATTTAGTTATGCCTTTGTGCTTCTTAATGTTTAGTGTTGCCTTACAGTGTTGTACAGGAATAGATAGTTATTGTAGATCAACATAACAAGAGTATCACATATGTATAATAGTTCATAAAATTTGCACTTGAATAATTATAAAAGACAAATTTACACCAGCATCAGAAACTGTATAGGTAAACATGGATTCAAAACTTAAGGAATAACCCTTTAAAAATTAACAACATTTATACAAAAATACTAAGTTCACTTGTACTTATTTCACTAAACTAACGACTAGGTTTCTTTTTTATCAAATATTGTTATTTTTGTGACTATTACATCAATGGTTATAATGTTAATATAAGTTTAATATCTATCTAAGCTAACACACACAATCGGAGGTTAAATGTTATACTTCAAAGTCATTGTTAACACCTAGAGTATGGACGTAAAGGGTAAATACGTCACCCAGACAGAATATAATCAATTAAATGGTGAAGTGACATTCCCACAATGAGTTAAATATTCTCAAAACATTATATAAACCTTCTTATTACTTCGTCTATCTCATACTCTTGTGGATGACTTGACTTAGTGGTATAATAGAACAACAACACGGGTTAGATAAGTGTTTGTCTTGCCCCTCACCACCAAGCTGATTCCATTACGGTTAGTACGTCACGTCAGCATTAAACACTCACACACTCACTGTTCCCTCCTCGTCTTAATGCTGTAAGTTGGCAACAAAATTCCTGCATCTCACCTCAGAATGTTATGTTATGTATGATATAGTAATGGAGTTTATGTGTATTTACAATGTATACTATATTTTTGCCTTAACTTTGAACAAAAAAAAAAAAATTTGTGTTTAACAGTTGTCCTTTCCTGCATTCAGCCAAAGTTTTTTTCTTCTGGAATTATTCATATTTAAGCTTTAAAGATAACTTAACTAGACATGACTGGTAGTTATATGTATGTTGTTTTTTCTATTTACAAAGACTACCTTATCCATTTTCCTTGTCATAAGAAGGATCACATTTACACAAGTAAGAAACAATAAACAACAAATAGATAACAACAACATACAGCAGCTACAGCAACACTTGAAACAACTTGAAACACCTCACAACAGAGTAACAACACCAGCAGAACATCCTTGAGGAGAGATGATGCAAAGCAGTGGGAGGCAATCACTCACACCAGAGAATGGAAAGCAACATTTTGAGGTGAAGCAAGCTAAGCAGGACTTGTGAGGGGAGGGTGGCTGGAGGAGGGGATGGATGGGGCAGCTAAGGAAGAAGGGGAGGAAGGAGAGGAAGGGGAGGAAGGGTACTTACCATTGGTCATGTCAAAGCACACGTTGGGGTCAGATGAGTCTGGGAATTGTTCACAGTCGAAGGCGCTGCTGAGGCTGAATCTTGAATTGATGAATTCCTCGCAGGTTGCGGCCACAGCTATGAGGTGAACATTAGGTTAGGTTTACAGTGTGATGCTCAGTGCTTCTCCAGGTGTTATAAAGACCCGTAACACCTGCTGCTCTTGTAATATCAACATTTTAGTGGTCACATGAATAATAATTCTTTGTAAATCAATATTATAAGATAGACTGATCTACTAAATTACGTTCCTTCATTAAACATAAAAGCAATCATAATTTTGTGTTAAAAAAGATATTAATTCCCTGTTTTTAATCTTGTTTCAGTTAAAAACTTTCACATCTTTGAGTACAACAAAACTATATCAAGTCGCGTCCCACACAGGATCCGAAGCAAGTATCCTGCAGCAGTTGTACTCACACTTGCAGAAGGTCCTACAGGGGGGAAGGATGGTGCCGTCAGAGGTGCAGGGAGGCTCCAGGATGGCACACGAGTACTCCTTAGCTCTTGGGGAACACCTTGACCTCACAATGACATCCTGAAGGAATGGGTGAAGGTCATTAAACTTTTCACTACAATAATTTCATAAGATCTATTTGTAGGTTTATTCATTACTCAGAAGTATTTGGAAATATTAAACTATGAATATTAAATCATCAATACTAGAGGAATTTTATGTACATTATAAACAGCTAGTATATATTCAATACTTAACAGATATTCATTCATCAAGACACCTGCAACCTTAGTTTAGCATCCCTTTTTTCATTAATCTATTTTCTTTAGGGAACCAGCAATTAAGTGGGATTTTTTTATATCATTTTCTATGCCCTTGGCCGGTTCTCCAATAGCATAAAAAAATAAATAAATAAATAAAATAAAAGTAATGAGCTGTATGTAATGGACCAGTAGTTTGTCGTTGTACATCTTCGTCGTGACTCACCCGCAGGAAGGGAAGTGAAGTCTTGTTGAGGTCCTCTTCGGTCTGATCTCCAGCCCAGTTAGGGAAGGCTGTGAGGGCGTGGGGGAGGTCACTGCACATCTCAAGCTGACGTGGCCGACACTTTCCTGTAGACAACCAATAAACTTATGGTAAAGACAATGATTAAGTTATCAATTTTCCACAATATCCTTATTCAGACCCAATATCTCTTCATGTGGTCTCAATCTTATAGGTTTTTTGTTTTGTTTTGTGAGAATATTAGTTTCTTTATCAGCTTAACATAATTTCCTGAAAGGTTTTATAAGCCTTATGTATTGTAATTAAGAAAAGTTAACTCTTATTTAAACATGTATGAGTGTAAAAAACAGAAAAAGGTATGTAGTAAGCAGTGTAGGTGATGTGCAAGTCGAATACCTTCCCATTACTTGTATAACTTATCTCCTCTTTACAATATATCTTACCTTGTGGCACTTCATGGTTTCCTTCAGTCTCCGTGACCCCATGAGCCTCCTCTGTTGGGAATACGATCTCTGGGTTGGCGTGAGTTTCATCCTCAGTGATATGCTCATTAGGAATCACCAACTCCTTGAGGGTGCCTTCAGAACCACCATGGACAGACTCATCAATAGGGGTGAAGAGGTCAAGGAGGGGGGGCAGATTTACCTCCTCCCTCTCGTTGTGTGTGGCAGGAACAATTGTGGCTTCAGATTCGGATGCCTCAGGGACAAGGTGGACTACAGGAGGAAAGAATCATGTCAGTATTATCACAAGGTATATCAGTATCCTGTATCATATTGAATTGATTTAGTATATCATTCCATTTCTTGAAGCATAACAAGCAGGCTTATGCACGTGGAGCAACCTTAACAGCCTTTCCTTTGAAGTATTGAATGTGTTTAAGATTAAGGGTTAGAAATCTATGTTGATTTAATTTGTTAGTTTAGATAAGCATTTTAGCAACTTTGGTCCTTACAATTGGGTTCTGCAGCCTGCACCGTGCCATCAGCAGGGTGTGTGTGGGCGTGGTCCATTTCAGGGTGAGTGTGGGCGTGGTCCATTTCAGGGTGTGTGTGGTCGTGAGTTACTGGTCCTTGTTCATGGCCCACTTCAGGGTGAGTGTGATTGTGGTCCATTTCAGGGTGAGTATGGTCGTGGTCCATTTCAGGGTGAGTGTGATCATGAGTTACTGGTCCTTGTTCAGGGTGTGTATGGTCGTGGTCCATTTCAGGGTGAGTATGGTTGTGGTCCATTTCAGGGTGTGTGTGGTCGTGAGTTACTGGTCCCTGTTCATGGCTCATTTCAGGATGAGTATGAGCGTGGTCCATTTCAGGGTGAGTGTGATCATGGTCCATTTCAGGGTGAGTGTGATCATGGTCCATTTCAGGGTGAGTATGGTCGTGCGTCACCGGGCCATGCTCGTGTGTGTGGTTAGACTCAGGTTCTGGTTCTGGCTCAGGTTCAGCTGTGGCCTCACCCTCTGGTTCTGGCTCTGACTCAGCCTCTGGTTCTGGCTCTGACTCAGCCTCTGGTTCTGGCTCTGACTCAGCCTCTGGTTCTGGCTCTGACTCAGCCTCTGGTTCTGGCTCTGACTCAGCTTCTGGTTCTGGTTCTGACTCTGCTTCAGCCTCTGGTTCTGGCTCTGGTTCAGCCGTGGTCTCTGGTTCTGCTTCTGGCTCTGGTTCAGGCTCAGATTCTGGTTCAGGGACGGGACCAACATGGTGGTGTTCATTATGGTCCTCGAGGTCATGAGTGTGGCCTTCGTGGTCATGAGTATGGTCCGCGTGGTCATGATTGTGGTCCTCGTCTCCTCCCTTCCTGAGCCTCTCAAGCTCAACATTGTATATTGTGTCGTTGCGTAACTCCACTTCAGTGATGCCTTTGTATGGTTTCTCTTCAATAGGCGAGCCGTGGAAAGCACTCTCCTCCCCCAGCAGGGACACCTCACCTTCAGAATTCGCTGCGGAGGAACAGTTCTTGAAGCCAAACACTCACACAGAGCAAAGCAAACATAGCAAACATAGACTCAAGCAGACAAACAGACAGCATGCAGGACGATAAATATAGTTCAATACATACCAGGGACGAAGAAGAAGCATACAACGAAGACGACAGCTACTACAACAGCGACGCCCAGGACTACAAGGCCGCCCACCACAACGTCCCTCACCACACGCCCCGGACGGAATATATTGGAGCAGCAGCCTTCATAGCGAGGGTCAGGCTCTAGGGACGCCACACTGTTGCACATCCCTTCTGCATCATCGTTCTGTAAAGGTGAAACATAACAACATAAGAACATACAAAGGCTGCAAGAGACTAGTTCAATAGTTGACCTTGCAAATAAGAAGATATGGAGGCTGCAAGAGGCTAGTTGACCTTGAAAATAAGAAGATACGGAGGCTACAATAGGCTAGTTGACTTTGAAAACAATAACATATGGAGGCTACAAGAGGCTAGTTGACCTTGAATATAAGAAGATACGGAGGCTGCAGGAGGCTAGTTGACTGACCCACACAAGGCAGCTCCTGTACACCTAAAAGTTAGCAAGTACACCTTATATATGTCTTCTCTTCCTCACTTTTCATCAGTCTAGCGTGACCTTATTAACTTATTTATTTATTTATTTATTAATGTGTGTATGGTTGTGTTTGCAGTGTGACGTGAAGGTGACACATGTGGTTTTTTTCTTTTTTGTGTGTGTGGGTTTTACCTGAGTGACCTTGAGGACAGACTTAATTGGTTTCCGGTTACAGGTAAGGTTTAGTTACCTGTCCTGAGTTGATCATTATTTTATTATTATTGTTATTATATTTATTGGTTATGTTACTATGCATGTTTGTAGGGTTATAATACGATGGAGTTTTTTTTTGAGGTTGAAGTTAGGTAAGAAAATTGTACGTGGTAGTTAGGTAAGGAAATTGTACGTGGTAGTTTGGTAAGGAAATTGTACGTGGTAGTTTGGTTAGGAAATTGTGCGTGATAGTTAGGTAAGGAAATTGTACGTGATAGTTAGGAAATTGTACGAATCAGTTAGGTTAGACAAAACGGTAATAACTTATATTAAATAACTACTTAACTTTATTATATTAGGAACCCAAAACAACCACAGTAAAAAGTGTTATAAATATCGAGGATAAACTCCATGACATTTTACCGCCAATAAGCCCTTTTACGTACAAGAGAATTTATAACCCAGCTATTTTATTTTGTTTTTAGTAGAGCGTCATGCATTTCTAGGGTGAGAGTGATTAGGGTGAGGCAAGATATAGAAGAGTGAAGGGATAAGTAGATGGAGGAAGAAAGTGTGATAATGCAAAATACAGACTGAAATTTAGCTAAGCGTAAGTACAGAATGAGTTTCGTACAGTCAGTTTAAAGTTAAGGTTATGGAAGATGTAGTTATAGTAAAGTTATTTAATTTGTTGTAATAGAAGAGGAGGAAGAGAAGTAAGAAAACCAAATAAGGAAGAGGAGGAAAATCAGGAGTGAAAGAGGGAAGAGAAAGGGAAGTTTAAACAGACGAGTGAATGCATGAGTCAGTGAATTAATGTATAAATGTAGTGAGGACATGAATAGTGAACTGCATGAATATAATTAAGAAATGAATAAGTAAAGAGGTGAATATATCGTGAGTATGACGTAAGCATGAGTGGGTGAAGGAAGGTATGTAGAATGGGAAGTTATTATTATTGTATGAGTCAGTTGCCTTGTGGAATTCTCATCACTTACTACTATATAAACCCACACCATCATCATCAACTAGACGGTATACAACGCTCTTAGGAAGTGACGTAATAATACAACCAACTAATGTATTTTATGTATGTTATGTTTTAAAATGTAGTGTATGTTAAGTCTTAATTAAGGAGGCGTCACATTGGTTTCCGTCAACTTTGTGAAAATCGACAATTTCTGGAGCGCGCGCTGTCACACACAGACCCGTTAAATCGACAATTCATTATTTGTTATAAGTTTAATCGACAATTTAGTATTTGTTATCATTTAAGACATTTTATTTATTTGATTTAGATACAAGTTAGCTATTTACTTCGAATAATTTCATATCATCCACTATGAATTCTGATTTGACTAAAAAGTTGGCGCCAATCTTACCCCGTCTGACTGATGCACAGGGAAAAAGTTGACGGAACGAGAAAATAAACCAAGGAAACAGTAAAAATTGACGGAAAAAGTGGTAGTGTGACGGCGGCTTTTAAGTAAATAGAGGTACGTGTGTCTTCTACTTTCTTTGTGAGTCATGTTACTTGTGTCCTATATATACTCAAGGTTTTTTGTGTTTTTTCTTCTTTCTTCTCTTTCTCTAGGATACGTTATTTCCGGTCACACTTCTTCCCCTCTCCTTCGTCTTCTTCTTCTCCTTTTCCCCTCACAGTCTCCTCTTCCCTCCTCCTCCCCCTCCCCTCTCACATTCCCCCTTCCCCTTCCTCTTACGTATTGTGTATATCCCATTTCCTACCTGTTTGATTTAACTTTACTCTCTCTCTCTCTCTCTCTCTCTCTCTCTCTCTCTCTCTCTCTCTCTCTCTCTCTCTCTCTCTCGTAATAAGATTTTTTATATGCATTTACACATATGACAAGGAAAATATTCTCTACTACTACTACTACTATTACTTCTACTACTACTACTACTACTACTACTACTACTACTACTACTACTACTACTACTACTACTACTACTACTACTAATACTACTACTACTATTACTATTACTTACCATGAAGGAAGGCTTGTACATTTGGTGGTGTGATCTTATTAGACAGCGAACCATTTTGTAGATTGTTGAAGGTGTTGCACAGGTAAGGCAAACAATTATTTAAGGGAGGAGACTATATTCACTCCTTTTAATATTTGTCAACACCTGAGAACTTAATTAATGTCTTTTATATTTTCTTTCTTTATCTTGTGTTCGTAATGTTATTTTTCTTGTATTATATTATTTTTCACTTCGTTTATATATTCAGTTTGCTTATTTATGCGTACAGTTTATCACAGATTTTTCTCCCGATGCAAATAGTTCGTAATTATTCGTTATTCGTATTCTCTAACGTATCACAACCTTTCTGTATCATGATAATAAAACAGAGACACTCGTAATCAATAACATACAACATACAACATACATACACACACACAACATACATACACCTACACCACATTAATTACACTTCCCCTTCACACGCGATAAAACTCAAACATTACAACTCGCTTCAAACTCCATGACTTCAACAATGAAATTCCTTTGTGTAGTAATATAATATAAATTCACAGAGCACCGTACCACTAGCACACATTTATACCCTCTTCCTGTGACGGTATTCCTCTCTTGACTAACCTAACTTATAAAGGGACTCCACGCTCTACCTCTCTCCTCTGACGCATTGTGGTATTGACATTGCCAGTCTTTTTGTGGATTATTAAGTATTTATTCTACGTATATTAGGAAGGTTGAGGTGTGTTATAGTTACTTAGCGTGTTGTTGAAGGTGTGTTTAAGTAGTGTGTGTAAAGGAAGTTCAGTGATTTAGTTGTGATTTATGTGGATTGAAGTTTAGTGGGAGGAAGTGTTGGGTAGAGTTGGGTGCCAGACTGCGCCTCCCCTCCCCCCCCCCACCTCTCTCTCTCTCTCTCTCTCTCTCTCTCTCTCTCTCTCTCTCTCTCTCTCTCTCATGTGCTTCGTTATACAGAGCGAGAAAATAGCAAAAACGTATATGAAGTGTGAAAATACGTATGTGTGTGTGTGTGTGTGTGTGTGTGTGTTTCAGTACATGTATCATTTATCGTTGTCTATAGATATTCAATTTCCTCGTAAAGTTGAGAGAGAGAGAGAGAGAGAGAGAGAGAGAGAGAGAGAGAGAGAGAGAGAGAGAGAGAGAGAGCGCAAATAGTTTTAGACCACGTGATGCAAGGATGTGTCATGTTCTGTCATGTGTGTGTGTGTGTGTGTGTGTGTGTGTTTCATTACGCACACAATATCCGCAACCTAATATGGAATGTCTTGCGAGGGGACAGGAAGGGGAGGAAGAGGGGAAGTAAGGTGAGGGGAAAGGGTGAATGAAGGAGAGAGAGAGAGAGAGAGAGAGAGAGAGAGAGAGAGAGAGAGAGAGAGAGAGAGAGAGAGAGAGAGAGAGAGAGAGAGAGAGAGAGAGAGAGAGAAGGTGTGAGAAGAAAGGAAGGAAGGAAGAAAGGGTATACGAGATTTCTATATTTATTCTCTCTCTCTCTCTCTCTCTCTCTCTCTCTCTCTCTCTCTCTCTCTCCTTGGAATTAGTGATGAAGGACGGAGAGAAGGATAAGGATGGATGCTGGTGATGATAATGATGATTGATGGTGATGGTGATGGTGATGGTGGTAGTGGTGGTGGTGGTGGTGGTATCATATTATTCTATTATATCCGTACAAGAAAACAAAGAAATCATGATAGAATTACATAAAGTGAAAGAAAAAAATAGATTTAGTTAACACAGACTTACTAAGAACTATTAAGGAAGTGTTTGATTACAATAGTGTTCAGAGAAGGAAAATTAAATCTGCAAGAAGAAAAACAAAAGCACATCAGACTTTAAAGAATGACGCAGGGCAGTTTATTAGTTTGTTTATCCGAGGTGATACTTGGGTAAACAACACGAAGACTTGTTACGTTCAAGGAAATTAATCTGTTGCATAATGTGACGTAGATTGCGTTACGTAGAAAGAAGGATGTATAATGATGAGTAGAAATGCATTATGTTGAAGAGAAATGTATAATATGACGTAGGGATGAGTAATGTGGTGTAGATTGTGTTACGTAGAAAATGGAATGAATAATGTAGAGTAGAAAGACATTATGTTAAGATAGAAATGTATAATGTTAGGTTGAAATGCATAATTTGACGTAGAAATCAATACTATGACGTATAAAATGTTATGGAGAAAATCAAATGCATCTTATGACGTAAAAATTTGAAGTGTTGCCTAATGTGACGTAGAAGTATTGAGACACGTGACCTCCCTCTATGAAGAAGACAGAGACAGGAAATAAACGAGACATACGCGTTGGAAACTTTTAAACAAACAAGTATGGAAACCGTGTAACAAACATATCAGATTCTTGGCGCCAGATTTCATAACGCCTCAGATTTTTGGCGCCAAACTTCAAAACGATTCAAATGTTCGCGCCAAACTATATATGAGTTCAGATTTCACGCGAAACTTCACAACAGAAGAACGAAAAAACACATTAACCAACATTACCACACCACAAACAGCGGCTATCAACACATTCCGTACACACATAACATTACATCACCCGCAGGCACACACAGAGAGAGAGGGAGAGGGAGAGAGAGAAAGAAAAAGAGACAGCGAGAGAGTAGTGTGTTTATATACAGAATGTTGAAATAGTTTGGCCTTGTATCCATTCCGAAGAGCTGTTCATGCCGGGCCTAGTGGGCTGTTGAGTGGTTAGGTTGTTAGGTGATTAACGGATGGTAGGGGGGAGGTGATTGTAGTTGCGTTCATCTGTTACGACCTTGGTTACGTTAACGCTATACGGTATTGAACCAAGCGCAACTGTAACGGTGTGTGTGTGTGTGTGTGTGTCTTTAGGCTTCGCTAGTTAGGTGTTTGTTTAATGAAGGTTAATGAAGGGGTGTGTGTGTGTGTGTGTGTGTGTGTGTGTGTGTGTGTGTGTGTGCAGGCTACGTACAGGTATATAAAAACAAGCTCCAAAAGTATTGTAGGAAGAGGTGAAACTTAATTAAAAATGAGAAAGGACTAAATAAATGTTGAACTAGAATAATTTAAGTATATACATGTTTATTATTGCATCTCTCTCTCTCTCTCTCTCTCTCTCTCTCTCTCTCTCTCTCTCTCTCTCTCTCTCTCTCTCTCTCTCTCTCTCTCTCTCTCTCTCTCTCTCTCTCTCTCGCATTCTCTCGCTTTCTCTCGCTCTTTTCGACATTTATTATTCCTGAAGTGAGATAAAGTCCGGGCCAGCCTCATATTTTAGGAGAGTGTGTGAGTGTGTATCGAGGTGGCAGGCTAAGAGAAGTGTGGTGGTGGTGGACTGGTGGTGGTGGTGGTGGTGGTGATGGTGGTGTGGTGGTGGTGATGGTGGTGATGATGGTGGTGATGGTGGTGGTGATGGTGGTGGTGATGGTGGTGGGGTAGCTACGGGGTCCACTTGCACGGGTCTACTTATTAGATAAAAAATAGATGAAATTGTGAAAATAGATGATCTTGAACTATTTTTAAAAATTTTTTTTATTGTATTAATATATATGCACTAATTTTTTTTTCGTTAAATCATGAGGTAATTAGTTAATGAATAAGTGAAGTACGATGTTAGTTCTGGAAGGGTAGGAAGGTGGCGTGCATGTCCGTCATTGTGAAGCACTTGGAGACGAGACACCGCGGAAGCAGAGTCTGTCTAGGTAGTACGTGAAGGTAATTTGCACGTGGTTATACATTAAATAACTATAATGACTTCTAGGTTAAGATAACATATTGTAGATGTAAAAAAGGTTAATCTAAGTGATGATTAGTGTGTTTAGTGCGAGGGAAGGCGGGTGTTAGTGATAATTAGGGATTTATATACAAGATGGCAGCGGGCAGGCAGGCAGGTAATTTTAACACCTTAATTAATAACCTTGTAATCTGTTATTTTCTTGGTGTATTGAGATTATTTCCACGTTA
>JAPQNM010000024.1:7326550-7331550 GCA_029783475.1 Metacarcinus magister
GAGAGAGAGAGAGAGAGAGAGAGAGAGAGAGAGAGAGAGAGAGAACTAATATTAACTATCTTCTCTTAATTAACACACAAACTCAAATCATCATTATTATTATTACTATTATCATCATCATCATTATTATTATTATCATTATCATTATACAACTAAAATAAGTATATAGTCTAACCATCACTAAATCTCTTCACCATTCCCGGAAGATACAAGAGAAATTTCCTTATATTATGAAAGTCTCACTGAAAGTAGAATCATTCATGACTCTACGTAATAAAAATCGTGTTTATATATATTTTTTTTCATTATTTCTTTTTTTTCTTTCTTTTTTTTTATACTTGATATCAAAGAAGTATGAATGACGTGGCAGATTCTCATTGGTCAAGCCACAGCCAATCACAGCTCGTTGCATAAGATAATGATGATAATAATGTGTATTTTCTTCTGTTTTATCTATTTTTTCCATGTGTTATTTTTTTTTATTGTTTTGTTTTGAGGTAATTTCTGTTATTTTATTTGTATTGTGTGTGTGTGTGTGGTTGGTGAAATTCTACTACTACTACTACTACTACTACTACTACTACTACTACTACTACTACTACTACTACTAACTACTACTACTCCTACTACTACTACTACTACTACAAGGTGACTTACAGGTAGGCAGACAAATGGTTCACCTGCTAATTAAGAGGAAGAGCAGGTGTGTGGCAGGAAATGTAGGGTTGCAAAGACCAGGTGTTCCTCCTCCTCCTCCTCCTCCTCCTCCCCTCCTCCTCCTCCTCCTCCTCCCCTCCTCCTCCTCCTCCTCTAGCTTAAGCATACACCTGGCGTCTATCTTTTCCTTCCCTCCTCTTCTTCCTCCTTCTTCATCTTTCTCTCCATTTCCGCTTGTATCTTTCCTCCCCTTCCCTTCCCCCTCCCATCACCCCCCCCCTTCCCTCCTCTCTCTCCCCTCTCCTATCAGTTCCTCTCATTACCTCCCTTCCTTCCTCTCATATCCTCCTCCTTCACCCTTCCTCCTTCCTCACCCCGCCTCCTCTTCCTCACGTGGCCGACAGAGCGAGGAGGAGGAGGAGGAGGAGGAGGAGGAGGAGGAGGAGGAGAATCTGCCTTTTTGTGACTTGTCTTAAACAGGAATGTGGTTAGTTTTTCTTTTTTTTTGTTTGTTTGTTTGTTTCCTTGTTTGTTTATTCATCTCTTGGTTCCTATTGTGTGTGTGTGTGTGTGTGTGTGTGTGTGTGTGTGTGTGTGTTTTTTTTCTCTCTCTCTACTGGACGTGAGAGAAAGAGTAACCATTCAACCCTTCCGGTGTGTGTGTGTGTGTGTGTGTGTGTGTGTGTGTGTGTGTGTGTATGTGTGTATGTGTGTGTTTTATGTATGTATACCTATTCTCTACCTGTTGATGTGTGATACAATAATAATAATAATAATAATAATAATAATAATGATAATAATAATAATAATAATAATAATAATAATAATGATAATAATAATAAGTTTAGTGACTCCTTTCCTGTCTACTAATGAAGAAGGGAAGGAAGGAGGGAGGGATGAGAGGGAGGGAAGGGGAGGGGGAGGTAAAGAGGTGAGGGAGGGACGGAGGAAAATGTTGGGTTTAAGTGGGTAAAGGGGGAAGGGGGGGAGGAGGGAAGGGGGGGGAGGAGGCCCACAAAACATGAAGTGGTCAAGGTTAGGATGACAAGGAGGAGGAGGTGGTGAAAGTGTCTCTCTCACTCTCTCTCTCTCTCTCTCTCTCTCTCTCTCTCTCTCTCTCTCTCTCTCTCTCTCTCTCTCTCTCTCTCTCTCTCTCTCTCTCTCTCCTCTCCCCCTCTCCCGCTATGTCACGCTGCTGAGGGTGTCATGATACTCTGAGGGAGGAGGAGGAGGAGGAGGAGGAGGAGGAGGAGGAGGAGGAGGAGGAGGAGGAGGAGGAGGAGGAGAGGTGTTATTATTCATTCTTACACATAGTCACACATTCACAGCTTCTCGATAACGGCTTGTGTGTGTGTGTGTGTGTGTGTGTGTGTGTGTGTGTGTGTGTGTGTGTGTGTGTGTGTGGTCAAAGAGCACGTATGTTTGCGTTCAAGCACGTGACAAACACACACACACACACACACACACACACACACACACACACACACACACACACACACACACACACATGACCTTCCCTCCTTGCACAACGCCACGCCCATCAACACGCCTTTTATTATTATTATTATTATTTTTTTTCTTCTTCTGTGTTGTGCAATGAGAAGAAAAATGCTGTAGTGTGACATTTTTTCTTCTCTCTCTCTCTCTCTCTCTCTCTCTCTCTCTCTCTCTCTCTCTCTCTCTCTCTCTCTCTCTCTCTCTCTCTCTCTCTCTCTCTCTCTCGTCTTCACCTTCTCTTCTCTTTTTGATGGTAGGAAGGAAAAGGATAGAGGAAGGGAGGGAAGGAGGAGAAAGGGTGAAGGAAAAAAGAGAGAAAGGAGAGGAAAGGGTGAAGGAAGGGAAAGGGTGAAGAAATAGAGGGAAAAAGAGTGAATAAAAAGAGAGAAATTATGGAAAAGGGTGAAGGAAGGAAGGGAAGGAGAGCAAATGTTGAAGAAATAGAGAGAAAAAAAGGTGAAAGAATGGAGTATAGAATGTGGTGGAGATAAGGAAGGTCAAGGAAGGTCAGGTCACGAATGTAATGCAGTTTTTAAGGTCATGAGAGAGAGAGAGAGAGAGAGAGAGAGAGAGAGAGAGAGAGAGAGAGAGAGAGAGAGAGAGAGAGAGAGAGAGAGAGAGAGAGAACAAAAAAATAGATGTAACAGTATTGCATTGTGTCGATATGAATCTTAATAGTTTTATTGTATTAAGTATTTATCTGGTTATAAATACTTCAATAATATCATACATCCTTTCTTTTATCTATTCAATATTCTTCATCATACATCACAGAATAAAAACAAAATATCGTATTGGTTTTTTTTTATATATACTGCACGATGCTCACTTTTTTTTCTCCCTCTACGTGTTCTTTCAGTTCTTTAATAGAAAATCAGTGTTACATCACCTCTTTTTTGTGTCTTATAACCGATTGTCACGTGTGTTGCGAGCTATGTCAGTTGTGTTGCAAGTTGAGGTGTTTTCCCAAGGCTCACCACAGTTATTACCAGCCTTATTAACCCCAGTGTTGTCTGTGTCTCCTACTGCAAGCTACCTTAAGTGTTTCCAAGTCTGTTCTGAGGTGTTTATTGCTGGAGGTTGTTGGGAACGTGTTTTTGATGTCTGTGTCTAGTACTGCAAGCTACCTTAACTGTTTCCAAGTCTGTTTTGGGGATTTTCTGGCTGGAGGTTGTTGGGAGTGTGTTTTTGAAGGTACGAGTGTGAAGTTATATCTTGTTTATTTTAAGTGAAGTAGGGATTGTGAAGTTTGACGTTATATTGTGTTTATATTCTTTACTTGGGCGTGGTTATGGAATGAAAGTATTGGTATAAGAATGGAAAAAAATAGTTACAAAACAAGCAGTGGGTGCAATGGTATTTGATATTCTATTAATCATAAAATTGAGTTCAGATTCGTGACCAGCATGACCGAGAACCTTTATGCACCAAATTTCATGAGATTCAGAGGTGTCGAAATTTTCACGGAATTTTCAGGGGCCAAAAAATCTATCTCTGTCAGAAATACTTAAAAAAACGACGTGAGTAAAAGTATTAAATCTATGAAATTGCAATAACATGAGTTTATTTATAATGATGAGAGGAGTTTGAAGTTCTCTATTGTTCATTTTTTTCACTTCTTCATATCAATACGAGTCTAATAATTATGAGAAATATTAGAGTTTTACATTATCTATTATTCATCATTATTCTTCCTCCTTCAATTTGCTTATTATACAATCAACAATACAGGGTCATAGAAGAGGAAACATTTATATGCCTACAATACAATTCACAATACAAGGGTCAACATAGAAAACAAGATTGGTCCTTTGAATGAACGTAAATAATGATAGATAATGTGTGTGTGTGTGTGTGTGTGTGTGTGTGTGTGTGTGTGTGTGTGTGTGTGTGTCCCTTACTCACGTGATTGATGTCTTCCCCTTTCTTAATCCTAGACCCTTCCCTTTACCCCTTCCTTCCCCCCTTCCCCCTTTTCCCCCTTTCTCTCCCCTCGTGCAAGTGTTTAGTGTGGGAAAGGAGGTCGTGGTGATGATGATGATGAGAGAGAGAGAGAGAGAGAGAGAGAGAGAGAGAGAGAGAGAGAGAGAGAGAGAGAGAGAGAGAGAGAGAGAGAGAGAGTTAGGGATCATTATGAAAGGAATTGAAATACACACAAAAAAAAGGATCACATATTATTATCCTTTGTGTTTCAGAAAGAGAGAGAGAGAAAAAAATAGAGATAGAGAGAGAAAGTTCCGAGGTCAGGAAGGGATAAGAGAACCATTTAGAGAGAGAGAGAGAGAGAGAGAGAGAGAGAGAGAGAGAGAGAGAGAGAGAGAGAGAGAGAGAGAGAGAGAGAGAGAGAGAGAGAGAGAGAGAGAGAGTGTGTGTGTGTGTACGTTTATATATGGATGCACCTATCTATGTATGTATTAGTCAAGGTGAAATTCATATCACACACACACACACACACACACACACACCACACACACACACACACACACACACACACACACAATGAGAGAGGTATAATGTTCCAAGGTAATTGTCACACGCTTTGGAAATAATGAAACTAACTCTTAAAATAAAATGAGTTGAGAAAGTTATTTTTTTACGCGTCTGAATCGTAAAATTGGTGAAAGTGGAAAAATTTAAATAAAAACTAAAAGAAAGAAAAATCAAATAGTGGTAGTAATGCTTTTTTTTTGAAAGTGGATGAAAAATGTGAATAAATAAAAGAAAATTCAAAATATGAAATTAGTAAGATTATTTAACGTTTATCTCTATGAAAATAATTTGAAACCAGTAAATAAACAAAAGAAAAGACGTATTCTGATCACTAATTTAGTCTCTTTCAAATAAGT
>JAPQNM010000024.1:7346550-7356550 GCA_029783475.1 Metacarcinus magister
GCGCTACTAAACAGATCACTCCCTAGCATCCATTGATCATCCACCTTCCCAGCCTCAGTATCATCAGGCACAAAGAGGGAGAGAGGAGTAATAAGGGGAGTACCATCATCTAAAGCATCCTGTACTTTCTCCATTAACCGAGGTAAGACTAGTTCTTTTCTAAGCTCCTGGTAATCGTTGGCTAGTTTGACCACCTCCTTCCCGTATGTACTGGGCAACACGCTGATCTGTGGAGGAGGGAAGATGAGGGTGTTAAGTGATGTGCAGTGGAGACGTAGGAATGATACAGTGATAAGATACAGGAAGAAGAGGGGAAAGGTAGAAAAGAGAGGAGAGGGAAAGAGAGGAGAGGAAAAGGAGAGGAGAGGAAAGAAAGTATAATTTATGGCAGGAAAAAAAATTGTTATGGATGTCTTCTTAAAATAGACAAAAAGATGACAGAGAGAGTGAGAGAGAAAGTGAGAGAGAGAGAGAGAGAAATAGAGAGGCTTACCATAGATCATCTTCCTAGTTACTGAAGGGAATGTGGGAATCAGAGAAAGTTATATCTATCAATACCTTATAGCTCCACCGAAGGGAGACGAAGGAGAGAGAGAGAAGAAGAAGAAATAGTAAGATAGTAAACTTGCCTCATCTTAGATACCTAAATTAAACACAGTGAAGGGAATAGGGAAGAGGTGATGGGTAATGGGTGATGGGGTCTATGAATGGGGCTTAGCTAGACCACACCACAGCATAGATGGGAACAGGAGTGAGACATGTTCCCAGCCACTGAGGGAAGGGGTGTAGGGGGGGATGTAGGGGGGGAGGGGGAATGTCCGTAATTGAAGGGATTGGTACTTTCCGTGGTAGAATCAAGCTTCGTCACGGTTATATTGCCCAAATAAAGACGAGGGCGGACTTTCCAATGGGGGGGTGTTGGGGGGGAGGATGTGTATTAGTGTAGGTAGGTCTAAGAGAGAGAGAGAGAGAGAGAGAGAGAGAGAGAGAGAGAGAGAGAGAGAGAGAGAGAGAGAGAGAGAGAGAGAGAGAGAGAGAGAGAGAGGTTGGTGACCAGATTAATGATGATGTATAATGAAATATGTTTAAATTAATGAATGAATGCAGATAGGCCACCAAGATACGTTTTCCATGAAAGTTGTTGTGGCGGAGACTAGAAATATGTTTATTGTGTTGGGGTTGGGGTGTGTGCGGGGAGGGGGGGGGGGAAGGTAAACATGTGGTGCTGTGTGGTGTGTGTGTGTGTGTGTGTGTGTGTGTGTGTGGTGTGTGTGTGTGGCCTCACCTGCATGGCGGGTAGGAAGGCCGCCGCTTCGATCCATCGTATGTACAGTTCCCTGTCTGGCACGTGTCCAGCGCGTGCCAGACCCCCTACAGGCCCCACGTCAATGAAGGGGTAGCCCAGCATGGTGAGGGTGAGCACACGCGGCACTAGGGTCTCCAGGCCCTTCCATGACCCGTCCCCCGTGCCCATGGTGACGAAGGTGGGCGGCAGGGGCGGCATGACGGCGCCCATCGTGCTGACAGGCGGTGATATACTGCTGACGGCGGCCATGAACCTGACCATGGTGTCGTCAGGGCTGGGCACGGGCGTGTAGTAGTCGTGGTAGGTGGGCAGGGCGTGGGCGTCAGCAGGCTCCAGGTGGAAGTGTATCACCGTGTAATTATCCTTGAGTGCCTTGAGCTGCGAGGCGTACCATCGGCGTGCCCTTGGGTTGGTGAAGTCCGTCATCACGGAAGGGTAAAAGTCGTCGTAGCGGGCGAGGGCGGGCAGCACCGAGCTCTTCTGCCGCACCCACAGCCCTTCTGACATGCCCTTGTTGAAGCTGGGGGCGTCCACGCTCACGTAGGGGTGGACGGTCAGGGTGAGGTGGAACCCTTTGTCCTCGAGGGTCTGTGCGAGTGCCAATGGGTCCGGGAACCTAACGGGGTCAAACTCCATCTCGCCGGGACGCGTCTGCCACGAGGCGGGGAGCAGCAGGTGTCCGGTGGTAGTGGTGGTGGTGGTGGTGGTGGCTGTGGTGGTGGTGTTGTTGGTGGTGTTGGTGTTGGTGTTGGTGGTGTTGGTGTTGGTGTTGGTGAGCACGTGGTCCACGTAACGCAGCACGGCCTCCTGGGTGAGGGAGGGAAAGTCGGGGGTCATCCATGGTATCCACACAGGGTTATGCAGCCGATTCTCCACCTGCGTCACCACCTCCTGTGTAAAGGTCTCCTTCAGCACCTTGACCACGTGGGTGTCACCCTCACTCTTGTCCAGCGGCAGCTCCTGCATGGTGTAGTTAACAAGGGAGGGCACGGTCAGGCCTACCATGTGCCTTTCCTGCACGGCCCGCTGGTGCATGTAGCCGGTGAGCGCGGTGAGGTTAGGCGCCGTGCAGAGGGTGTAGCTGAGGTTGGGGTCTGGGTTGGTGCAGGCGGTCAGACTCATCTCGAGACACACTTGTTCGTTTTGCTCGTGGTTGACGGAAACTCTGCCGCGGAACCTGGCGGGCAGCATGATGAGCGTGGCGCGGTCTGACAGCCAGGTGCGGCGGAGCAGCTGGCCCCAAGGATCACGGTCCAACTTGCCCGTCACCATGGTCTCAGGCGGCACGTCACCCCTGAAGATCGGGTACCCACCAGAGGACATCTCCCCGCCGCCCCACCACGTGATGTTCCGCCCGTCGTCTTCACTGGTGTTGGGCACAAGACAGTCCCGCAGCGTGAAGTCACGTTTGAGGGCCACCCACCACACGGAGTAACACTGTACACTACCAGCTGCGTACAGTTTACGAAGGTGCAGCTGTGCCAAGGCCGTCCAGTCCAAACAAATCATTTCCCTGCCAGGCCAAGATAACCATTAGAAACTATCCCTATCAACCACCAAAACAACAACAACAATAACAACAAACAGAGGCGGCCCCAGCACCACCCTGCGGCAGAACACTCACCCGTACTCGTCGTCATTAAGGCCGTGGTGCGGGAGGGTGAAGTTCTTTTCCTGCAGGTAGTGAAGGTAATCAGTGCAGTCTTCAGGGATGGAGAACGTAGGCAGGTTAGTCCCCATGTGCATAGCTATAACTGGCTTCCACTGAGGGTCGTACACTTCCAAGAGCCGGTCTTCCTCATAGAACTTGATGCGGTTGAAGATAGACAACTGAGGAGGAAGATGAGGACTGTAATCAACGGGTTAAAGAGAAACAAGAGGAGGAGGAGTGTAAGGAAGGTGAGGTTGAGGAGGAAAATGAGGAAAAAAAGAAGTGTGAGGCTAAAAATCATCTTACAATCTACCCCACGTCTTACCTCCAGTAGATGTAGGTGGTAGAAGTAGGAGGTGAGGCTAATGCCCACCACTATCACCACCAGCAGCACCACCACCAGCACTATCAACCCTATCTGATTGGTCTCCTTATTCAGGGTCGGCTTGGCTCTCTATAAGGATCAAGGAAGGGAATTAAACATTGTATTATTAATGTTTTCCTGCGCTATCACTACTACTACTATTACTATTATGATGTCACCGGTACCAGAAGTAATATAAAGTAGTGAGCCCTTTCTTACCCCCATTCTCTCCCGTATGAGTGATGAGAGAGAATTATGAGAAGTTTCGAAGGCGGACTTAAACTCGTTTTCCTTATCGTCTGATGCTTTCCCGATAACACCACGCTGGGAACTGCAAATATAAATACAACGTAAATAAATGCCATAATAATACTTGTCTAATTCAACGAAAAAGAATACAATCAAAATTTTCTACCGTAACCCCTAAAAAGTAGTTTTGTTATAAAGAAAACGGGATTCACACCATGCAAGAGCTTATGAATTGAAAAGAAAATAGAAGTAAGACTATACTATGTTATTCAGTTCAAAGATATTACTGAAACTTAAGAAGCAATATCCATAGTTAGCAGAGACACTTTATACACGCTGCCCTAGGCTTAATATTATGAAGTGATCCTTTGAAGCCTTACTAAACGTGAGTACTTTCCACCAAACCCTTACAGCACAAACCCGTCCCCTACACCACAGCACCTTACAGAACACACTCAGTATTGTGGGTCTTGCATAACTCTTGACTCTCCTCCCCTCTGTACCTATTATTGTTATCAAGTTATGTTCACCTGATTTATAATAAGAACATCCACATCTTTTATTGGTATCAGTTTCATATATCTATGATGGAAATGGATTTTCGATTTTGTGGCCCGAGAACTTCCACCAAAATTAAGGTCGAATAATGTTTTGCCATTTTACTACGAAACTATTACTTCTACAGGAAAACTGCATAGAAGCAGATTTATAGATATTGATGTCGTCTATCTGGTGGTGCCGTCACTTTTTCAATACCTCTCTTACTTTTGGAGTAAATGTACGTTTTGTGAAAGAAACAAATCTTTAATTGTTTATATTCTTACATCTACATTTTCATTATAATTCCATTGCATTATAGCTCAACAGGACGAGAGTTTTCTATTTTTTATTTTACTATTCAATACTTGTTTACGTAAACCTCATAGTTTTCGAGTTATTTCAAAATTATGATTTCTGCCAAAAAGTCTAAGGGGGGTACCCTTGGAAATTTCGTGAAAATTTTGACATCATCGAATCTCATGAAAATTAGTACAAAGGTGTTCTCGGGCATCACGAACACGAATCTGGACTCAGATTTTTTATCACTATAATATCAAACCTACTTTTCCTTTGCTTTATAATAGAAATAATGTGAAAAAAATAACATTACCTAACTTTACTGAGCGATGTTGTTTTCCTTCGACCAAAATGCATTGAGCAACCCTCATCAATCCACACAATACAACGGATAACAGTAATTGAGTTTCCCTTCCTATTACTGTCAGGAAATTGCAATACACCTCACATAGGGAAGAACAAAAGTTTGCCCTTACACATGAACGGTAAAGGAAGTCAAGGCAGACACAGTACTAGATAGAGAGAAACAAAATAGGACACCTTGCTGAAGTAACCTGGAATAGATGAGTTATCAATAGAGATGAGGGAAGATTAAGAGAACTGGAATCATAAACACTAATAATAATAATAATAATGATAATGATAATGAAACTTACACTATCTCTTCATGCACTTACTAGTATTTTTTGAAGTAGGCTGATCGGTTAGAGCAGATAGTATCATCCCAGGAGGTGTAGTCATCTCCTTGCTCCCTCCCCTCCTCCTCCTCCTCATTCTCACCCTCATCACTCGAACTTATGGAAGATGACGAGCACGAGGGGACATCACTGCCATGCGAGGTCAGGTCAGGTCAGGTCAGGTCACACGCAGGCCATGCAGGGTAGGAGAGAAAAAAAAAGAAAAAAAAGGTAACAGTTAATTAAATATCATGTTATTATTTTTTATTTATTGGGGGGGTGGGTGGGGGTGGGATTGGTGGGGTTTAGGGGGAGGCAGTAATCCACACGACATTCTCTAGGGATTAGGGATTAGTATGAATGGATTAGAAGGGATAAAGTTGCTTACAACCCACCTTGCTTGACGACCTTCTGTGTATACTCTCTCTCTCTCTCTCTCTCTCTCTCTCTCTCTCTCTCTCTCTCTCTCTCTCTCTCTCTCTCTCTCTCTCTCTCTCTCTCTCTCTCTCTTGTTTCTTTTTCATTTGTATTTATATGTTAAAGAAAATTATACTTTTTCTTGTATTAGTATTCTGTGGAAGGTGTGTGTGTGTGTGTGTGTGTGTGTGTGTGTGTGTGTGTGTGTGTGTGTGTGTGTGGCAGCTTTGTCGTATACAGAGCCAGAGCTTAAAGTTTATCACCACCACCACCACCATCACCACCACACGTGCCTGGGAGGGGGGGCGATGGACGTGCAGGTACCGTGACTGCTGCCAACAAACTGACGACGAAAAGTTTTGTTTTCCTAAATGTAGTCACTCTCCATGACACGAGTAACCATTAGGGTGACGCCGCGACCACAACACTTAGAATAATAATAAATACAAAAAAAACGGAATGCAATTGTACCGTTTTACTGAAGGAACACACCGTTTAATAAGGAGGAATAATTAATAACCCTTTAAATAACTCAGCAATATGTACAATTCAAAACTCTTAAATTAAACAGCTAAAGCCACAAGATTCAGGTATTAAGGCAATGATAACGAGGTAGTATAGTATTGGATAAAAAGATTAACTAGTGTAGATTAATTAAATGTGTATAATGAATGTTGAATGAAGCCGTGCGCAGTGTTGGCAGTAAGCACGTCCTTCCAACAAACAAATGACGGTGTAGCAAAACAATGATCAAGTTTGCTATGACTGCCACCAGAGGGCATTCAACGCTTTCTATAATCTGGCAGAGAAATGAACGCCTTAGGAATTATAATTTGCATTTTAATTCCACATCCTGTCGCTTGGGGTCGTCTGAGTCACGACATACAGGGAAAAAATAAGGAAATAACGTTGAACCCAAGACTGTTACTATGGAATCGTGCGGCAGAGAACATGAGATTAAGAATTTGTTAGTCTTTAAATCATACGAGAGTAATATTTGTCTCTCTATATCACTATTTAGATCCCTTAGTATTCCTCCACGTGTTTAAAAGAGAAATACATAGATAAAAGACTATAAAAGGTCAAAGTTCAGTGTATTAACAGGACGGTCTCGATATACGATCAATTTGTTTAACGATTACATACTTATGATTTTGATGTTTCATTACGGATATTTGATGCCATAATATTAACTCCTAGTCTTAACTCAAATACCAAACGAGTAAATACTTAACAGGGCTACTACTACTACTACTACTATTACTATTACTACTACTACTACTACTACTACTACTACTACACACACACACACACACACACACACACACACATCACACCACACAGACACTTGACACGACCCAACACAAGCTTGTCTATCTAACCTCTTGTTTACACCAATCATTCAGTTACAATTTTATTTAAGAATTGTAAACTTGAATGACCGGTCTGTCTGTCCCTGTCACCATGCTCCTCCTCCACTTGTTCTCCTCCTCCTCCTCCTCCTCCTCCTCTTCCTTTCCTATTCTTATCCTCCTCCTCCTCCTCCGTTTCGTCCACATCTGATTAGCTTATCTCACATACCTTCATAGCACAAGTGTCGAGAGAGAGAGAGAGAGAGAGAGAGAGAGAGAGAGAGAGAGAGAGAGAGAGAGAGAGAGAGAGAGAGAGACAGACAGACAGACTACCATTACTCCTACTTATAATAATAATGATAATAACAATAATAATCTTTAGTTTAGGATTAACTTCTCTCCGTTTTCTATTACAATGGTGATGGTGGTGGTGGTAGTGGTGGTGGTGGTGGTGATGATGATAGTGGTGGTGGTGGTGGTGGTGATGACAAAGGAATGTGCGGAACAGACAAGTTTACCCACACACACACACACACACACACACACACAGATCAAGACACCAACCCTTTCCTTTCTCCTCGTATCCCCAACATAACTCCTGATATCCCGTTTAGGTGAGGTGAGGACACACGACACTAGTTACATCCACCAACACACTCCAGATGTCTTCAGAGTAAGTTTAAACCCCCCTTAGATGTCCTTAAAGGGGGTTAATCTAAGTTATTCCACACAAATCGTAACTGAAGATGTCCCAATATAAGGTTTCACTCTACCACTGATGTCCACTCGTCTCGTCGTAACTATAACAGGTGTCCCCCGGTGTTACGATTGGTTGATGGCTCGCTCTTACGATAGCGTTACAGAATACTTTTAAATATCAACACTATAAGTAAGTTCGATGATATATTAGGACGTCTTGTTGCAGTCGTTCCACACTTGTTGATCTCTCTCCACACACTCTTACACTATCCACACTTGATCATATTTATTTCACTGCACAGGTAACTCTTTATACCACCTATGACTTGGCATTTACTTGCTTCATTAATTTACTGTTTCATTTTCTCTCTTTTTCTTTGTTACACTTTATTTTTCTCTTTCTCTATATTGTTTTCTTAGCTTGCTGTTGTTGTGGTGGTGGTGGTGGTGGTGGACTGTCTGTGTGTGTCTGTGTGTGTCTGTGTGTCTGTCTGTATGGTCTCGTCAGTGTTATTAGAGGTTATCTGTTTATCTGTTTATCTGTGAAGATGCTCCTCACAGGTGTCCTACATTCTTTATATAGATTGCTGGGTGGGTCTTCTATCTCTTTGTCTGTCTGTCTGTGTGTATGTGTGTGTGTATGTGTGTGTGTCTGTCTGTTGCCTGTTTTCAATTCACTTTTTTTATTATTATTATTTCTTTTTAACTTTTTATTATTAGTTTGTCTTTCTGTGTTATTTATTTCCATTATTTTTGGTTGTGTGTGTGTGTGTGTGTGTGTGTGTGTGTGTGTGTGTGTGTGTGTGTGTGTGTGTGTGTGTGTTATCTGATTAAAGTTTACCCTTTATCTTTGCTCTCCTTTATCTTACTCGTTAACTCTTGCCCTTCATATCTCTCTCTCTCTCTCTCTCTCTCTCTCTCTCTCTCTCTCTCTCTCTCTCTCTCTCTCTCTCTCTCTCTCTCTCTCTCTCTCTCTCTCTCTCTCTCTTTCCTTACCTTATGGAAGAGTGTCTTAGTCTTGAAAACTTCGCTGTAACCTTTCTATCTTCCTCCTTCCCTTTCTTCTTCTCCTCTTCTCTTTTCTTGTTCTTCTCCTCTTCAAAATTAATACGTGAGTGCCTATTTTGATTCTTCTCTTCTTCTTCACTTCTTTTACTCTCTTTCGCCTCTCTCACTTTCTTATTTGCTTCCTTCTCCTTCTTTTTATTCACTCTCTCTTCTCTCTCCTTCCGTCTGCAGCGGGGAGGTGTTCCAACACTTTCCACAGACTGTTTGCGGAGTATGTATGGAGTGGAGATGCTTGGAAGGAGTCTTGTAGTCTCCTCTAAGTCCTGCAACACAAAGGGCAACACTTAGTAACACAAGGAAGGGGGAGGTGTAGTCATGTCAGTGGTATATTCTTGCAACACATTTGGTTTAGCATTACTAGCATATAGGAGTATCTAGTAACATATGTTGGTGTGGTATGTATGCAACACTTATTAGCAACACATTATGTACGTTTTGGTAATGTGTATAAGGTATTAGACAACACTACATGATAACATTGGGTAAAACTTTATAGAAACACTGCAATGATCGACCTAATGTATGTTTGTGTTGCAATTCCTGTTATCTTTCTACAAACTAACAGACAGACACACTCCTAGTAACACAATGGCAATACTACGTAACAACACTGCTTCACTGCAATACAACTCAACAACTATCAACGTGAAAGAAAAAAGTTACTTACGTCAACAACTCACGAATGAAAGAGAAAAAAAATGACACAGAAACATAACTTCTTAAATATCAACTTAATGACGCAACACAAACGAAACTTGGGTCAAACGTGTATTCCTCTTGTTCTTGTTCTTGTTCTTGTTATAATTGTACCTTAACATCTCTCAATGAACAACAGTCAAGTGGCAAGCAACTCATGTTTAGCAATTGTAAGGTAACACTGCAACTTAATACCAGCCTCTCTCTCTCTCTCTCTCTCTCTCTCTCTCTCTCTCTCTCTCTCTCTCTCTCTCTCTCTCTCTCTCTCTCTCTCTCTCTCTCTCTCTCTCTCATTTATCATTCTCCTCAAGAGCGAAACGAGAGATGTGACAGCGAAGACAAATGACATTTTTCATAATCTTTCGGTCAAATAGGAAAAGATATTTAGTCTTCAAATTATTACGTATGATATCAAGTCGTGTTTTCAATGTATATTTCGCTCATTATCTATTATAAGTATGATATCAAGTCGTGTTTTCAATGTATATTTCGCTCATTATCTATTATAAGTATATCGATCATTCCTCCTCCTCTTTATCTCCTCCTCCTCCTCCTCCTCCTCCTCCTCCTCCTCCTCGTGGGAAATCATTTGGTCATTGCCAATTAATTATTTTCATGAGGTGGTTGACCTTTCCGGATAAGAACCATGAGAGAGAGAGAGAGAGAGAGAGAGAGAGAGAGAGA
>JAPQNM010000024.1:7361550-7366550 GCA_029783475.1 Metacarcinus magister
ATTTTCCTACCACACAGCGATAAGATAAACTCTAAAATATCACCCTAATACCACCTCCACATCATAATTCAACCGTGATATATATAGTAAAGACGTAACATAATAATCGGTAATCCAACTTAACACACTTGGGCGATACATAACTTCACATCCTCACCACCAGGTTTTCCCGCGCTTTCCACTCCCGCCAAATATAGCCCGCGAAAATAATGGTCTAGCTTACCTTCTCTGTCTCTTCTAGTTCATCCTCTGTTGGCGGAACGAAAAGAAGGGACAGTCTTCTCTGCCACACCGGCTCCTCCTCTGTGTCTCCGCCGCCTCCTCCCTCTTTCTCCTTCTCCTTCTCCTCTGGTTCTGTGTGGTGATAATAGAGTTAGCAGAGAGAGAGAGAGAGAGAGAGAGAGAGAGAGAGAGAGAGAGAGAGAGAGAGAGAGAGAGAGAGAGAGAGAGAGAGAGAGAGAGAGAGAGAGAGTTACATACCTAGAAATAAGAATGATGGAGGTGATCAAAGAATAAGCTACGTGTGAGAGAGAGAGAGAGAGAGAGAGAGAGAGAGAGAGAGAGAGAGAGAGAGAGAGAGAGAGAGAGAGAGAGAGAGAGAGAGAGAGAGTATTGCTGATAATCTTAACATCTGTACCTAATTAAACAAATGTCAGGTGTGTGTGCAATGACCTTGTCGATACACTACCTAATATTTTCACAAAAGAATCTATGCTTTCATCTCCATTGTTTTTGTTTTTTTTGTATTATTATTTTATTATAATTTACTTGAGAAGGGAAATAAATAAATGAAAGAAAGTCTCGCTATTACACAAAGGAAGGAAGTGAAAGGAGAGAAGAAGAAAAGAAAGACACAGCAGACGTGACAAATTTGAGAACATTCAACTCACTCACTCACTCTCACTCTCTCTCTCTCTCTCTCTCTCTCTCTCTCTCTCTCTCTCTCTCTCTCTCTCTCTCTCTCTCTCTCTCTCTCTCTCTCACCTGGAGGAGGCTTAATCTTTCGCCTCAGCACGAAGGGGTCGCTCACACTCTCCTTCACAGGCTGTTTCTTCCCCTTCCCAGCATCGAATAGGAAGGGCGGGAGAGGCTGTCCACTTTCAGGCTCCACTTCAGGGGTCGAGACTGAAAACAAGTGGCCTCTCTTCCCTATAACTGGCGTGCCCTTCGGCGTGCCCTTCGGCGTGCTCCTCGGCGTGTCCCTCGGAGTGCCCCTAGGAGTGCCAACAGGGGATTGGTACTCAGGCTTGTGTGAGGTGACCAAACGGGGTAAGTGACTCCCTTTGTCCTTCACGTTCTTAAGTGTGGGCATTGGAGGTGTGCGTGGAGGAGTCTGTGGAGGGAGGGTGGATAAGGGCGTGACACACTCTTTTGGCACTGGTGTGAAGGAAATAAGGGGAGAAGAAGGATTTGAGGTTTCTGACACTGGCACTGGCACTGGCACTGGTACTGTTTTTAGGGATGTATTTGACCCTGTAATATCTGGCTTCACTATAGTTTCCTTCTCCTTCATCGCTTGCACTGTCTTGGGCACCACTGTATTAGAATCACTCACAGGGGCCTTGGCAGCACTACCCTTTTGCACTGAGGGGGAAGAGAAGGCACCTGACGGAGGCACAACGTTAGGAGGAAGGGTAATCGTTCCTCCGGTACTAGTGGGGCGCCCTGACCCGTTCATATTGTGGCTGGTGACCCTCCCGTTGTAGGAGATCGGGGAGGTAGCGAGGAGACGGCCGCGTGTTGGGTCAGCTCCAAGTAGAATTTCCACTGATGAGGATTTTTTGAGCTTTCCAGACGAGAAGGACCGCAGCTCCCAGTCATTGTGGTTGTAGTTGTTCGCCATCCTGTAGAAGGTGATGAAGAAGAGGGTTAAGATTGTGTTGAAACCTTTAGTATGTGTGTGTGTGTGTGTGTGTGTGTGTGTGTGTGTGTGTGTGTGTGTGTGTGTGTGTAAGATTACGTTAAATTGGCGTATCTAATTGTGTTTCCTTGATATGTATTTCCTGAAAACTGTGATTCATTCGTGTGTGTGTGTGTGTGTGTGTGTGTGTGTGTGTGTGTGTGTGTGTGTGTGTGCAATAATGAAGCAATAGTAAAAACCCAGACTCTTTCTCTCTGTTTACAAGGAAAGGAAACTGACCACCTTACACAGTCTTGAAAAGCAAAGCGGAAATACTGATACGAACGAACATTTGATACCATCCAAAAAAAGAAAACTATGTCATTAAAGAAAACGGGATGTAGGGGTTAACTTGACGTATATTTGATACTTATATATTGAAAATAGTTTAGTCGTGATGGTGGTGGTGGTGGTGGTGAAAGTTTCCCTCGATAAGAGATTAAAAAACAAAAAAAGTATAGGTAAATAATGCATGTTATCGTAAATTAATTAAGTTTAAAATATCTTTGAATATTATCTTGTACTACGATATATTTATTTTTCCTCATTCAGTGTTGAGTGTCTTGTTTATTATAGTGTGGCTATTTATTTATTGTCTTTTATTTTCCTTCATTCTTTTTTAACATTCTTGCATTCTCTCTCTCTCTCTCTCTCTCTCTCTCTCTCTCTCTCTCTCTCTCTCTCTCTCTCTCTCTCTCTCTCTCTCTCTCTCTCTCTCTCATTACTGCATCGTTGCTCTGTGGTTTTCCTAGTATTAGTGCACGCGGAACCAACATTCTTTGCTTAGTCAGCTTCATGAACTTTAGGAGAATTTTGCCTTTCCTACGTAACTTCAGGTGATATGAAGTAAGATTAGATTACTTTCCTCTTCAGTTTAGTTTTTTTTCAGTTTTTATCCCTTCTTCCTCTCTTAGTTAGGTGGTCAGGTTTTTTTTCTTCGTTTTGTTATATCTTATTTTTGTTCAGTGTTCTTCTTTTGTTAGGTCCAGTAGTGTTAGTTATGTCTGTTCTTCCTTTGTACTCTTACTTCTTTTTTTATCAGTAAGGTCCAGTAAGGTTATTAGGGTTCAGTAAGTTATTTTCGTCCTCTCCTACTCGTTGTAAAATAGGTCGCGGGTATAAAGGGTGGTAGAAATTATATCATACTCCCCACAACTTTCCTTTTCACGTCTAAGTTTTTATAAGTTCAAAGTATGCATTTTCTTCCTTCCTTCCCTTTGTGTTGCGTTCGTCGTGTGTTTCAAGGACGGTGTTGTTGTTTTTCTCTCAGTGTTGTTATTATGTTTGTGTTGGTGTACTGCAGGGCGATTCTATACTCCTGTTCTGTTTTTTTGAGTTGTGTTTGTGTTGTAGGAAGGTTTTAGAATCTCCTACTGTGTTGTGTTGTAGTGTTGCAGGGTGATGCTATACTCCTGTTGTGTTTAAATGTTGTAGGAAGGTGTTAGAATCTCCTTATGTGTTGTGTTGTAGTGTTGCAGGGTGATGCTATACTCCTGTTGTGTTTAAATGTTGTAGGAAGGTGTTAGAATCTCCTTATGTGTTGTGTTCTAGTGTTGCAGGGTGATGCTGGTCTACTCTACTCTTGTGTTGTCCATAGGTGGTTAGGATGTGTTTGTGTTGATGCAATTCTTATCTCGAGCGGAAGGAGATAACACTTATCACTTGACATTTACACTTCACACGCGCTTCGTTTTTGTTTATTTATCTGTTTATTTAACGCTGAGATGATGATAATGTTTCGGTGTGAGTATGTATGTGTGTGTGGGTTACGTCACTTGTATGATCTATTCCACACACACACACACACACACACACACACACACACACACACACACACACACACACACACACACACACACACACACACACACACACACACACCTGTCCCACACCTGCCAAACACAATATTCGTTACACACAAATGCTGAAAGTTTCTCCTGAAGCTACCACACACACACACACACACACACACGTAAGAAAAGGAAAAACCCCGTTGTCTCAAACAAGGTACATCATTATCTTAGGGAACAGGTAAACACAATCAGTACCTGTAGAGGAGATCCAGGTAACTCGTAAGGTATCAATAGAATCTTAACCAAGTGTCAGGTGAGGCGAAGGGACCACATTGTAGTTAGGGTGACCAGAGGGCGGGTTGGAGAGAGGGGCTGACGTGTGTTCCGCGTCACAGTTGAGAAGCTACTGAGGTACGGTTGTGTGATGTTGCTGCTGCTGCCTCAAAAGTAGTGGTGATGGTGGTGGTGTAAGGTCCCTGGTGGCTTGGGGTTCCTCAAGGATTACGCGCGCCACCTCTCCTGTTTCTCTCTCCCTCTCTCTTTCTCTGTCTCTCTCTAAAGTTTAATTATGTTACATCTAGCATCCTTTTTCTTATTAATAAACATTCTTCTTTTGTTTATACTTCTTCTTCCTCGTTTTCTTTTTCTCCTTCTTGTCTCCCATTCGTATCAATAAATTATCCTTCTGTCAATCATAGCTTCCTCAAGGTTAGTTTCCGCATTCATTCTCTCCGTCAGTATCGTGTTTCAATGTTTTTATCTTCTATATTTAAGCATCATTCTCTTTCTCTCTCGTATCTACGCCTCATCATCATCATCATTATTTGCTCCTCATTCCCTATCTCTCCCTTTCCCAGCCTGATAGTGGTATCATTTCTCAGTATAACCTAATGTTCTCTCCCTTACCGTAGCCTCTTCCTCGTGTCCTCTTCCTCGTGTTCTCTTCCTCGTGTCCTCTTCCTTTTGTCCTCTTCCTTTTGTCCTCTTCCTCGTGTTCTCTTCCTCCTGTCCTCTTCCTCGTGTTCTCTTCCTTCAGTCCTCTTCTCGTGTCCTTTTCCTCGTGTCCTCTTCCCACGCGTGACCTCCCTTCCCTCTAGTTAGAATCTGTAATGTGATACTAAACACAGGCGCTAGCAGGACCCTCCCACTATATCGTGCTTGTAGTCATATCACGATCTAACTTCCTGTTGTGTGACTTTCATTCTAAATTCATTATGTTTTTTAATACCTTTTGTTTTGTTTTGTATCCAGCTGCTTCTCCTTCCTTCTTTACTTCCTTCCTGCCATCCTGACTGTCTCCTTGTTTA
>JAPQNM010000024.1:7369050-7386550 GCA_029783475.1 Metacarcinus magister
TTGTGTATAGTTTAATGTGTTAGCAGTGTTTTATTGTGTGTAAGTGTATGTGTTTGTGTGTGTTATGTGTATGGATACCTAGTGTGTTTACCTTGGTGTTTAAACGTATATAGTAGTTACATTACTACCATATCACCCTTTGACATTTACCCCGTTCAGCACTTTTTATATAGTTTGACCTATTAGTAGTGTTTTAACATACGTACAATCTTATATATATGTGTGTATCATGTATATAAGTTCCCTAGTTTGTTTGCCTTGGTGTATGAACATGTGGTGGTGGTGTAGCGGTGTGTGAAGGGTAGTTTGTGTGAGTTAAATATCCCTAGCCTCCCGCCACCCTGAAATTCGTCTGTTCAAGGGAGCGAGACTCGTGTCACGGCCGTGCGCACACACACTTACACACTTACTTACTTCTCTTCACACTAGTACACTTTCTAGTCCTTAACACATTATAATTATCTACCTGAGACCTTGTACTGTGGGATGATAACTCTATTTAATATCTTACTTGTGAGGTTATGTATATATGCGTCCTCTTTTTATGCGTAATGATCATGGAAAGAGTCAAGTACACTTTCTCGTCCCTACTGCTACATTATAATTATCCATCTTAGAAATTGTACCATGGGAGTATAATTAAATTTATTACCTCCCATGTGAGGTTATGTATATATAGGTCCTTTTTAATGGGTAATGATAATGTAAAGAGTCGAGACAAGACGTACATATTAGAGTGAAAGGAAGGTAGAGAGGAGGAAAGGGGTTTCTCGTCCCTACTACATTATAATTATCCACCCTAGACCTTGTACCATGGGAGTATAATTAAATTCATTACCTCCCATGTGAGGTTATGAATACATACGTCCTTTTTAATGCGTAATGGTAATGTAAAGAGTCAAGACTTAATCATCAAACTTGCGAGACGTACATCTATAATTTGATTTTTATAATACTATGTTCATATCTTGTATGTTATGTAGTATTTATCTATGATTTATGTGTTGTATAATTAATTCACACCTGTGGATTCAGGAACGTTAGAGATACAAGAAAATGTAGGACATAAATCCATTAACTTTCATGTAGTTTGACCCAAATTTTTGTTCATGGTTAGCCAGGTATATATATATATATATATATATATATATATATATATATATATATATATATATATATATGTGTGTGTGTGTGTGTGTGTGTGTGTGTGTGTGTGTGTGTGTGTGTGTGTGTGTGTTCTTGCTTATATACTCCCAAACACTTTTTTATGTTTATTGGAGAGAGAGAGAGAGAGAGAGAGAGAGAGAGAGAGAGAGAGAGAGAGAGAGAGAGAGAGAGAGAGAGAGAGAGAGAGAGAGAGAGAGAGAGAGAGAGAGAGAGAGAGAGAGAGAGAGAGAGAGATAACACACACTTACATAAACACAAACATTAAACTAACCTATCTGTCAAATCAAATCATAAAACATAAAAATAAACACATACAAACCAAACCAAGAGAAGAGAGGAGGCGGGAGAAGAAGAAAAAAAACACGCCTAACAAATACAACACAAACTAAACATATAAACACATACAATAACAAAATATAATAAAACAAACCAAGCGAAGAGACAGAAGAGAGGAAGAAGAAGAAGAAGAAGAGAAAGAGGAGGAGGAGGGAGGGCTAGACTAGGAGCTGGCAGGTGAGCTTACACAGGTATCATGGCTAAGAGAGAGAGGCAGAGAGAGAGACAGTGAAAACAAACCTACTCCCACCATGAACCAATTCAACCCCGGCCCTCGTGTCGTGACCATCTACAAGACAGACACAGGCTTTGGGTTCAACGTGAGAGGTCAGGTCAGCGAAGGAGGTCAATGGAGGCCTATTAATGGTGACCTGTACCCGCCTCTTCAGCATGTATCTGCAGTATTGGAAGGAGGCGCGGCAGAGCAAGCGGGTATTAGGAAAGGGGATCGGATATTAGAAGTGTAAGTATTGTATGTGTTAATTGTTATGTGTGTGTGTGTTTTATTTGTGTGTGTTGTGTGGGGTTTAATTTTCTCACTTCGATTTGTAAGGCAAGTTATTTTTTTTCATTTGGTTTTTTCTTGTTATTTTACGGTATTGTGGGTGTTGTTGATGTTTTTTGGTTTGTTTTTGAGTATGTGTTGAGTCTATGATTAAGATTGGTTGTGTGGTTTTATTTTGACTTCAATATGTAACCTGACTTAACCTTTTTCTTATTTTTTTCCTAGTATACGTTCTTAATGCTATTTTTTCATGTTTTTGGTTAATTTTAAGTATATATTAAGTCTATAATTAAGCTTAGTATAATTTTGAGTTTTGACTTCAATATATAACTTAACTTAACCTAAGGAATTTTTTTATTTATTTTTTCTGATCATTTACTTTCCTGATGCAATTATTAATGTTTTTGGATATTTTTAAGTATATATTAAGTCTATAATTAAGCTTAGTAGTATGAATTTATATTTTGACTTCAATATGTAACCTAACTTAACCTAACCTGAAGGGAGAGTAATATTTATCTCCTTATTATACCTTCTTGACACTATTATTTCCTCTATAGATATTATATTGATAAGTTAATTTGCATTGATCATTGGTATCGCTGGTAGACTGTTATACTCTTTTTATGTATTCAATTATATGGTTTTTCCTCTTTTTTGCTCTAATTATGTGAGGTTCTAGGATAAATGGTGATATTTTAATGATATATGACCATTCTCTTCGTCTATTTAACTTTAATGGGTGACAGGAGATGGTTAAGATAGGAATTAATGTTTTGGTAAGGTCCTGTCAGCCGGGTTTAGAAAATGAAAGTTACGTTGTGTATCTAATGTGTTTTTCATGACTGTTTTGGGAAGAAAATATTGTAGTGATAATTTACACTTTTTTTTTTTGCTTGTCACTTTACTTTACGTGATGTTACAATCAATACAAATTAACTTATCAATAATAATAACTATAGAGGAAATAATAGTGTCAGGAAGGTATTATAAGGGGTTAAAAATCACTCTCCCTTCAGGTTAGGTTAAGTTAGGTTACATATTGAAGTCAAAATACAACATCATACTACCACGATTAATTATAGACTTACTATATACTTAAAAATAATTAAAGTTTGACCCGAAACACTAACTTACATGTTTTTCTAAATACACGAGACATTCATCTGATAATCCGATAATCCATTTTTGTCTTTAGGAAATGTAGCCGCTCTATGTAACGTAAATTATTCTATTTCTCTGCCTGAGTGAGAGTGACGAGTGTTGTAATTATTATACGCTATGCTTACTATACTTACGTTGGTTCAGGGAGTTATTATCGACAAGACAGGTGTGTATTCCCCTCTATTAGGCTTCCGAGTCCTTAATATCAGACTTACTTAAGGAGACCCGTGATCTGTACTCTGCTAACCTAACCTAACCTTAACCTTAACCTAACTTAACTTAATTGACAGCTTTAAGAGAGCGAGTGACTAGTATGGATGAATTAGTTGATAATAAGCAGTGTTTTGTAATTCTATAATGGTGATAGCATATACAAACATACATATTGTTGCAAAAATAATCTGTTCGTACCAATTTAGACGAGTTAGTATTGTCTTTGGAAATATTGCCGACAGTTTCCAAAAGTTAGGTTAATTATGAACTTTAATCTCTATTCAGTTTATCTCATTTTATTTTTTTCCCCCTAGACCTCATTTACTTATATTTTCCCGTGTGTTGCAGCCAAGAATTATATGTTAGGTATGAGTTTTGTGTTGTGTTGTATGTGTTGGGTGTGTGTTTTGTAGTGATTGTGTTGTGTTGTGTTGTGAATCAAGTGTTAAGTGTGAGTTTTTGTGTTGTGTTGTGTTGTGTTGCATGTGTTAGGTGTGAGTTTTGAAGTGATTGTGTTGTGTTATGTTGCAGCAATGGGGTGAATGTGGAGGGAGCGGAACATCGGTATGTGGTGGAGTTAATCAAGCAAGGCGGAGATGTGCTCAGACTCACCGTTATATCAGTCTCAAGGAAGGTGAGAATATTACTCTTACTCATATTTATTCATGCTGGAAAAATCATACTTATTATTTATATTTAATTATCATTTTTACTTAAACTTTCCATCATATTGTTACGAATTGAATGTTAAAAGTAAGTTAGAGAGGTGAAAATGACTATCAGACTTTGCTATGGGATATTTGTGATTAGTAGAGTTAATATTACACTTTGTTATGTGTTAATAATTGTTTTTTCCACTTCAGGCAGTAATGATTGTTTTTTCTTCCCTTCAGATATTAATAATTGGATTTTTTTTCACTTTTTTTCCCACTTCAGATAGTAATATTTTTTTTTTTTTCTACTTCAGGCAGTAATATTTGTTTCTTTTTCCATTTATTTCCCACTTCAGATAGTAAGAATTGTTTTTTTCCACTTTTTTCCCACTTCAGGCAGTAATAATTGTTTTTTTCCACTTTTTTCCCACTTCAGGCAGTAATAATTCTTTCTTCCCCTTCAGGCAGTAATAATTGTGTTTTCCCCCTTCAGGCAGTAACAATTATTCTCCCCCTTCAGGAGGCGGAGAGGCTGGAGCCGAGTGAGGAGACATCAGGGTTCTCCTACATAGACTACAGCGAGAAACGATCATTACCAATCTCCATCCCTGACTACTCCTACATAGAGGCCGGTGGTGATAAGTATGTAGTGTTCAACATCTACATGGCCGGCAGACACCTGTGTGCACGCCGCTACAGGGAGTTCTCAAACCTACATAATAATCTCAAGAGGGAGTTCATGGATTTTAATTTCCCGAAGCTTCCTGGAAAGTGGCCGTTCTCGTAAGTTGCCTCGTGTCTTGTAGTGTTAGGGTGAAGGAAGGGAGGAAGAAGGGGAAAGGAATAGGATGAAATTAATATATAAATAGATGATGAAAATTGGTAGAGTATTAGTTTATTATTATTATTATTATTATTTGTCTTATGCCTTGTAGTGTTGAAAGAGACGATGGTGCCAGTTTTTTCTTGTATATGTGATTCATTCTGTGTGTGAAATGTTGGATGTTAAATATGAGATGATTTTGACAGGAAGTTCGGTATTTCAATTGGTGTTTATTTATTTATTTATTTATTCTTTTCTTTCAGCATTTACAGTGAAAAAGATCGACTAGAATAAGAAGTACACAGTAGATAGATTCCAAACTTATATCACGTCTTACCTAACTATTTACACACATAACTAAGATGAAATTACCCGTTTAAGATCATCTATTTAAGACATACAAACAAACACACACACATACTCATATTAATTAAACTCTCCTTGATCAGACTTTCAGAGCAACAACTTGATGGTCGACGCAGAGGGCTTGAGTTATATCTTGAGAAAGTGTGTGCCGTGAGGGTGATAGCTGAGAGTGACATCATGCAGGATTTCCTCAATGACTCAGACGACCACCAGGTGAGTGATAACACGCCTCACTATGCTCCTTCCTAACACTGCTTTTATTATGTTGTAGTAGGAAATGTTACACCTTGTTGCTATTATTGAACTTGTTGGATATGAATGGTTGTATATATATTGTATTATGTATTGTTTGGTATCATGATTTTTTTTTTGGTATTTATTGAGTATTTATTGAGGCATTAATATTTTTTTCTTTTCATTTTTTTATTATTATTATTATTATTATTATTATTATTATTATTATTATTATTATGTATTGTTATGTTATAGAGGGAAAAGTTACATTTAGTTGTTATTATTTTGTTATATGTCATTTAACTTTTGATATGACTAGTAGTATGTATATTATATTATGTATTGTTAGGTTATATAGGGAAAAGTTACATCTGGTTATTATTTTGTTATGCATTATTTAACTTGTTTGCTATAAATGGTTGTACATGTATTTTGTTATGTATTGTTTGGTATCAGGATTTATTACTTGATACAGTATTTATTGAGGAATTGATATTCTTTTCTTTTCATCTTTCTCTTCTCGCAAAATTAGGTTAGGTTATCCACACATACAAACAGTTTAAAGTATGTACGTCTAAACACACTTTAACACAAACCCAAAGACCAACACACTGTCTTTTCCTTGGGCAGGGCAACAATTTTCTTTTCATTTTTCTCTTTTCGCAAAGTTAGGTTAGGTTATCCAAAGATCCTCTCACTTTAATTTCCTCAGTTCACGGCAACAGTATTCTTTTCCTTTTCCTCTCCTCCCAAAGTTAGGTTATGTTATCCACACATCACACATACAAACAGATCAAAGTATGTACATCTAAACACACTTAAAAGACCTAAAGATCCTCACACTTTAACTTCAATATCCTCTGTCTAGGGCAACAGTATTCGCGTTGATCTGAAGGTGTTGCTGCCGGACAAGAGTGTGGTGACGGTGACTCAGGCCAAGAATGTGTTGGCCCACCAGGTGTACCAAGCTGTGGTGGAGAAGATTAACATTCCACCCGAGACTGCCAAGTGTTTTGCCCTTTTTGAAATTGTGGAGTATAACTTTGGTGAGCGTTCGCATGGCTTTCTCATTATGAAGTTCTATTTAAGATCTTGTTTCTTAGTGTTATATTCATGTTTGTATTTACTTCCTGTTACATCCAAGCACCTGTTATTAATGGTTTATATTTTTAGCATCAAGTTTTATTATACGTCGTCATTTTGTGTTGTGTTTCAGAACGTAAAATCAGTGATGATGAGTTTCCTCACAACCTGTACATCCAAAACTACAGCACAGCCACCGCCACCTGCTTATGTATCCACCGGTGGATATTCAACCCACACAGAGAGGTGGATCTAGCTATACAATTTTATTTATAAGTCTACCATGAAGCACTAATACATGAGTATGAGTGGAAAGAGAGACTTATTTTATGAGGTCAGTTTGTGTGGTGATGCAAGTGAGTGAAGGAGTGAGTAGCAGGTGAGTGAAGTGAGTGAGAATTAGGTGAATGAAGTGAGTGAGAATTAGATGAGTGAAGTGAGTCTGAAGTGTCACTAACTATGCCTCTTCCCCCCCCTCCTCCCCCCCTCCAGCTGCGGCTCTGTGGCTCCGATGACGTGGCACACACCTGGCTCTTCTGGACCGCTGTTGAAGATGTGAACCGAGGACACGTCAAGCCCACGGACCAACTGTACCAGCTGAAGGCACTGCAGGACGTGGCCAGGAAGGAACAGTACCTACAGGTAAGGTCATGAACACTTTATTAACTTATACTATACAAAGGTTATGTACTAATTTAAATGTGACATAGATATACATACACATTATTATTATTATTACTATTGTTGTTATTTATTTTTCAAACTCATCAAAATGTATACTCCTCCTTACTGTATATTTTCAGCTCTTGGTCTGCACGTTCTCTTATCAATCAACCGTTTATTATTATTATTATTATTATTATTATTATTATTATTATTATTATTATTACTATTATTGTTATTATTTGTATACTCCCTACTGTATATTTTCAGGTCTTAGGCTGCACGTTCTCTTATCAATGAACCGTTTATCATTATTATTATTATTATTATTATTATTATTATTATTATTATTATTATTACTATTATTACACAAAACAATGTCTGCGTATCGTCACACATACAGCACACGCTATTAATACATCATCTTTTCCGAGTAGTTATACTTATACTAATGTTGTGTTGTGTTGTTAATTGAGGTGCATTGAGTTGTGTTGTGTTGTTGATTAAGTGATATTGTGTTGTTGTGTTGCAGGTAATTGAGTTGAGTTGCATTGTGTTGTGTTGTGTTGCAGGTGGTGCGAGGTTGTGAAGGTTACGGAGACATAGTGTTCCCTCATTGCCCCTGTGACTCCAGGAAGAAGGGTCATGTGGTGTCCTTCGTGGGGTACAAGTCCTTCAGGCTGCAGGCTTGTAAAGAAGACGGATCACTGCAGGTACTGATGACCAGGCTTTAAGGGGACTAAAGGGGTGGTTCTATAAAGGGACTAAAGGGGTGGTTCTACAAGGGGACTAAAGGGGGTGTTTCTAAGGGGACTAAGGGGGTGTAGAAACTTTATATATGTCACACTTTGTACTTTAAGCTTGTAGACATAATTAGAGGTAGAATAAAAACTTATATTTATCGCATTTTTAATAAGGGTAATGTAAAGAAGTGTTCGTTTTCTCGTTCATTTCCAGAGTCAGATCATTGACTTTGCTTGGTCAACTATCGAGAAGTATGAAGTAGACGACGAGGCGATGGCGTTCTGCTTCCTGTACCGACAAACAGAAGACCTCATCAGATGGGTCAAGATCTTTACACCTTATGTAAGTATACACTCTAGTATAGTCTTATTATACTACATCACTATCTTCACTATTTGTATGTCTCACCTACTTGGAAAACATCATTTATACCTAAGTGTACATCAACATCACTATTTTCACTATTCGTCTGTTTTTACCTACTCGGAAAACATCATTTATACCTTCTCTTTCACACAACGAGTCTGTCTACCTTCTGTCTTGTGGTTTCAGAACTTTGTATTAAAAATGTTAAAGTATGCTCACACTGACAGTCATGAAGTGTGTTGTCACCTTAATCAAAGTGTGTGTGTAATTATAATGAAGTGTAGGTGCCAGTAATTAAGTATGTGTTGGCATCACTTTATTAATTACTCTATTTTCTTTAGGTAACCGGCAATTAAGTGGGATTCTTTTTATATTGTTTTTTATGCCGTTGGCCGGTTCTTCAATAGCATTAAAACAACAACTTATGGTTCGTATATTTGTGTTTCAGTATCACTTTATGGAGGAATGCTTCCAGCGGGTGCAGGAGGAACACCAGTGGACGTAGGAAGACAGGAGCTGTAGGGTGTAAGAGTAAAGTGTGTGTGTGTGTGTGTGTGTGTGTGTGTGTGTGTGTGTGTGTGTGTGTGAGGGTGTGTGAGGGTGTGGTGGTGTGCTGAGCGTGTTGTGAAGACTACATTGGCATTCGTTCAGCAATACCTGAGCACGTAATGTATGGTTTAAATGCAAATGGTTAAGTTTTTATGAAGTGTTGTGTTTATATTGAGATGAAGAAGTGATTAATTCTCTGAACAGACTATCTTGAGAGTAGGTGAGTAGGTGAGGGGTGTTAGGTGAGTAGGTGAGGTGAGGTGAGGTGAGGTGGTTCTAACTCCCTGAATACTCATTCCCTCACCTCTATGGACGCTTACAGGTGTACCGAACCTGCAGCCACTTAAGTTTTTATACCTTCAGTCATAGCTACTTTCTTGTAGGTAACTATCTTTTACATTTTTGCTTAACACCAATGATAGTGAAGTGTTTTATTATGAGCCGGTAGGATATTTATGAGGCTTAAAAGCTGTTCATATGACGTTTGTGTGGCATGTGAGCTTCAAGCTCTAGTCAAATGGCCATTCTGTCACCTCAAGTTGACTTATTCTTTGTTGAGTGTGTATGTAACTCCTACTGCAGTCACTTGTCTCCCAGTACAGCTCTCCATCTCATCACAACACAACGTTGTAACACTCAACTTGCTCACTTCACACTAGCCAAGAGTGCACAAATGTCTGGCCCGTGTCTCCCTCCCCCTCGCCAACTCCTTTGGGAACAAGTACTGTATGGATTCTTGTACTCGTGACCTGACACTTACACTTGCCGTCTGTCTGTCTGTCCCTCCTCCTGTCCCTCACTTCTCTCCGCTGTTTCCCGAGAGACGAGAGAAGTGGTACGCGAGCAGTCCTCAACCAACCCGAGACTAAACATTTGACTGCAAGTAAGATGTAATCTAGTTCACAGAAGGCAAAAAATATATTTTTATCTTAAATGCCAGTTGTCACTCTAATTATTTTTGTTTTATAAGATATACTATACATAGCAATAGGTAGATGAGATATATGTAATGGAATTGAATGTAACATGATATAGCTTACTGCTTGTGATGAAGTTGCATGTGTGTGAAGGAGTGAGGTGAGGTGAGGTGAGGTCTCACCGGCTACACATGTTAGGTTGAATGGCATATCCACGAGTTACTGTGTGTGTGTGTGTTTATGTGTGTGTGTGTGTGTGTGTGTGTGTGTGTGTGTGTGTGTGTGCGTGTGTGATTAGTGAAGGATTGTGCATTTACTGTTTGGAAAAGACACAAGAATACAAGTTGCAGGAATGTGTTCTATAGCTAATTTATAGATGACAGTGTGGATATATATATATATATATATATATATATATATATATATATATATATATATATATATATATATATATATATATATATATATATATATATATATTCCTTACTGGTTTACTACATTGAAGACATTGGTGGTTCTGTTCCATGAAGTTGTATTCCTTGTTATATATATTTACATATTTTCTTCCAACATGAAGTGATGATAACAAGATCAGTATTCCCCGACCATTCAGCCTCACTAGTCTGTCTGTTGAGTAAGTCTCCTCAAGGTGAATTGCTGTGCCGTGCCCCCACTATACACTATATAAGCAGCATCCTTACAGGTACATCCGGGTGAGGTGTGAGGTGGTGTTAACAGTCTCCTGCCTGGTGGTGGTGTGGTGGTGGTGGTGGTGGTGGTGTGTTGTGGGTAGCTGTCCTTCGTGATATGCATTGTATGAGTCCTCCATTCATAGGTTTGTACTACATATCAAAGCCCCAACGTTATAATGGATCATCATTTTGAAGTTAATCCTCATTGGTTTCATCTCATCGTGTTCATTTCCTTCCTTCCTCATAGCAATATATTAGGAGTTACGCTGATACCATACCAGGGAGACTTATGCACGTACTGTCCCTCAACAAGTGTAGTGTTTTGTTATTGAAGTCACCTGCCGTTGTCATCTAAGCTCAGCCACCGTCACCATTAAAAAAACTGGGATTCTCAAGAAAGGATTATAAAAGAACAGTTCCCATGTGTGTGTGTGTGTGAGGAATGGTGTGTTGTGTTGACGCCCTAGTAAGGGGTGGACGCTCCCAGGACTGTGTTATACTTACTCAGACGGATTGATTGGGTCTTGGTTCCCTCGTAGACATTCCATGCTCGTCCCCGATACATGTGATGAAAACCTTCCAAGTTATGTTCGCCCGTTTAGCTCTATATTTTGTATTTGCCCTTTTGGTGGCTCAGACAATAGGTATGAAGATGTAAAGATGCATTACCCCCCCCCTCGATGGACTAGGCTTCATAACATTCTCAGTAGCAATACAGTGATATGACACTATAGTCACCTCAAAACTCCACACACCTGTGACAGCCACTCTTGACACCATAGTTAGGTTGATGCACCAAATGCCTCCTGTTAATGCATTTTCACCTGGGCTTTACCTGGCTTTCCCTCCTTTTCTGTGGTAGCATTAATTTCTCTTGATAAAAACTGTGTTGAATATATATATATATATATATATATATATATATATATATATATATATATATATATATATATATATATATATATATATATATATATATATATCATAAGATGCCTGTGCCATAGAAGCTACTGGTTGTAGATGCTTAAAGTTAGGAGGATGTTGGCATTAGCTGTTACAGACATAGAGAGTTAGGAACTGACTATCCAATCATGTATTTTTCTATTCAAATCAGAGTGAGTAAATCCTTGTTAATCATCACCCACAACACAAGAGGGATAGGTTTATTTTATCACTGAAGCTTCTTGTGTGTCTATCATGACTGACAACTCAGTGAAATATATTGATATCTTTTTTTTTCTCGTTCATTTCACTGAGGTTAGCTTTACCAAAGATTCTACAATGACAAACATTAAAATAGGAGAGCTGTGTGTATTGGCTCATTATTTTATTTGAAATATACGTATATATTTTTCGTTACATAGTTTGTATGACATCAATACTTTTGAATCAAAACACTTTTGATTGGTGAACAGAAACAGAAAAGTCCAATTGTGATTCACTATGCAGGTTTAATTTGCATATTTTTACTTTTTTAAACTTTTTTATTTGGTAACATTTTAATTAAATGTATTTTACCCTGTATGTATTTAAATTGTCAATACTTCCTTAGTAATAACACTAATTATGCCAATTTATGTAACAGCACCAATTGTAATTATAACAACATGCATGCAAACATTTGATGTATATAATTACATGCCATATTTATGATCCAAGGTACTGTGTACCTATTAAATCATCTACATTAATCATGTATATATACTATATATCTATGGATTGTTGTTTGATATGTCCTGGTGGTGTTTAATACACTGACTCATGACATGTTAGTTTGAGCATTACAGAACACACCGTGGAGGATGGCAGGATGGTGAAGCATCAACACTGTATCAGCAGCAGTACAACACCTTCACTGTGAGGTGTGCTGCTGCTGCTGCTGCTGTTCAGGTTACATGGAACTGAACAGTAATGAAAATGAGAAGTCTAAAGGACAGGTTATGCATAGGATGGGAGATTGCTGAGAACAGAACCAACCTTTGAAACACACATTAGGTAATTCTTGCACACATGTAGTTGTTTTAGAATAGTGTGTTACTAAGGAGTATTTCATGCTGGAACACTATGAGGAACTATAGTGTTGAACCATTGAGCCGAGGAACACCACCACTTGTTAAAGTGAATACATAAAAACCTTTTTTTTTAAGTTCCTTGTTACTGGATACTCTTCCCATTGTGTTTGTGTTCACTAATTCTGAACATCATTATTAAACACAAATATTTGATAAGCCTCAGACCTTTATATTATCAGATCTTAACAGTGAAAGAGGATGAGTATTTGTGTTTCTCAAGCATGGAGTGGCAGGAATGTACAGCAGCTGCACCTCACAACACGAGGCAGAAAGGCAGTTATCCTTAACATTCACAGCTGTCCATGAGTAAAAAAGATAAAGATAACTCAACATAATTATTGGCAGTAAATAAGTATAACTGAGCTCAATATATAACTCAAACATCTCTTAAGCTCTTCATGTGTTTCATCAAGTACTGAACCCACACAGGCGATCATCTACCAACCAAGCTGTTCATTCCTACACTAGTATTAACACCAAGGAGTCAGTCAGTGAGAGGTGGAGGCAGGGCAGGGCAGGGGAGGCACTAGACGGTCCGGGTGGAGAGGCACTTATGTTTGAGACAGTTAATCTTCCTCTCGTGCCTCAGTTTGGTCCAGATGCCCAGACACATCCTGACCAGGCGGATGTCCCTCACCTCGGGGGGAATGGTAAGTGCCCACATGTACTCCTCCCTAATGATCCTGGCTGCAGCCTGAACCAATGAGGATACACAGGATAAGTTAAATAGAATGGTGATTATTTACTTTATAGGGAAACTAGACAGGACTGAACGTAGTGAAACAATATTGACAACTTATAACCAAATCACTCACAAGCTACAGACATATATTTGTATTTATAATCATAATTCAAACCATAATAATATAAAATAACAGAACAGGAGTTATAATCTCACCTTAAACTGACACTGCTGTATGAGTGAGATCGATGCATACAATCTACACCTTGACACCATGTTAGGATCACCAAGGCGTAGTGCAATATTCAGCTGCTTCACCGAGATAGCCCAAGCCCGCTCCGCAAAGCCCTCCAGCTGGTCCCCCAAGGCAGAGCACGCACCACCCAGGGTAGAGAGGCAGGACATCATTGTATCCAAGTGCTGCCGCTCCTGTCCACACCTACACATCCTCTCCCCCCACGCATAGTCCAACACGTAAGGTAGTGTATCATGAACCTTTACTCTTATCATCACACTTGTTAAATCATCACTAGGGTTAAGTTTGATACCTTTTCTCTTACATGTGTTCGTCCAATGTTGTAGTACTAGTAGTCTATATACAAGGGAGGTTTGTAACTCTCTTAGGAAGGCTGCGAAGAACAGTCCTTGTGTCTGTAGGTGAATACTCGTCTTCTTCCTCGTTTTATTTACTGCACCGTTTATAAGGCCGCAGGAACACTGATTAGTACAAGTGTCAAGATCACATACAACATAATCTGTCTTGTCTGCATTTATACAACCATTAGGCGGCGTTGTAACCTTCACTTCACTCTTTACTGTTTCATTATAGATCATTGTACATCTACGAGACACTGATTCACTTCTATTAATGGTTACAATGTCCCAATTATTGTCCTTATCTCTTCCTCTTCCTCCTGCTCTTGCTGCTACAACCACCATCACCACCTCCACCTCCTCCTTGTCTGCCATTCTGTTATCCTGAAAAAGTATATTATTTATTATACATCACGATAAACATTACTCTTAATACTTACTTACGTTTTATAAGGAAATATTTAGATGAGGCAGAATGTTCATTAATATTACTTCCAGGCAATAAGAAGTCTAGAAACGCATAATAAAACAAATATATATAGTTAATTTATCGAATATGACCACAATTTCTATATATACATAATGTTGTTGGTCTTAACTATAAATATTTCGTAATAAAAATACTGCCTTCCCAGCCTTAGAAAACAATGTATTACACGTGCAACTTATTCACACTACTTAACACCATATAAAACAGTAATTAGGAAGCCTTATTAACAAACTCACCTGTCCTATGACCTGCTGATTACTATGAGATTATTAACACTTAGTACAACACATTAATAGGAAGAACATGCAGTGTTTAGCCGCTGGTGTTGTGGTCGCTTGACTTTCTGTGTCGACTCAATGGCAGAGGAAGGAAGGAAGGAAGGGAATATTGTAAGGCAGACTCAACCATTTGTAACCATTCCTTGTTGCTCTATTAATGTGTTCTAATAGGATGAATTGCTATGTGGTTTATGGGTTATATGTGTATAGGTTTAGTTTGGGGGAAGTTATTTAAAGATTATATATTTTAAGGTAGACTAAACTATTTGTAACCATTCCTTGTTTCTCTATTAATGTGTTTTAATAAGATAAATTGCTATGTGGTTTGTGGGTTATGTGTGTCCAGGTTCAGTTATTTAAAGATTATATATTTTAAGGTAGACTAAACTATTTATAACCATTTCTTATTTCTCTATTAATGTGTTTTTATAGGATGAATTGCTGTGGTGTATGGGTTATATGTGTGTTCAGGTTCAGTTTGAGATAGTTACTTAAAGATTGGATACTCATACAGGTAAAAGGGAAGGAGGATTGAAGTTATTTATATTGATAATTAAATACATGTGTTTATGTAATTTTAAACATGGTATACGGTAACAAATAATACTGGATTAGATTATTATTATGTAGAGGATATAAACGTGAATCATGGTTGCCTTAACAAATCCAAAACAATATTACATTCAACTAATTAAACATATCTCCAAATAATCAATAATCAATTTAAAGATACGATTTATTCATAGACTTTATATAATAGATCAAACAATCTTCATATCAATAATAATAATAATAAAAAAAAACCTGAATCTACTCCTGAATTTCATAATGATGGTGTTTTGTTTTGAAATTTTGACGCAGACTCGACGCAGTAACCTGAAGGAGAGTGTGCGTGTGCGTGCGTGCGTGACGGCGAACTTCTGCGACGTTATACCAGCAGTGATCTTGTGTTGTATGAGGTGAGTGTTAATGTGTGTTTGATAGTATGAATTAAGGTTGAAGCAATAACTCCATATGTGTCTGTTGCACGTCAGTTGTGTGGTGATGATGGTGATGGTGGTGGTGATTTTGCAGTCTCGTATTGAAGGTCTTATGCTTCCTAATATTCAGTACAGATGGCGTCAAATATTAGTCAGGTTTCAAACATTTTTATTTATTTTATCTTCCTAGAGTATTTACTTTGCCTTAGCCTATCGGGATCACCATCTGTACGGGGTCACTATTACACACGTTAGTAAGGACTTATGAATAATATAGAACCACGCCTCCTTCACCTCTCACCCTTCCCTGGCCTGGTGATCCCCTTTTGTTGCCACCATTGTTATGTTTGGACAGATCTTTTATAAGGAAGACAGAAAAAAAGAGTAACAGTTTCACCAAGCGTGCAGCAGCAAGTTATCTTCCTTTGTTTTTATGAACCAGAAACACAAAGACTTAAGAGGTATTAGCAGATAACTACATCACGGTAAAAATAATTAAACAAAATGCTTCCTTAGTCGTGATTTATCTTAAGTTTTGTTTTCGTCTTTTCCTGCATCACAATCCAATAGTTTCAGGAATATATAACGTAACAGAAAAATATCCTGAATAAAACACATACATATAAATATCAATCAGTTATTCAAAATCAACAGGTGTGTGGGTGTGGGTGTACAAAAAACACGTTCAGACAACTTTTTTCACCCCGGTTTAATAATCTTTCCGGCAGTACATCCGGCGTAATGAAGGGTGGCTGCAGGCAACATTTAAGTGTCTGGAAAGGTGACACCCCTCATTAAGACGGAAAACCTAGCCAATACTTGTTCCACATCCTCGTTTTTTCTGTTTCCTGCTCAAGGGCAGATATACATGTGGGTGTGTGGGTGGGTGTGGGTGTGAGGGTGAGGTGTGAGGGGGAGGGAGTGATTATTATTCGTTCCTCTTAAGTTATGGCTGCAGGAAGAGGTGTGTCTTAATCATACTCTTGATTAAGGAACAAATATGCCTTGAGCTTGACTCTTAAGTTTTTATTTTTTTTGTGTGTGTGGAGGGTGGTGGGGGGGGGATGTTTGAGGGGGTTAGGGTGGGGGTGAGGAAATACTGGGACCTTTATTCACTGTGTATTGTTTCCTGCCCCTCCTCCCTCCCCCCGCTCGTACCTCTCTGTTTGTATACATTAAGTGATATATATAAACAAATGAATAGCTAGCAGCCACACGTGGACTCCAACAGTTTAACTCGGTCAGAATGTGTCGATTACAGTTACACACTTTAATGATATCACTTACTAAACCAAAACACAAACTAAAGCAGAACAAAATGATTCCACAAAATGTAGACACAGAATCTTTTATTTTTAGTATTCTTTAATGTCACTACAATCTCATCACCGCTATAAAACCACAGAACAGACTGCAAACTCGCGACTATTACAACACACAAGGATGCTGTTTTGTTTTGTAGGTCTGAAGGGAGGCTCACTCTGTACCACCACCATCACCATCACCATCATCACTATCATCATCATCATCAGTCCCCTCGTAGTGGTGAGTCGCCCTGCCAGCTAGAGTACCCTTGGCGCAATTTAATGAATGGTTTGATAGTTCAGTGGGTCAGCGAGAAGACAAGATTCAAATATCCTTTCACTGTTCCTTTAATCCAGTCTTGTTCTACTTCTTTATGTTCACTTGTTTAATGATCTGTTATCCGTAGTTTCGGTTATCAGTTTATTCGTTATACCGTCTTCGCTGAATGTATAAATGTACTCTCTCTCTCTCTCTCTCTCTCTCTCTCTCTCTCTCTCTCTCTCTCCTCTCTCTCTCTCTCTCTCTCTCTCCTCTCTCTCTCTCTCTCTCTCTCTCTCTCTCTCTCTCTCTCTCTCTCTCTCTCTCTCTCTCTCTCAACGCTGTGGCAGGTAGTTATGGGTAGTT
>JAPQNM010000024.1:7394050-7396550 GCA_029783475.1 Metacarcinus magister
TGTGTGTGTGTGTGTGTGTAAGCCTTCTCTCCTCCTCCTCCTCCTCCACTTCCTCCTCAAGTCAAAACGAACGTCCTCTAAGTCACCTTCTCTCTCTCTCTCTCTCTCTCTCTCTCTCTCTCTCTCTCTCTCTCTCTCTCTCTCTCTCTCTCTCTCTCTCTCTCTCTCTCTCTCTCTCTCTCTCTCTCTCTCTTTCTTTCATGTCATTATTTACTTATGTCTTTCACTACCTCTTCTGTATTTTCTATTTCCTTCCTTCCTTCCTTCTTTCCTTCCTTCCTTCCTTCCTTCCTTCCTTCCTTCCTTCCTTCCTTCCTTCCTTCCTTCCTTCACAATAATAATTACTAGTTAGAATAATGAAAGATGCATAGATAAGGAAATTAATACTCTCTCTCTCTCTCTCTCTCTCTCTCTCTCTCTCTCTCTCTCTCTCTCTCTCTCTCTCTCTCTCTCTCTCTCTCTCTCTATGTGAGGTAACAACTTAGTAACGGAGAGAAGAAGTAGGTAACGGAATGTAACAGACCGGAAGAAACGGAAATAACAGGAGAGAGAGAGAGAGAGAGAGAGAGAGAGAGAGAGAGAGAGAGAGAGAGAGAGAGAGAGAGAGAGAGAGAGAGAGAGAGAGAGAGAGAGAGAGAGAGAGAGAGAAAGAACAGGCTATGTAAAGAAGTAGAGGGTCTGGTCGAAGGTAAATGACCCTCCCTCTCTCTCTCTCTCTCTCTCTCTCTCTCTCTCTCTCTCTCTCTCTCTCTCTCTCTCTCTCTCTCTCTCTCTCTCTCTCTTTCTGTTTTGATGGTGGATTCACGTTTTCTTTATAAATATGGACACGAAAGTTAAGTGTCACGTTTTGAATAGAAAATGTGAGACGAAGGAAGTGTTTTGTGAGAGAGAAAATGTTCTTCTTCTTCTTCTTCTTCTTCTTCTTCTTCTTCTTCTTCTTCTTCTTCTTCTTCTTCTTCTTCTTCTTCAACCTAACCTAACCTAATCTAACCTTCTTCTTCTACCTTCTCCTCTTCTTTATTTTTCTTGTCCTCTCGTTTCAGCTAATTTTCTACTATTATTTTTACTACTACTACTACTACTACTACTACTACTACTACTACTACTACTACTACTACTACTACTACTACTCAGGTGAAAGGGATTTAAGTGCGGTACAGTAAGGGGACGTTTACCTGGTTTGTGGGCGTACCTGTTGTAGGTGTGGTTAGGAAGGTAACTTTTAGCCTAAGGGAAGGGTGTGGGAGGCTGGTGGAAGTAGTAGTAGTAGTAGTAGTAGTAGTATTTTGTTATATAAGTGAGAGTATGTAGATGAATAGGAGGAGGAGGAGTAGGTGATGAAAGAGGAAGAGGAGGAAGAGGAGGAGGAGGAGGAGGAGGAGGATGTGAATGAGGTATGGATATGAGCTCAACAGGTGTTCAATTCATTAATATTGTAGGCAGGTAATCGTTCACCTTTTCTCCGTCTGTCTATCTGTATGTCTGTTTGTATGTATGTATAACTGTGTGTATTTATGCATGACTGTGTGTGTGTCTGTCTGTCTCTCTCTCTCTCTCTCTCTCTCTCTCTCTCTCTCTCTCTCTCTCTCTCTCTCTCTCTCTCTCTCTCTCTCTCTCTCTCTCTCTCTCTCTCACTACTGTTTACCTTCCTGCGTTGTGTTGCAGTGCAGTGTTGCCAATGGAATGTGGACACCCTTGCCTCCCCTCCCCACCTCCTCTCTCTTACCCACAATTGGCAACACTGAGACAGGAGGAAAATAAAAATAAAGAGAGAGAGAGAGAGAGAGAGAGAGAGAGAGAGAGAGAGAGAGAGAGAGAGAAACCTCACTGTTGAAAGAAATATTTCACACGATTCATGCATTTTACGATTTTTTGTTTAGTCTCTTTTTAATATTATGTTTAAAAGCGTTTTATACTGAGAGAGAGAGAGAGAGAGAGAGAGAGAGAGAGAGAGAGAGAGAGAGAGAGAGAGAGAGAGAGAGAGAGAGAGAGAGAGAGAGAGAGAGAGAGAATGTAAGTGAGTGAGTGAGTGAGGCGAACAAGTTGGAGAGGATAAGGAGAAGGAGGAGGAGGAGGAGGAGGAGGAGGAGGCGAAAAAAAAGAACTAGTAAAACAGGTATTTTTCCTTCCTTACCTGTGTGTGTCTGACGTTATGACTCTCTCTCTCTCTCTCTCTCTCTCTCTCTCTCTCTCTCTCTCTCTCTCTCTCTCTCTCTCTCTCTCTCTCTCTCTCTCTCTCTCTCTCTCTCTCAACAAAAGAATTTACACAAAGACGGTTTTCACAATTATCAACTTTTATAACTTGAATCACATACGACAGGAAATGAGAAGCAAGATTTAGTGTATGATCTAACACCTCCTCCTCCTCCTCCTCCTCCTCCTCCTCCTCCTCCTCTCCTTCCTCTTTTTCCCTTCCTTGTTATTGTTATTATTGTTATTGTTATTGGTGGTGGTGGTGGTGGTGGTGGTGTTTTTTTTTTCCCATTCTTGTATTCGTTTA
>JAPQNM010000024.1:7401550-7409050 GCA_029783475.1 Metacarcinus magister
TCTGTGTGCCTCGTCATCATTAGGACTTGTAACTCAGACTGAACTCGTAGTCATAATAATCAAAGTAGTAGTAGTAGTAGTAGTAAAGAAAAGGAGAAAAAAATAAGTAGTAGTAGTAGTAGTAGTAAGAGTAATAATGATACAAAAATAAGAAATAATAATAATAATAATGATCGTAATCCTCAAATACTTTCAAATTCAATTAAAAAATACTAATTCCATTGTTATAACGAATTAATTTAAAACACGTACAATGTAAACATTATATTATTTCCTACTCATTATCTATCTATCGTCAATTCAGTATATTTATCTATCTAAACCAACAGGTAACGTAGGATCAATTACCTGTATCTATCGCTAACTATTACGTGAAAAAAGAGTTGCGACATCCAATCATTGCTAACACTAGAACACACTTGACGTAATCCGCCAATCAAATCACTTCTTACCGCCAGCGATTCGCAACACTAGGTTTTCATTGGTTGTTTCCGCTCCTTCAACATTCCTGAGGCCTCGTGCGGTGCTGTCAGGGATGCAAATGTTATATCGTAAAGTACATTAAGTTTGGTGTCGTCATATTGCTTGCACACACCCTCTCTCTCTCTCTCTCTCTCTCTCTCTCTCTCTCTCTCTCTCTCTCTCTCTCTCTCTCTCTCTCTCTCTCTCTCTCTCTCTCTCTCTCTCTCTCTCTCTATTTCGTAAAATATTTGCATTGAACAAGCTGCTGATAACCCTTTGTTTGAGAGAGAGAGAGAGAGAGAGAGAGAGAGAGAGAGAGAGAGAGAGAGAGAGAGAGAGAGAGAGAGAGAGAGAGAGAGAGAGAGAGAGAGAGAGAGAGAGAGAGAGAATGAAAAATAACTCAAATCTGTGGTGTAAAGAAAGAATATGACTGCACGCTGATGTAACATTGTGGTCACTGACCTTAGCCGAAAGAGAGAGAGAGAGAGAGAGAGAGAGAGAGAGAGAGAGAGAGAGAGAGAGAGAGAGAGAGAGAGAGAGAGAGAGAGAGAGAGAGAGGTTATGTACCTTTTTCCACCTATACTTGGTCTTTTCCTATCTCTCTCTCTCTCTCTCTCTCTCTCTCTCTCTCTCTCTCTCTCTCTCTCTCTCTCTCTCTCTCTCTCTATCTCTCTCTCTCTCTCTCCCTCCTGACCCGTCCTTGCTAAATCTATCGTGTTGGTCTGACCTTTTCAAATGGTCAACTCATAACCTTTTAAAGATGGCACTTGGTCTATTTGTCTATCTCTATCTACCCTTCCATCTATCTATCAGACAACATGACTCTCTTTATCTGTCTTTCTTTGTACTGGGCAAGGTTAGTTTTTTTCTCTCTTTCTCTCTCTCTTTTTCTTTTCAAACTACAAAAAAGTATATATATTTCACAACTTTATTTCGGTAACCATATATATTTTTCCCTTTTTTCTCGTTTTTTTTCCCTATTATGGAATCTATTTTATTATGTCCTTCCTATTTTTACTCCTTTGTTCCTGTGTTGCATTAGTTCCATTTTTCGTGACTATTGAACTCATTTGAATATCGTTTTGGTGTTGAAAGTTGCAAACCCTTTCTCCTCCTCCTCCTTCGCGCTTGGCAATTTCTATAAAAACTGGATCCCTTATCTGCAAGAAATCATTATCTTTTTCTGATCTCTTTCTTGCTTCGTGTGAGTTAGTCGTATTTTTGTAAAGGTGGAATTGTGTATTTAGAAAGTTAGTATTTATTATTACTACTACTACTACTACTACTACTACTACTACTACTACTACTACTACACTACTACTACTACTACTATTACTATTTTTTCTTCTTTCATTCTACTTTGACCTTGGCTTGACTATTATTTCGTCAAGTTGTAAAGTTAGTATTATATATATATTTTTTTGGGGGTTAGATTCGTGAAGATTTAGTGGCATGACTGTGTGTTTTGGTGGTGTGTGTGTGTGTGTGTGTGTGTGTGTGTGTGTGTGTGTGTGTGTGTGTGTGTGTGTGTGTGTGTGTTCTCGAGGTGTTATTTTCTTTCTCTTTTTTCATATATATATTTATTTATGTATGTTTTTATTACACTTTCTTGCTAACTTTTTTCTCTTGCACACTTTCTCATTTTCAACTCTCTCTCTCTCTCTCTCTCTCTCTCTCTCTCTCTCTCTCTCTCTCTCTCTCTCTCTATCTCTATCTCTATCTCTATCTATCTATCTATCTCTCGCTCTCTCTCATATAGGGAAAGTTAACCTCTGATCCTTCCCTCTTCCCTCCCCTTTCCCTCCTTCTCTCCATTTCCTTCATAAGAAACTTTCCTTTCCTCCATTCCTTCCTCACCCTTTATAATTACCTCCAAGTCTCTCTTCCCTCTCCCTTTTTTTCTCTCTCACTTCCCCCATTTTTGTCATTCTTCCAAGAGAGAGTTTCCTAAGGGGAGGAAAGGGAGGAGAGAGTAGGATGTGGAGGAGGATATAAGGGAGGGAGAGAAGGGAGAGAGGGAGAGAGAGAGATAGGGTCGGTATAGAACTTTCACTTTTGGGAGCTCTCACTCTCTCACACACTCTCTCTCTCACGCTCTCTCTCTCTCCAACTCTCTCTCTCTCTCTTATCTACTTTTCTTATAATTCATTTTTATCTTCCTTCCTTCTATTTCCTTGTTTCCTTCCTCTTCCATCTTCCTTCTTCCTCCTCTTCTTCCTTCTTGCTGACCTTTCCTCCTTTGATATATGGAGGAAGGAAGGGAGGTCACGGAGGAAGAAGAGAGGAAGGGAGAGGTCATCTTTAACGAGAGAGAGAGAGAGAGAGAGAGAGAGAGAGAGAGAGAGAGAGAGAGAGAGAGAGAGAGAGAGAGAGAGAGAGAGAGAAAGAGAAATGAGAGAAGGGAAAATAACTGAAGCATATCAAATGGCTTTAAAGGAAAATAAGAGAAAGTGAGAGAGAAAAAAAAAAAAGAGAGAGAGAGAAAAGAGAGAGAGATATCAACTACATATAAATAATAAATGAGAAAAAAATTATATTAACTCTAATCTTGATATTAATTCGTAGTGTGTAATCTGGTTTTCTTTATATATATATATGTGTGTGTGTGTGTGTGTGTGTGTGTGTGTGTGTGTGTGTGTGTGTGTGTGTGTGTGTGTGTGTGTGTGTGTGTGTGAATATATGTACACATGTGGACAAATTATGGTGGCAAGGTATCATTTCAACCAATCATGACGTCAGGTTGTAGGACATTACGTAACCCTTGGATAAACAACACACACACACACACACACACACACACACACACACACACACACACACACACACACACACACACAGTAAGGTTCTTCATAGTAAACACTGGGCTATGTTTTTAGTACTCTGTGTGTGTGTGTGTGTGTGTGTGTGTGTGTGGTGTGTGTGTGTGTGTGTGTGTGTGTGACGCATTAATTTACAAGTTATTAATTGGAAAGAATGACGCAGTGAGTTATATAAGACAAAATCAATAAATTCTAATAATAATAATAATAATAATAATAATATAGAAAAAAACAAACTAATATGAGGAATTCCTTCAACACACACACAGACACACGCAAACAACGCACACACACACACACACACACACACACGCACACTCGCCGCCATTTTTAGCGACCCGAAGTAAACAGCAAAGGAGAAAGTTACAGCCTTGTCTGATTCTCCGTTCGATGGCTTCACCACCTCCCTTGCCTCCTCACCTAGCGCCCTTCTGCCTCACTCTGCCCCGCACTACCTTGATCTTTACTCTGATCTAGAACACGTCTTAGAAAACTCCGACCGTCACCTGTACACTTAGTAAAAAAAATATATATGAACCCTAATCCACGTATGAGGTTGAGGTTGATAAAACGAACACAGCGCCACCTATATACATCTCCTCCCTTCCCTTACCTTACCTTACCACACTCCCGTCTACCACATTCCTATAAACCTGTAGAAACTGTAGATTTGAAGCCATATTTTAACCTTATATACTCTTGGCTACCTCACTTTATGAAATCCAATAGGTCTAGAGTGCTGTGTAGGTCTATCACTCACTAGGCTCTGGTTTGTATATATGTACTGGGTTGTTTTGATGTATGATGTGTGTTTGGGTGGTGGTGTGTGGCTGTGGCTTGGGTTGTGTGGTGGTGAGGGTTAGATTACTGTGGTGGTGGTGGTGGTGGTGGTGGTGGTGGTGGTGTATACTTGTTTGTATGCGTGGGTGACCTTCAGGACTTGAGCGGTGACGGGTTTTCACCGTTTAGTTAAAGGTTAGGACATGTGTGTGTCTGTCTGTGTATGTGTGTATGTGCTTGTGTGTGTATGTGTGTGTACAGTTTAACTCCATAATTCTCACCTATTCTATTGTTTCATGGACATCATTTTCACCACTAACATCACCACCATCATCACTATCAACACCATTACCACAGTCCTGATTGCCTTTCCCATTCATGTCACCACCACTAACATCACCATCATCACTATCACCACCACACCATCATCATCATCATATCCTATTACAACACATGTTTACTGGATCTAACATTCTTACGTAAAACCACAGTGAAGCAGCTTCGTTAATGGTTCACAAAACACTCGTCTATGCATTGCTTCATCCTTCCTTATAAAGAATAATATTAAAATGCTCCAACGGGATCAGATAAATTGCGGAGAAATTTCAACACGACAGTAAGTAGTGAGCGGAAGCTGAGATTTCAATGATGCAGTAAAAAAAGTAGTAACAGAAGAATGTAGAGTATAATAAAATAAAGATTCATGCGCTGTAAAGAACGACATTAAATAAAAAACTTGAAGGGGATATGATAAGTTGCGGAGATATTTCAACACGACAGTAAGTAGTGAGTGGAGTCGGAACTTTCAATGATACAATAAGAAGGTAACATAATATATATAGTAAAGTAATAATAGATTTTAAAACCCTTAGAGCATAATAGAAAGCTAGACATGATAACTTGACTCACATATTATTTACAGATCTCAAGTAAACTGTAAATAATAATAAAATAAACTTAATAAGATCGTAAATAAAGATCATAGAAGATATTTATTTATTATTTTAGTTATTATTTAAAAGATTGACATGATTTACAAGAATTAAGTCAAAATTTCAACACAAATAATACGATATAAGACTTAGAGATTTCAACAGAAGCTTAAATAGTGATCAAAGTTAGAATATTCCTTATAATAAATACATGAATACAAAATCCATATATATGAAGTAACACACACACACACACACACACACACACACACACACACACACACACACACACACACACACACACACACACACACACACGAGCCTTTTGTTGTTCCCTAATGGCTGTAATTTTACTAGGAGATAATTTTCTTGTGTCTGTTGTATCTTTATCTCCCTTCCCTTTCCATCATCATCATTTCCCTTCTCACTCACGTCCTTCCTCCATACCTCTTTTTTCTACTGTGTGTGTGTGATGTGTGTGATGTGTGTGTGTGTGTTTACCTTACGCACACATTAATATTTACCTTTTTTCTCTCTTTTTTTCTCTCTCTCTCTCTCTCTCTCTCTCCTCTCTCTCTCTCTCTCTCTCTCTCTCTCTCTCTCTCTCTCTCTCTGTGTGCAAATAAAACTTTCCCTTCACTCTATGTTCTTTTGTTTTCTATTTGCATTCCTACTACTACTACTTTTTCTTCTTCTTCTTCTTCTTCTTCTTCTTCTTCTTCTTCTTCTTCTTCCCTCCTTTCTCCTCGTCCTCTTTCCTCCACTTTCCGACAGATGTGAGGGGAAGAAAGGAATTATGTAGCTTTCAAACATAAAAGGAGGAGGAGGAGGAGGAGGAGGAGGAGGAGGAGGAGGTAATTAGGAAGAAGGGAAACTAAGAAATAATTATATGTTTATTTTCTCTCTCATGGACTCGTTGTGTTTTTGTATGTAAGATTCAAGATGGCTAACGTCACATATGGTACAACTTTCTTTTTTTTCTCTCTCTCCTATCTCTCTCTCTCTCTTTTCCTCTCTTTCTTTCCTCCTCTCAGCTTTCTAGTGTCTATAGTTTGCCTTGAGTTTATTCTTTTTTTCCCTCATTTAATAGGAGAGAGAGAGAGAGAGAGAGAGAGAGAGAGAGAGAGAGAGAGAGAGAGAGAGAGAGAGAGAGAGAGAGAGAGAGAGAGAGAGAGAGTCAATGTCACAGCCACACACACTTCAGATCCTAGTGTGTGTTAAGATTACAGAACACTTAAATCTAACCTCATCACGTATAAGCGAGTCACACACACACGCACTAATAAACAACAACCAAGGATTCGTAACATTCTAATAAACAATAAACATTAATTAATAAACAAGGATTCGTAACATTCTAATAAACAATAAACATTAATTACTAACAACAAGGATTCGTAACATTCTAATAAACAATAAACATTAATTAATAACCAAGGATTTATAACATTATACTACCCAGTAATCAAGTATATTTTTTGTTAATGTTATAGTTACCAGTAAATAGTAACGAAGGAATTTGTTTTAGTATTGTAGTAACTATTAACCAAGTATTTATTAAGAAAAGAATATATTTGTAACATCATAATAATACTGGTAAGATTATAACAGTAAGATAAATGAACAGATTACTTTAAAACAATTACTAGTATTACCACTCCTACTACTACTACTACTATGAATACAAATAATAATATGAATCTTACTCTCTACTTCTATAGCATTTCTGTTCTTTTAGGTCATTGTTTTAAATATATTTTGTTTTACCTTATAATATCCTTTTAGATTATTTAATATCATGCTTTTATATATATTTTCAACTGAGCATTTCAAAAAGATAACAATAACATAACATACTACGACTAATACTAAAGATAACGATACTAGTAAACAGAAGCCAGAGTCAGAGTTAGAAGGTGTTGTTTAGTAATGCCTTCCACGTGTGTATGTGTATCCCAGGAGGAGTGGTGAAAGTGGGAAGGCTGTGTGTACCTATCTACCTACACACACTCTCTCTCTCTCTCTCTCTCTCTCTCTCTCTCTCTCTCTCTCTCTCTCTCTCTCTCTCTCTCTCTCTCTCTCTCTCTCTCTCGTACGTTCGTTCCCCTGTGAGAGAGAGAGAGAGAGTGCCAAATGATAGTGCCAGATGTCAAGGTGTGCATAGGTAGGTGGGTTTCCGGAGTTGTGCCTCTCACCTTGAAGCAGCTGGCGACGGATCTCCCCCCCTCTTCCTCCTCTCCTCCTCCTCCTCCTCCTCCTCCTCCTCCTCCTCCTCCTCCTCCCCTACTCGACTCTCTCTCTCTCTTCCCCTCCCTAAACTCTCCCTCTCCTCCTCATGCACTCATTCACATGTTGTCTTGCCATTTTTCTCTGTCTGTCTGTCTATGTTTTTATGTGTGTTATTTATCTCTCTCTCTCTCTCTCTCTCTCTCTCTCTCTCTCTCTCTCTCTCTCTCTCTCTCTCTCTCTCTCTCTCTCTCTCTCTCTGTCAAAACCATGCACATAAC
>JAPQNM010000024.1:7416550-7419050 GCA_029783475.1 Metacarcinus magister
AATATTAATGATAAAAATATATATTAATGATAAAAATATATATTAATGATAAAAATATATATTAATGATAAAAATAAATATTAATGATAAAAATAAATATTAATGATAAAAATAAATATTAATGATAAAAATAAATATTAATGATAAAAATAAATATTAATGATAAAAATAAATATTAATGATAAAAATATATATTAATGATAAAAATATATATTAATGATAAAAATAATATTAATGATAAAAATATATATTAATGATAAAAATAAATATTAATGATAAAAATAAATATTAATGATAAAAATAAATATTAATGATAAAAATAAATATTAATGATAAAAATAAATATTAATGATAAAAATATATATTAATGATAAAAATAAATATTAATGATAAAAATATATATTAATGATAAAAATATATATTAATGATAAAATTAATATTAATGATAAAAATATATATTAATGATAAAAAATAAATATTAATGATAAAAATAAATATTAATGATAAAAATATATATTAATGATAAAAATAAATATTAATGATAAAAATATATATTAATGATAAAAATATATATTAATGATAAAAATAAATATTAATGATAAAAATATATATTAATGATAAAAATATATATTAATGATAAAAATAAATATTAATGATAAAAATAAATATTAATGATAAAAATAAATAATAATGATAAAAATATATATTAATGATAAAAATATATATTAATGATAAAAATATATATTAATGATAAAAATAAATATTAATGATAAAAATATATATTAATGATAAAAATAAATATTAATGATAAAAATAAATATTAATGATAAAAATATATATTAATGATAAAAATAAATATTAATGATAAAAATAAATATTAATGATAAAAATAAATATAATGATAAAAATATATATTAATGATAAAAATAAATATTAATGATAAAAATAAATATTAATGATAAAAATAAATATTAATGATAAAAATATATATTAATGATAAAAATATATATTAATGATAAAAATATATATTAATGATAAAAATAAATATTAATGATAAAAATAAATATTAATGATAAAAATAAATATTAATGATAAAAATATATATTAATGATAAAAATATATATTAATGATAAAAATATATATTAATGATAAAAATATATATTAATGATAAAAATATATATTAATGATAAAAATAAATATTAATGATAAAAATATATATTAATGATAAAAATATATATTAATGATAAAAATAATATTAATGATAAAAATAAATATTAATGATAAAAATATATATTAATGATAAAAATAAATATTAATGATAAAAATAAATATTAATGATAAAAATAAATATAATGATAAAAATAAATATAATGATAAAAATATATATTAATGATAAAAATATATATTAATGATAAAAATAATATTAATGATAAAAATAAATATTAATGATAAAAATAAATATTAATGATAAAAATAAATATTAATGATAAAAATATATATTAATGATAAAAATATATATTAATGATAAAAATATATATTAATGATAAAAATATATATTAATGATAAAAATAAATATTAATGATAAAAATATATATTAATGATAAAAATATATATTAATGATAAAAATAAATATTAATGATAAAAATATATATTAATGATAAAAATATATATTAATGATAAAAATAAATATTAATGATAAAAATAAATATTAATGATAAAAATAAATATTAATGATAAAAATAAATATTAATGATAAAAATATATATTAATGATAAAAATATATATTAATGATAAAATATATATTAATGATAAAAATAAATATTAATGATAAAAATAAATATTAATGATAAAAATATATATTAATGATAAAAATATATATTAATGATAAAAATATATATTAATGATAAAAATATATATTAATGATAAAAATATATATTAATGATAAAAATATATATTAATGATAAAAATAAATATTAATGATAAAAATAAATATTAATGATAAAAATAAATATTAATGATAAAAATAAATATTAATGATAAAAATAATATTAATGATAAAAATATATATTAATGATAAAAATATATATTAATGATAAAAATATATATTAATGATAAAAATAAATATTAATGATAAAAATATATATTAATGATAAAAATATATATTAATGATAAAAATAAATATTAATGATAAAAATAAATATTAATGATAAAAATAAATATTAATGATAAAAATAAATATTAATGATAAAAATATATATTAATGATAAAAATATATATTAATGATAAAAATATATATTAATGATAAAAATATATATTAATGATAAAAATATATATTAATGATAAAAATAAATATTAATGATAAAAATATATATTAATGATAAAAATATATATTAATGATAAAAATATATATTAATGATAAAAATAAATATTAATGATAAAAATATATATTAATGATAAAAATATATATTAATGATAAAAATAAATATTAATGATAAAAATA
>JAPQNM010000024.1:7424050-7426550 GCA_029783475.1 Metacarcinus magister
AGAAGGATAAGAAAAATGTTCAATATCTTACTCAATATCGCGGTAAACCAGAGAGCAATTTTAGACCTATTTTCCCATCCTTAGTTCATTGAGGACGTCATTGCCACGCCCTCCTCCTCCTCCTCCTCCTCCTCCTTCTCCTCCTCTTCCTCCTCCTCCTGCCTTGCTCCACCTTAAGGCCATTGGCAGTAGCTTGATTAAGTGGGACACGTTGGCGAAAGTTGAACGAGAACTGCGCACGAAGAGACAACGAACTACACTCACACTCCTGGGAACTCAACTCAACCTTGATTCATGACAGTATTGAGTGGTGTTAAATGAGTGGATCTAAACGAGGTGGCCTTTGTAATGATGTGGTTATAATTTTTCGTGATGTCTAGGGTAATTAAGGACTAAATGATGTTGTTTATTTGATATTGTCGTGTTCTTCAAGGTATGCTGCTTGTGAGACGCCATGTGTGTGTGTGTGTGTGTGTGTGTGTGTGTGTGTGTGTGTGTGAACTTATAGTAAGATTGTTCACATTTGATCTATGCTTTTCATTAGTTTTTTGTTATGAGAACTGACGGTCATGCAGCTGCCTTTACCCTTTTACACACACACACACACACACACACACACACACACACACACACACACACACACCACACACACACACACACTAATAACATAACAGCTGCGATGATAAGACTTGCGATAAAGAGAGAGAGAGAGAGAGAGAGAGAGAGAGAGAGAGAGAGAGAGAAAAAGAAAAAAAAAACAGATAACCACCTGTTCGCCTTAATTAATCATCACCTGAATACCTACACACATCACCCACTCACTCCTTTATATACTAAGCCTTCTCGGGGTTCCTAAAGGTGATAAGTTTCTCCTCCTTCAATATATCTCTTCCACTACGTTAATAAGTTACAGTATTATCTTTTATTTTCTTATATAAGCTACTACTATATTGTATTTTGTTGTCATGGAAACTACTACTACTACTACTACTACTACTACTACTACTACTACTACTACTACTAAACCGGCTTGATTCATAGCTTCTTCAGCCTCTCATTACGTAGTAGTTAGATAGCCTATTCATATTTGTAGACTAGTAGGAGAAAAAATTTAGTTCATCAGTAAGCCTCTATGTGTGTGTGTGTGTGTGTGTGTGTGTGTGGCAGGTTCCTAAGACCGGTATAACAGCTGGTTAGGGTCAGGAATACCTACCTACACAAGGCACACTACATAGATTGACCTTTTTACTTAACTTGCTACTAAAAGGTTACTTGGTCTAAGATATTTAACTTGAATAGTATTGAGTTTTTTTTGTGTTGATTTTTAAAACTATCTCCTCTCTCCTCTTCTCTTTTATTTGTTTTCTTTTTTTCTTTTTTTTTCCTCCTCTACCTCGACTTTTCCTCTGTTTATTTTATCTGTTATTATCTCTTCTTTACGTTTCTTATCCCCTCTTCTCTCCTCTCTACTCCTACTGTCTCCTCTTTTTCTCCTTTTCTCTTCTACCATATCCCTTCCTCTCTCCTCCTCCTCCTCCTCTTCTTCCTTTCATTTAACCTCCACTACTTCATCTCTCCTCCTTTCCCCTCTCGGACGTACCCTCTTCTTTCCCCTTTCTCCTCTCCGTCAATTGTCATGTTTTCTTTGCGGTTCCTCACTTTCGCCTCCACCACCACCACCACCACCACCACCACCACCACCACCACCACCACCACCACCACCACCACCACTGCCTCATTAGGGGATAAAACGCCTAATTAGGAATGGTTTGTGGTGGGAAAAGTGACGGAGCGTGACACCGGGTGGGGGAGAGAGAGAGAGAGAGAGAGAGAGAGAGAGAGAGAGAGAGAGAGAGAGAGAGAGAGAGAGAGAGAGAGAGAGAGAGAGAGAGAGAGAGAGCAATTAGTTAAAATATACCTTAGAAATTATGAAAAGGTTGTAATGTTCTTGTATATAAAAAAAAAATAGATAAAGTTTGATGTAAAAATACGAACAACAACATTTTTTTTTGTTTATTAAGAAGACTTTATTCAAATTCAAAACAAAAACTAGAATAATAAAGTTAAAAATAAAATAAAAAATTAAATAAAAACAAAAGAAGTCAACTAGAAGAAGAATAAGGACAGAATATTATTACGGGAAAGAAATTGAACTCAAGGTAAAGGAAGAGAATAAACTTTAACATAACGAGAAATAGGACTTCAAATTTAACGATGAGACTAATGGTAGCGAGTCACCGTTAAGATAAGATTGAACTCAAAGATAAAAACAATGATAAATGATCGAAACTTAACATAGTAGAAGAAGAAGAAACTATAGATGATTATAATAAGATAGAAAGATTATAAATGTTCTAAACTTAACAGAGTGGAAGAAGAAAAAAATATAGATGATTATAATAAGATAGAAAGGTTATAAATGTTCTAAGCTTGACGTAGTAGAAGAAGAATAAGATTTAAGCTGAATATATAGATGCTTATAATGATATTGAAAGGTTAT
>JAPQNM010000024.1:7431550-7486550 GCA_029783475.1 Metacarcinus magister
CCACCACCACTACTACGTCTCCTCCACCACCTCCTCCACCTCCACGATCTCCAAATGAATACGATGGAGATATTGAAGTGACAACTCGACGGTTCTCCACACATTTAACCTCCACCTCCTCCACTACACCCTCCACCACCACCACTACCACTACCACAGAACCTCCATCAACCACCACCACTACTACTACTACTACCACATCAACACCACCACCCACCACCACCACTACTACGGAATCTTCACCACCCACCACCACAACACCACCACCACCATCCTCCACCACAGAAAGAACCACTACTACAACCCACTACCACACCAAGATCATCCACTACTGAACCACCTACCACCACCCCCACCCCCACCACACGAAAGATAACTAAGCCTCCCTCCTCCACCTCCTCCACCTCCTCCACCACAGAACGACGATCCATAATCTTCCCTCGACCTGTGGAAAGAGTATTAAAAACCAGTAGGAGTAAAAGTACAACTCCACCTACTACTACTCCACCTACAACCACCACCACCACCACCACCACCACTACCCCCTCCACCACCACCACCTCCACAGCAGTAACAGGTGGAAGAGGTTTTTCAGTACCTGTTAGAACATTACCTTGGTGGGTGAGCTCTCGGACACCACCACCAACACCATCACCACCACCACCACCACTCCGACGAAGCACCACCACCACCACACCTCCTACCACCACCACCACTACCACAGAAAGGCCTCGTAGGATGAGAGATAAACTAAGACGCTTGAGTAGACTTCGAACTGGGGTTAACAAGACTCCCACCACCACCACTACCACAACCTCCACCACCACCACCACCACTCCCAGTACGACTCCCACCACAGAACGGATTCAGATCACAACACCCACGACCACCACAACAGAGAGGAGAACACCACAGATCACAGAACAACCATCAACCACCACTCGAAGAACCTCAACCGTCAGGAAAATGCCAAGTGTGAGTCAGATTCTAAACTCACGCCCACTAGAGGATGAAAACAAGGAGGAGGAGGAGATAGAAACCGCCTTAGATACCACTTTAGGACGACCTTCAACGACTGAGGCTTACACGACCTTGAGAACTGAGACCAGGCAGCGAAAGGATGGTCAGGACTCAATACAAGAACAAGAGGAGGTGGTGGAGAGGACCCAGCATGCTCACGTAGAGATTGAACCTTCCTCGTCATTAGAACAGAAGTCCCCGCCCTCTAGCCCCGTCAGGAAGCTAGTGAGACGCCCTTGGCCTCCCATCGACACCGAGAAAACAGGACATGCTTGGCCTACACCACCTCGACGACGCCGCCCAATCAGACCATTAGTTAAGCTTCCACCACCAATAACCTACCACAGAGCCTCCACCACACCTCCAGAAGACACCCACGCCTCCACCTCCACCACTACCACCACCACACACCCCACTACTACAACAACCACAACCACTACAACCACCACTACTACACCACAGCCACGTCGAACTACAGTCACTATCACCTCACCAACCACACCTCGAGTCGTCCTCACCACCACCACCACCACAACTACTACCACCACACCGCCCCCCACCACCACCACGCCCCTCACCACCACCACGCCCCTGACCCCGGAACAAGTGGTGATTGAGAGCCTGACGGAGATCATGAAAGAGGCAACGAACACCAGTAGAAGTAAAGACAAAGTATACAACATCGCTGCTAATCTAGAAAGTCTCAATAAGCGTTTAGCAGAGCAAGGCATCCACATCATTCACGCTGAGGTGGACGGAGTCAAGATTAAACTAGATAACAGGTTGATAATACGACCCAGACCACCTCCACCTCCTGTCACCACCTTCAGGCCATCCACATCCCTCCCTGCCTCCACCTTCCCAGCCCCACGACCATCACTCCCATCCTTACCCTCCACTTCCTTCTCCTTCTTCACGCCTTCACAAACAGGAGACTCAGATCCACAAAGCAAGCATATCCACACCTCAATTAAGTCCTCATTCTCCTTCCAAACCTCACACTCCCCGGACACTGCCAATGAGGTGCAGACAACCACTGGGGACACGGCACCGACCACCAACAAGCCCATTGATGCCAGGAAGCCCGATGATAAGCCCTTCCTCGCCCCGTCCAGATTCCCAACGATAGAGGAAAGCGAGGAGAACCAAGCCAGGAACAACACTGACGCGAGGATATCTGAGTCTTCGTCCTCCGTCATTACCAGCGGGACAAAGGTTTGGTTTGGACTTGGAAGGCCGTCAAGAGGACTCTGAGTCTATCCTTGCCACTGCCACCGTCCCCGCCACCGTCACCACCCGCACTAGGTCTACAACAGTACCGATCACTACACACCAACACAACACCACGCCCTCCACACGCCCCCACGACACCACAGCCTCCACACACCAGCCTCTTGACAGTCCTCGAGCACCGACCACCATCCACCCGACCTCCCATCACCGACCTACCTTCTTCCCGCCGCCCACCGACCACAGCAACGCCGTCACCACCCCGAACACCACGCGCATCCCGACCACCAACGTCATCTCCATCCTGAAGGAGGGAGAACTATCAGGATCCGTCGCCACTGTAGAAGACATTGAAGAACCTAACCTCAAGGACTCCCAGGACTCCCAGGACTCCCCCAAGGCATCCTACACCGCTATCTACGTCATCAGTGTTATTGGCGTCATCCCAGCGGCGGGTCTTGCCTTCTTCATCGCACGAAGGTTCCTGAAGAAGACGCAGAAGGCGCTACCAGAGAGTGAGGAGAGAGGAGAAGGATTCACACCCATCACACACCACTCCAGGAAGACCCAAGCCTCACCACACACCGCCACCATGGTAAGTACTGCTCCTCTAACACCACCAACACCACCACCACCTCATCATTCCCTTCCCTCATTCTATCACCATCACTCATCCTTCCTCCCTCATGCCCACCACCAAACTGATCCCTTCCTCCTTCGTCTTCCACCTTCAGGAGGGTGAAGGCCCGTCGTCCGTGGAGGCCAAGAACCCTCGCTTCACATTATGGGAGTTCCCGCGTTCCAAACTGCGCCTCGCCTCCATCTTAGGACAAGGCAACTTCGGAGTGGTAAGTGTCTGTCTGTATGTATGTCTTTAGTAGGTTAGCTGGCCTCTTGCAGCCTTCTTATGTTCTTATATTTGTATGTATGTAAATTTGCCACCACCACTGTAACTAAATCTACGTTGCTTTTCCTCCCGTAGGTGTGGAAGGCTGAGGCGAGGGACTTGTGTGCGTGTGAAGGGTCCCAGGGCGGCCCGACGGTGCTGGTGGCGGTGAAGGGCGTGAAGGAAGGCGCCGGGCAGAAGGAGAAGCAAGATCTGTTGGAGGAACTGGCGATCATGCAACACTTAGGACACCACACTAACGTTGTCACACTACTCGGGTGTTGTACGCAGCAAGGTGTGTGTGTGTGTGTGTGTGTAGTTATGTAGTCATTATATTCCTCCTCTGATCTTACTACTCTTCCCTCTCTTCATCTCTTAAATCTTCTCTCAGCATCATCTCATCTCTCATTCCTTTGCAGAACCTTACTACGTCATCATGGAATATGTTATGTTCGGTAAGCTGTTGACCTTCCTCCGTGATCACCGCACAAGACAAAACTACTACAACTTCTCTTCAGACACAGCTGCCCTCACCTCACAGGACCTGACGCGCTTTGCCTGTCAAGTAGCGTCTGGCTGCGAGTATTTACAAAGTCGTGGGGTGAGTTGTGAAAAATGTGTCCTTTGTATTGCGTTGTGTCCTACTCCTTCTCCGTTTCTTTTTTACTATGCTCTTTTGTTATGGTGATGCGTATGTGTGTGTCTGTGTGTGTGTGTGTGTGTGTGTTTTTTCTTCTTGTTTTCTTTTGATTTGTTTGTTTATATCTTGTTATCCTCACATCCCTTTTCTATTATCGAAGCTCTCTCTAGTTTTCTTTTTGTTATCTTCCATTCTCACGTTGTTTTCTTTTCTCTATTTATCTCTGGAACTCTCTTTTGACTCTCTCTTTTTATCGCCTTCACGTCCTCCTCCTCATCTTACTTTATCTCACATCCGTCTCCTACAACACAGTTTTCTCTTTGTTTTGTCCACACTTTCCTGTCGTCACTTTCACATCCTCTTCTTACCTTTACAATTTCCTTTCGTCCCTTCCTAACCAACCTGAACCTTCCTCACACTTTCCTTCCTCTTCAGATCATCCATCGAGACTTAGCTTCCCGTAACATCCTCGTGGACCACAACAAGGTATGCAAGATCGCTGACTTCGGGCTGGCGAGGAGTGTGAAGGACCTCGGGAGCGACATCTATGAGCAGAAAAGCAGGGTGCGTATAAATACCGTGGGATGCTTGCTTGCGGTACTCCACTCATGCTTAGGTTTTGAGAAAGTTTTGGTGTTTATGATTTTAACTCGATTGTCATTTGTTTTTGTGATTATTGTTCGTGGTTTATGTAAAGATAGATGTATTAGGTTTAGAGTTAAGTAAGTTTAATTTAAGTTTGAGTAAAGTGGTTTGATAAAATTTAGTTAATATGTTTTGCACGTATATTAATGATGTTTTTTTTCTCTCTCCTTTATCTCATCCTCTTCCTTGCCCTTCCACCTCCTCTCATTACATATTCATCCCTTTCCTCCACTTTTTATCTCCCATCTCTTCCTCGACCCTTCTGTCCCTTACTAACCTTTCCTCATTCCATTCCTCTACTACCCTTTCCTCCCTCCTTCCCTATTCCTTCCCCCCTCTCCTCCCTCCTTACCCGTCAGCAGGGAGCCTTGCCTATCAGATGGATGGCTCCGGAGTCCCTCTACATGAGTATCTTCACCCACAAGTCGGACGTGTGGAGTCTTGGCATCCTGTGTTGGGAGATCGTCACTCTTGGTAAGTCAATGTTCCAACTCCCTCCCGCAGCCAGCCAGCTCTCGGTAAACAAAGTGACGCAGTGTGATGAGGTGAAAGGAAAGGAAGGGTTGGGTAAGGGTTGAAAGGGGTGAGAGAGAGAGAGAGAGAGAGAGAGAGAGAGAGAGAGAGAGAGAGAGAGAGAGAGAGAGAGAGAGAGTCAGTCAGTCAGTCAGTCAGTCAGTCAGTCAGTCAGTCAGTCAGCAGTCAGTCAGTCAGTCAGTCAGTCAGTCAGTCAGTTAGTTAATCAATCAGTTAATCAATTAGTCAGTCAGTTATACAAACACCATTGAAAAAACTAACTGAAATACCACTTTTTCGGCTCCTCTTCCTTCTCCTTCTCCTTCCTTCCTTTCACACCATCTCACACCTTCACGTCTCCTCCTACAGGCTCCACCCCTTACCCCGGCATGACAGCGCGGGAGGTGATGAGGAAAGTCCGAGAAGGTCACCGGCTGGAACGTCCTGAGCACTGCCACCAGGAGCTGTATCATATAGTAACCCGTTGCTGGCACCAAGACCTCAACCAACGCCCGACCTTCACTGAGATCAAAGCAGACTTACAGGAGCTCCTAGATAACAGTCCTACAGGTTATATTGACCTTGAGAAACTTCCCCGAGAGTAGCTATTACTCCATGCATGAAAATAATGATGAGAAGCTGTAAGAGGGAAGTGAATATGCATACACACATATATATACAGACAGACACGCGCTAGATCAAGCCTCCGCGATGTGTTTTTATCTCTCCGTGTTCTTCTAAAAGCAATACAAATACCAGTCTATTATATTTAACGTGTTTTTTGTAGTCATTATGTTATTGTGATGGTGTTCTGTTCTTGTATTTGATGAAGAGAGAATTATGTGTTTGCTAATAGGCTGCGTGTACACTGTTGAAGGCTGACTGGGCTCATGAAGGGAGACTCAAGAAAAGTTTCGAAACAAAGTTAATATCGACGGAATATGCACGAGTATCTTATTAAAAAAAATGATAGATAAAAGATGGGATACAGAATTCTAAGATATTGTTAATGTAAAATTGGTGATTAGACCGTCAAACTTAGCAGGAGGAAAGGTTACACCAGCTATTATAAATAAACAAAAGCATAGCAGCTGCGTACGTAACATATATAGAAAAAAACACTAATAAATTTTAAACTTTACAATATATAAATAAAAAACCAAGCACGTAATTATAACAAAACATCTTAACCAAGCATACCAACCACTGCCAATGCTACCAACTTAACGAGACAACACTTATCAAAACAGTGTGAGTGTTGTTAGTGTACTGCAAAGACTAGTGAGTGACGGAAGGTACAACTGAGCCTGTGTGACGCTAGTGTGATGTAAAGATGGTGAGCCACGACCTGAAGTGTGAGTAGAGTGTAAGAATGTGTTCAGTGTGTTGGTATGAGGTTCGACTGAGTGTGTTGATTGGTCGGAAGCTTGAGTTAAGTTGGTTGAGTGTGTTGGTATGACGTACAGATTTAAAAAGAATATTGAAAGGTTAGTTTGTGCAGATTTTTAACTTTGTTCTATACTGTGTTGAATTGAAAGTGTTAGAAGTTAGATTATAAACGAAAACGTAATGCCCAGTCAGCCCTTCACTTGAAATTGTTTAAGGGGGAACATATCTATTTTAAAAGTGGAAAGATGGAATGCATGAATTATTATCCCTATCATATTATGGGAATTAAGTAATTTTATATGTTTTCAATTTTTATGATGAATTTGGCAGTAAGTAATAACAGGGTTGAATGTGATTTATTTGTACTATAAAAATAAAAAAAATGTCATGTTTAATGGAAAAAGAAGATAGGTTTGATATTGTTTGTTGATGAGTGCTAAAGGCTGGTGTGTGTGTGTGTGTGTGTGTGTGTGTGTGTGTGTGTGTGTGTGTGTGTGTGTGTGTGTGTGTCCCTCAACGATGTATCTTACTGTCATTAGAACGCACTTTAATTCTGATGCACAGTAAATATTCCGATAATGTTTGTATCATCCACCTTCATCGTCCTTGCATATCATTCATCCTTTTGTACTTTTTTTCTAACCTTCACACTTACCAAAGATTAATTAATGGCGTGATGCTGATTCTTCTATGTGATAATTTACTTGTCATAACAAATTCGTTCTTAAGGATAACGTGAAAATAAAAGCTTAAAGATGTTTTTATAAGTTCGTCTCAAATGTATAATCTAAAACTTTTGGAGACTTTCAAAACTATCATCAATATTATAAGTTTCATAAAAAAAATCTAATTAATATATAACTTTCTTCAGTATTCTTAGTTATATCAAATTGATGATTATAACTTTTATTCAGTATTTTGTATTTACCATCAATTTTTCTTTAATATACCAAATTTATCCGACGAAAATCCTGTTCTTACACTTATTTGTTGTGCGTTCAGACAACATTATCACAGAATCGAACATTTGCCAAGAAAAAAAATACTTATCCATTTATATTTCCATCACCCACGACCACTACTTCTAACTCGTACACTCACTCACTCACTCCTCATACTTATCAAAGCACGGTGAGATACTTAAGTTATGTCATGCTATAAATAACTTCTATATAAACAGCATCCATGAATTATCGCCATATTTATGAGATCCGCTTCCGAGCCTAAATATTATATCAATTCACATCCATTTCCTTCCTTCCCTCCCTCGACATGATACACTTAAAGAACATTATTTTAATATATTATCCATTATTTGGTACATTTATATATTAGTTTGTTATTGTGTTCGTGTCTCACTGTTTATGTAAATAGTTCTGTAAATATATATTGTTGAAATTTGTTTTGTACTTGAAGAAGCCTCAAGACATGACCCATTTGTCTGTCAAGGACATGTTGGGTACGTGTTCAAAACGTGTCTGGAACGTGTTGAGGCTGAGCTGTAGTGTCTGTCCTCTGTGTCATCTATATAAAGCTGATACTCTTGTTAGATATTATATTTAATATTTTGTATGTATTATTAATTATTAAATATTATTATTATTTTATTGTAATGTCTAAGGATTTATGTGTCTACGTAATTTTTCTGTGTGTGTGTGTGTGTGTGTGTGTGTGTGTGTGTGTGTGTGTGTGTGTGTGTGTGTCCTTTTTCTAAACCAATGCAACTGTATATATTTCTTCGTTTTTTTTCCTATTATGTACAGAATATTTTTTTATATATTGTATTTCAGCAATTCAATAAAAATACATTTTGATTTATACTATATGTTCACCTATTAGATACTGATGAAGGAGAAATATGAATCTATTAAAAAGCATAAAAGTCTGACACATTCAATCTTACAATAAACTTTAATTAATGTATCATGTTTTATAAGGAAATAGCTAAATACAGAATATTTGGCGTTATTATCTTTTGAAACGAGAAAGCAATCTTGAATACTGTGAAACGAGCGTCTTAACAAGCTTGTACTTCGCCTCAAACCATCCAAGGGTTGTATGAACGAGGCAAACCACCTCATTCCCTTGTTTGAGATACACTTTTCACTATAATATCAAACACACGCCATTGTTAAGATACATACACTAGGATTTGCAATAGAAAAAAACATTGTTGTGATATGATACGTTTGCGGAGTGGAAATACACAGTAAATATGTAATTAAGAGGAAACAATACTTTCCTGGTAGTTAAATGTGCTGATTAGTGCACCGTTAAACAGGAATAAAACCTGCATTCTGCCGCACAAACAAACAAAACAATACATATATATCGTACTTACTAGTAAATACTTTACAGTATTATTATTTATCAGTCTTAACCACCTTATTCCTGATCACCAAACTATGAAATACCACTTAAAGAAGAAAAAAACGAAATAAAATTAAAATAGCGATATTCAACTGAAGGTCTATATATACATTATCATTCTCCCTTATTTATACCACATTTATTTATACAGAATATATAAAACAGTACTCAGGATTAAAAATAAAAACCCACGTGTACTAAATAATGACAACATGGCATTATAAATTTAGTGGCTGAGGAGAGCGAGAGGGAGGTTGACGTGTCTTTGTTTAGGTCATGATGTAGGTGCTTCCCCTCGCCTTATTTACCAGTGACTATGCTGTGTAAGGCTACTTCTCTCCTCCTCTGTGTCCTTCTGCTGCTCCTGCTTACCATTAGAGAGTGTGTACAGCAGGAATTGTGTAAGTATCAAGTGTGTGTACATGTGTTTGAGTGTGTGACTGTTTAAGTATTGAGTGTGTGTACGTATACATGTGTGTGTGTCAGCATTGAGTGTGTGTACGTACATGTGTGTGTGTGTGTGTGTCAGTATTGAGTGTGTACATGTGTGTTATTATTATTCGTTATTTTTGGGGATTTAATATATATTCCATCTAGTTTATTTGGTATTTTATCATATATTTTACCCTAAGGTTTATGCAGGTAAATTAAGCATAGTTACTTAGTCATGCTTACCTAGTCATCATTAGTGAGGGAATAATAAGTGTTGTTGTCGTGCCTCCACCTCCACTCACTGTACCACCCTCACTAAACTATTCTACCCAAGTGCTTATCACACCTAGTCTTCAAGGTGGGTATACAGGGTGCTGTGAACACTTGGTGAGGGCGGCGTTCCAATCACTGAGTGTTCCAATGGAGAAAGCGTTGCTCTTCAGTGCAGTTCTCGGTAAAATTTTACATCTTCACCAGAATACTCTTGGATATAAATAACACACTTTTCATATAGATTTTGATCCATTTTTAATGATTTTGACTCATTTCCATCGCAGTTGCATATATAGCTAATAAGATGTAGGTGAAACGAGTGGGTGGTCAGGTGGCAGATGGATATTATTCATGACAAGTGTAGAGTAATGAATGGAAGGGAACATCCTCACAACAGGTACAACATAAACAAGGTAATGCTGAATAGATCAGAATGTGAGAGGGATTTGTGTGTTCAGGTTATCTCAGACCTCCGTCCCAGAAAACACTGTACAAAGTGCTTACAGATACGGCAGCCGTACCCCGTTGTCATCCCCTATTGGTACGGCATGTGCCGGCGTCACCCACCGTGTTCGCATTAAATTCAACATTTTCATTGTACGAAGAGTTTCAAAAACATTTAGAAAGTTATCAACAGAATAATCCGGTATTCCTGCGGCCTGTGCCTTATTATTGACCTGGTAAAGCATCTTTCAAGTTATGTTAGGTTGATTATGTTATGTTAGGTTCGGTTATATAAGCTTTTTACCCAAAAGTTATGCACGTGCCGTATCTATAACCGAGCACTATGAGGATACAGCATACACCCACAGATTAAAGCATTGATTCTTTTTTTTCTTCTTTTTTTCGCCTCCATCCGTTAGTAGCACAGGTTAGATTTTTTTTAAGTGACGCCTCGTTTCTTGTTGAGAGGCTCATGCTGCCCGTGGAAGCTCCTCCTCATTGCAGTCCCATCAAGGATAGTGTTATGGCTGCATGGGGGTGATCTTATGCTATTTACCTAACCATATGTATGTATGTATCTTACTTTGATCACAGTTATTCCTTGTGTGTTGTAACGGCTTGTTATGTTACAGTTTCCAATGCTGTGTGGAACGAGGCAACGATATACGACTTCATAGAAGATGACATCTTCTTTGAGGTCCTGTACCCTAAGGAACTCGGCTACACCTACCGCCTCAGACAGGCTAAGAACTTTGGAACACCATTTGTAAGTCTCCACACAAAGCAGTTTAATTAGCGATGATTAAGTAGGAAATTTAGAGTTATCAAATCACTATTAAGTCTTGTAAGGGTGAGTTTGTAATGTATTATAAAGATACGAATGTGTTCATCAGAGGTGTGAGTGAGTGAGTTAATGGGAATAAAGATATAAAACAAAACATTAAAGGTGATATGGTGTTGTGTTAAGGTAAAAGGCAGATTTAAAAGCAAAGATATAGTTAGTTAGTTAATGCAATAAGGAGCAAGCAAGCGCCAGACATCAAACAAAGATATGAAGACAGAGCTAATCATGTGTGTGTGAGGTTCAGTGTAAATAAGTAATGTTTTGAGTTAATCTTTATATAATCATTGTTAATCATAGTATCGTGATCCGTCCACATTAGCTCCGGGCCTCCCTTCTTTATATAGTATTGATTATATAGTATTTATGTAGTGATTATATAGTGTTTATGTAGTGATTATATAGTGTTGATGTATTAATTATGTAGTGTTGATGTATTGATTCTGTTTCCAGGAGCGTATCTTCAAGGGTATCCGGCTGGTGTTGGCCGACCCATTGGAGTGTTGTTCCTTGCCTTACAATGCTGATGAACTTGTAGGTGCCGTGGCCTTGGTGTCCAGAGGGTGAGTAACGGTGCAGAGAGGTGGGAACAGACCTACTACATGTTGGTAATGGTTATATATATACACACACATTCTTTTTCGTTTATTTCAGTGATTTGTTTCCCTTCTATTTCCTTTTTTCTCTTCGGTTTCTCTCATTATAATTCTCTCTCTCTCTCTCTCTCTCTCTCTCTCTCTCTCTCTCTCTCTCTCTCTCTCTCTCTCTCTCTCTCTCTGCACTAATAATATAATCACCACTTCATAATATTCCACATGGTTAAGATATAGTCGGTGTTGAAAATATTCTTTATTGTAATAACACACACACAGTTCTCCTTCAGTTCAGTTGACTAAGTAAGGTTATGAAGTGTATATATATAAGGCTGAGGATAGATAATATGGGATAAGGCTGAGAGTAGATAATATGGGATAAGGCTAAGAGTAGATAATATGGGATAAGGCTGAGAGTAGATAATATGGGATAAGGCTAAGAGTAGATAATATGGGATAAGGCTGAGAGTAGATAATATGGGATAAGGCTGAGAGTAGATAACATGGGATAAGGCTGAGGATAGATAATATGGGATAAGGCTGAGAGTAGATAACATGGGATAAGGCTGAGAGTAGATAACATGGGATAAGGCTAAGAGTAGATAATATGGGATAAGGCTGAGAGTAGATAACATGGGATAAGGCTGAGGATAGATAATATGGGATAAGGCTGAGAGTAGATAACATGGGATAAGGCTGAGGATAGATAATATGGGATAAGGCTGAGAGTAGATAATATGGGATAAGGCTGAGAGTAGATAATATGGGATAAGACTGAGAGTAGATAATATGGGATAAGGCTGAGAGTAGATAATATGGGATAAGACTGAGAGTAGATAATATGGGATAAGACTGAGAGTAGATAATATGGGATAAGACTGAGAGTAGATAATATGGGATAAGACTGAGAGTAGATAATATGGGATAAGGCTGAGAGTAGATAACATGGGATAAGGCTGAGAGTAGATAACATGGGATAAGACTGAGAGTAGATAATATGGGATAAGGCTGAGAGTAGATAACATGGGATAAGGCTGAGAGTAGATAACATGGGATAAGGCTGAGAGTAGATAACATGGGATAAGGCTGAGAGTAGATAACATGGGATAAGGCTGAGAGTAGATAATATGGGATAAGGCTGAGAGTAGATAACATGGGATAAGGCTGAGAGTAGATAATATGGGATAAGGCTGAGAGTAGATAACATGGGATAAGGCTGAGAGTAGATAATATGGGATAAGGCTGAGAGTAGATAACATGGGATAAGACTGAGAGTAGATAATATGGGATAAGGCTGAGAGTAGATAATATGGGATAAGGCTGAGAGTAGATAACATGGGATAAGGCTCAGAATAGATAGCATAGGAGTTGTTAAGGTAAAGCAGAGGTAGAGAATTATTAATGAATTTTTTGACGACAGAATAATAAATTAATTAATAATGAAATAAACAAAACTCACTCTGCAAACAACATACATTTTTATTGGTCACCCACATTTCACAGCAGCTCATATACAAATAAAATAAATTAATTAAATAATCATAACCTAACTCCCTTGCACAAAACATACATAATAACCTCACATTATACAAATAAATACTAAACAATCACACACGTACATCCACAACCTAACATTCTTTCTCCACCTTCCAGAGACTGTTCATTCGTTAGCAAGGCCGTGAAGGCGGAGGAGTCGGGTGCTTTGGCTGTAATAGTGATGGACAACAACAAAGAGAATGATGAAATGTACGTTGAGATGGTGGAAGACAACACCAACAGAAACCCCAACATACCCGCAGCCTTCCTATTGGGCAGGAGTGGGTGAGTGTGGGGTTGTTGTGGTCCTGTTCTTGTGTGTCATTGAAGAGGTTTAGTTGATGGGGTTAAGGGAGAGAGAAAGTTTAAGGGAGACTGGTGTGTTGCCTGTGGTGTAAAATATACTGTGGGGGGGACATCCTGTGGGTCCTGTGGGGAGGGAGAGAGAGAGAGAGAGAGAGAGATGAAAGAAGAAGAGCAGAGAGAGAGCTGTTTTTTAATATAATCTGTTTGTTGAATCTGCATTATAGTTCACTCTGTTCCCAGGTATATGATTGCCCGGACACTCTTGGATGCACATGAGGAGGCTGCAATCATCAACATTCCAATCAACATGACGTCCGTTCCCTTCAATAAACTCAACCAGCCGCCTTGGATACTGTGGTGATGCACGCCTCTCTCCCTGCAGACTAATAATGTACAAACAATTATTATAAAATGAACGGTTGTCTACCTCAATTTCTGATACGTTCGTTATACACTGTTAAAACATTGTGAGTGAAAGCAGAATCAAGACACATCAAGATCACCATCCAAAATGTTGTTGTTGTTATTATCTGCATAGTCAATCAATATGGAATCAGGGCAGCTATATAACTCTTGAATTTTCTTCACCTTTTCTCAAGCTACCAAACACATTCGTACTGGCAGCTTGGTATCCTATTTAAGATGTACTACAGTCACCTACCTGCCTCTACTTCCTTCCTTCCTCTTTAAAAACATTATTTAACTTATTAAAACAATCAGTCTTATGGTTTGTCTCTCTCTCCTTTACATGGTGGGTGAAATTTACCACTATCTCTACCCCATACAAGGTAAATGTTGGCCGCCTGTTCTACCAAACCCTGACTGCACTCCATTCTAGTATCTTTACATTACAGCCTCGGAAAACATTCTGATCACATCCTAGTCGGAGAAGAATGAAACTTTTTAGGCCTCTTTCACACGGGCGTTTCTTTGTACACGTTGGCCACACATTTGCGTTTCACTGACAGACCAGCAGACCTCTGCTGCCGCCCTCTGTGTTCCCATCTGAACCTTCCTTCCAGTCATCCGTGTATCTAGATGCTCGTGTGCATGCTGCCATTACCACTAGTAGCCAGTAGGCGGTTGGACAGTTGTTCAAGGTTAACCATCCAAACGGACAGCTTCAAAACACTGGGTTACAGGTGATGGATGCTGATCCGCCCATTAATGAAGCTGCACCCTCTATTGATGAAGCCAAAGAGGTATGTGGCATGTTACCCAGAAGCTGATTCTGCTTCTGAAAGAGATAACCTTGGGTGGAGGAGGCCACAAAGTTCATGGGTGGGGCAAGTCAATGCTTCAATGCTTCCTGTTGGGAGTTACTTGGTATGGGAAGGGGGCTTGCACTGGGTGATCGCCAGAGCTGGCGTCGGAGGGTTGGCGAGGCGACGTGCCTCTTTGCGTTGTCACCAATGACTGATTGAGTGTAGGCGTGTGCAACGTGTGGTGTGGTCGGTCCCATTGAATGTTAAAACGGCACATACGGGAATGCTCGTGTGAAAGAGCTCTAAGTATGTGTGTGTGGTCTGGAGGATCACGCGCTGGGCTGGTGATGGTCAGCCATTAGCCTCCCTAAACGAGTACTGTGACTAGTACTTTCAATAAAAATATAACTATTATATATCTCATAAGCTAACTAATTTTTTTTTACATGGTCAACAATTTTTGCAAAGATTAATACATCTTCAGAGTGAATGAAGATAAGAAATAGTGAAAAATCTAACCTCTTCCTTAACACTCATTCTGCATACAACAGTACACACAACAGAGTGAATGAATGAAGATAAGAAACAGTGAAAAGCTAATCACTTTGGAATATCATTAACGCGTCTTAGTATTTCCTCAGCAGGCAGCCATGACACACCTGCCTTCAACACACTTATACACACATCCCTTTATCAAGACTCCGCTACCTTCCCTGCCTTGCTAAGACTCCCAAAGTGACTCCCATTCGTCCCCTTGAGTCTTAAGGGGACTTGGGGTTGACTCTGAGACAAGCGAGAACTCCCTGGACTGGAATGGTTAAGGTGGGAGGCGGCGGCAGCAGCAGAGGAGGGGGGAGCAGGGGAATTAGTACTGACATTACGTGTGTTAGTAGGTGTGGTGTTCTGGGAGCTACTCAGAGACTCGGTTATGGTGCTGTTATGGGAGCTGTGGTGGTGGTGGTGATGGTGGTGAGCGTGGTGGTGATGGCCGTGGTGGTGATGGCCATGGTGGTGGTGGTGAGACCTAGAGGTGGAGGGGGAGTCGGTGGAGCTCCATGGGGTGAAGAGGTGGTTTGGGGCACTCTTTCGTTCACTGGTGCTGGTGTTGGTGTGGAGACGCTCAATGGACTCGGAAAGCTGAGCCAGTTTCTCCATCAGTGTCCGCATGTTGTTGTGGGACGCCCTCAACCCTTCCTCAGACAGGGGTGGGTACAGGTCCTGAGGAAACAAAACAATAAGTACACGAACCATCAAACAAAACAATAAGTACGTGAACTATCATACAATACCTCTTTAGAAATCATAGTTAGGAAATTAGTATTATTATTATTTTTGTAAAGGAAGAGCACGAGGAATCCAGACTCAGGGAAGGAGAGGAACAGATGATGTAAAAACAGACACATACTATAACAAAATAATAACAATATATAAAGAAATACAGACGACACAAGTAGAAGAGAATGAATATAACAAAATAAAACAACATATAAAGAGATACAGATGACAAAACAATGAGAAGGGAATGCAAATAAAGTAACATAAACACATGGATAGAAGTACAGAGCATCCCCCCATCACCTGCTCTGCTCCTGTGTCGAAGTGTAGCCTTGCCAAGCGTTCCTGCTGCTCCCTTATCGCTTCCATCTGCCTCAGTCGCGAGTCCTTCCCTGCAACACTTTACTCGTCACTTCTAACCTCAACACCAACCACCTTGACCTCTTATAACCCAATGTAACACAACCAAACAAGTATATACAAGTACTAATAGGCTTTTATAACACTGGAAGGGACTAAGGAAATGTGAGGAGAGCACGACAAGAGGCAGTTCATCTTACCCTATTGGTGCCAACAGTTTATGATGTAGGAAAAATAAATAAATAAATACAGAATCCAGCTTACCGAAGGCCCGCAGACTGCCAGCTTGAAAGTCCTCCATGAGCTGCAGTAGTCCTTGTTCAATCTGCCGCACATCTGCCACATCTGCCAGGAAGGTGTGATGTTGAACAGGGCGCTCCATCGGTCTGGCATCCAAACCCGTCTTCAGCCTGGGCCCAGACCGCATCCCTGACCTGTTCAGCCACACCCTAGACACCTCACTCCTCACCGACCCTGGCGTACCCTTACTCGGAGGCAGGGGCAACAGGGGAGGCAGGGGCACGGGGCTGACTGGGGTGGAGCTTGTAAAGGGAGTGTAGGCAAGAGTAGGAGTAATATCCTTCCCACTTGTTGATAGTTTCCTCCCGACCCAAGCCTCTATAGCCGACTGTCCGCCAGGGGGACGTACCCAAGGCAGGCTGGAGGTGTTTCTGTTTGGGGCATTGACTATGTACCCCTTCATACCTGGACTTGCTGACCGGCCCTTGTACCCTTTGGTGTCTGGGGTGTGTTGGGCAGCTAAGGGGTGAAGCAGCAGGGGCAGGGGCAGGGGCAGCAAGGAGGTGCAGGGACAAGCCATGCACACCAACCAGTGCCGGGAAATGAAAGGTCAGTAAGCAAACTAAACTAAACAAAATATAACAAACTAAAGTAAAAAATTAAATCAAACAATGGTGGCAAAGATGGGAATTAAAGGATTAAATGTAAACAACAACAAAAGTAGTAGTAGTAGTAATAGTAAGAGTAGTAGTAGTGTAGTAATAAGAGTAGTAGTAGTAGTAATAAGAGTAGTAGTAGTAGTAGTAGTAGTAGTAGTAGTAGTAGTAGTAGTAGTAGTAGTAGTAGTAGTAGTAGTAGTAGTAGTAGTAGTAGTAGTAGTAGTAGTACACTAAATAAACATCTTTTGAATTATATGACTATGCTTTTCAAGTTCGTGTAGTCTTGGTCAACACATTTACGTAAACACAAAAACACAACACTAAACAAAAGGTAACTTACAGCTTATTTTGGGATCATGGGAACAAAATATATCAAACTAATGACAGAGATGAAAATTTAAAAGCAAACAAACAAATGAACAAACACTGCAACATTACTCTAAAACGTGACACAAAGGCAACACAAAATGAGACATATATGTGTGCAATTTTTGTGGGTGTTTAGGTGTGTTTGGGGGTAGAAAGTGTGTTTTTTTGGGGGTATGTGTGTTTTTTGGTATGTTTGGGTGTGTTTGGGGGTAGAAAGTGTGTGTTTGAGTGTGTTTAGGTGTGTGTTTGGATGTGTGTGTGTGTTGAGTGTGTTATTTATGTTATTTTTCAGGTTTCTGTAACAATTGTAGATTTATTAATTTTTCGCCCAAAATTTCTCGGAGTAAATTTGGTCGAATGTGTTTTTGCCATTTTACTCAGAAAATATTTGTCGTACAGCAATAATGTATAGAGGTTAATATATTAAGTTTGATGTTGTCTATCTAATGGTGAAATCAGATTTAAAATATACCTTATAGTTTAGTAGGAAATTTAAGTTTTGTTGAAATTTTGTCAAAAAAACTAATATATTATATTCTCAGTTACTAATATACCAATTTCATTCTACTATAGCTCAAAAGAACGGGCGTCTTCTGCTCTTTATTTACTAATCTAGAAGTCTTTTACGTAAACCTCATAGTTTTTGAGTTATTTAACAAAATGTGATTTGTTAAAAAAAATCTAAGGGTGTTGCCTTGGAAATTTCATGAAAATTTTGACATCTCAGAATCTCATGAAAATTTATATATATAGGTTTTCAAGGATGAAGAACACGAATATAGACTCAATTTTATCATTACTATAATATTAAACACTATATAAACATTGTATTTTAATTTTGATCCCGGGTGCTCGGAATAATTGCCGTTAGATCTGAATTTTGGATCGTTAGATTGGAGGTGGGGCAGAGCTTCAAAAGGGTCGTTAAATGCGAATTTGCTAGATCCAAATGCGTTAGATGAGAGACTCCACTGTACTTGAGTGAATAAAAAGAAGAATTAAAGAAACATTAAAGGAAGGAGAGGACAACAAGAGGTCAATATTTAGGAAACAAAACATTTGACTAATATACACATAACATAATACTTAAGATTCGTATGTACACGTGAAACTACCGGCCACGTCAAGACATCAAAACATGCACATATGTACACACGGACAGATCTATACGTACACACACACACACACACACACACACACACAAGGTCAAACATACATACACACACCCTTCCATACAGTCATACACACTCGAGATAAAAACCTTGATGCTAAACTAAGGGTCACGTGTTTCAAACTAAACTTCCTTCATTATCTATAAATATCTTTGGTTCTGTAATTATCCTTCCATGTATTTGTATAGCGTAAACTTATTCATTAACTTCTGCATGTGTGTTTAATTCCCCGATACTTATACTGCGTTGTTATTAAACTGAACTATGTATATTAGTCTTCACTTTGCAATCCCTAAGCATATTAACTTGTACTAATTTTTGCTTTCAATCCCAAACACAGATTCCACACATCATCTTTGTTTCCTACAGTGTTCTGAGGCTTTCCTTCAATTATTTAACATGTAATACCATCTACAAAACACTTCCATTTCACTTACTAACTTTCCATACACTCCACACACACCCTCAACACACCCACACTACTTTATATCAAATGCTATCATACACTTTCTATCAGTTTTTAATTTCCCAAAACATTCATTGGCAGAGCTAGTATCAATTTCCTAAGTTGATAATGATACTGTTACTGTAAAATTCATGCATCAAAGTGTTTATACGCAAATACATAACTAATTTAATGTCATGATCAATAATACATTACTGTATTTCTGAATCACTATCTACATTACAATGTGGCACTGATACCACACCATCAACACATTCACTGTAGGTGTTTATGAAGGTGCTCAGTACTAGGAGGTTCTAAAGTGATGTTTCTTGCTGTATGTACTGTCAAACCTCAGTTTTCGTATGTTCACTCGTTGAGTGAGCATCACCGCGCGAGTTTTTGTGCTTGTTTATTGAGTGTGACTGCTAAATAAGCCACCATGGGGCCAAAGAAAGTGCCGAGTGCCAACCCTTTGATAAAGAAGGCGAGAAACACGATAGAATTCAAGAAAGAACTCTTAGCAAAGTATGAAAGTGGCACACGCGTGACCGATCTCACCAGGATGTACAGGAAGTCTGCATCAACGATCAGTTCCATCTTGGTGAAGAAAAAAAAAATCAAGGAAGCTGATGTTGTGAAAGGGGTAAATGTACTAACGAAACAGTGATCACAAACAATCAAAGATGTTGAGAAGTTGTTGTTGGTGTAGATCAACGAACAACAGTTAGCGGGAGACAGTGTTTTGGAGGCGATAGTTTGCGAAAAGGCAAGGCTGTTGCATGCAGATCTCACAAAGAAAATGCCTGGAATGAGTGCTGCTGTTAGCAGAGGCTGGTTCAACAAATTCAAGAAGCGAACTTACATACAAAGTGTGGTAAGGCAACAAGAGTCTTCAATAAAGGTAAAAGTGTTGTTAAATGTTCATTTATCTATTTCATTAGTCATTTATATTTATTTCTCATTATTTTCTGTATGTAAAACTATAGTTATTCTCTATAAAATGTATTTCTAGTTAATATTGCTTCAGTTTTCGTATATTCGGTTTTCGTCACTTTTTTAACGGATTAATCACGAAAACCGAGGTTCCACAGTATTGATGTTGCAGCACCTAGGAGTACTGACATGACATAAGCAGCAGGTGATTGTCTAACTAAGTGTGTGTGTGTTGTGCCTTAATTCATTCCATTCTTACCTCAACTTTTCCTCGTCAGCTTTGGGGTTGCCTAAGAATTCTTTGCATGTTTTGTATTGATGAAGGAAAAGTTGAACCAAAACAAACCAAACCAAACTCACCCAGTCATGATGAAGTGATAACATACATCAACAACATCATGTTTAAGCACATACAACATCACACAACATCACATAACATCACAATATTTGCAACATGTGACAAATTCTTCTATACACTCTCCTATTCCTACACTCCACATCCTCAACTCATTTAAGGAATAAAAAAACATCTCATATACATCAAAAAGAATTACCTAAAGCACTTGCATATTATTGTAGCTTTCAGAAACATAACTTGGAATTAATGAAACAAGTTTAGTACATGTTAAGCATCACAAACACATCACAAGTGTTAATTAATGGCTCACAAAACACACATCATTAAAAAAAAAACTCAAATATCACTTCACACACTTACTTTTGACACTTACAGTACTACTAACACACATTATATATATTCAAAAGCAAGACATAGTATCTGAATCAAAATATTTAAATTGAAGATATAAAAGACAGTAAGAGAGAAAGAGCGAGAGAGAAAAAAAAAGAAAGATAGATTATATTACAACCTTAATATAATAAAGATCAGACTAACCTTTCTTCTGTCCAATTGAAGTACTTGGCGTGGGTCTTTCCCTTATAATCTTACTTAGGTCCATCTTGCGCTCACTAGCCCTTTCATTAGTATAGGTAACACGAGTGGAGCCGGGCGGAGTGGACACCTGAAAAACAATACTCTATACTTATGTCTGTATTAAGTGTTGTATTTCATGTGTAATGTTTCCGAATTGAATTAACACGTGTAGGTAGGAAGGTGGGTAAGTAGGTAGTGTTAGTACTCACTCTCACAGCTGGAATGGGTTTGTTACAGCTGCCAGTCGGAGCACTCGCCATCCTCTCCAGCTTTCTCTTCTCTCCAGTCAGGGTACTGCTGGAGGTGGTCTGAGGAAGCCAAACAAACTTAATGATTCTAAACCATATATATAAGCCAACCTAAACATCATAAAACATATATATATATAATTCAAATCATTTCATAACAGTCTAACTACATACAAAAATACTTTATACTGTCTATATAATAAAGAAATGAATGTAAATACTTTCTCAGTACAATCATTTATAGAGTAAAGGATTATAAAAATGCCTTACTATCTATAAATTAAGGGATAAACATTGATATTTTCTCAGTACTGTGCAATCGATCCTTTAGAGTAAAGGAATATAAAAAAAACCTATATATTAAGAGACAAACATAGATATTTTCTCAGTAGTGTGTGATCCTTTAGAGTAAATGACTCACCACGGAGGAGTAGGATGGTGGAGGGCTGATGGGGAAGGCCGTGTCATCTGTGGCCGGGTTGATGAAGGGTGAAGACTCATCCTCATTGGTGTTGGTCGGGGAGAGGGTGAGGGTCTGCAACTCACTGTCATCCACCTTCTTGGACATGGTGACGGATAACGGATGACTTGCTATCCTAGAAGTAATGGATTTTATTACCCAAAAGTTAGGCACATGCCGTATCTATAAGCGAGCACTTACAGGTATGGCTGCCGTACCTGTAAGCACTGCCTAAAGTTAACTATAATATCCTCCTCTAGGTATGAGCTTGTGTTAAAATGACCTTGATATTCATAGTATTTATATCACTAATAGTAGTAATATAATCGACCGGTAAAACTAGAGTAAGAATGCAACACAAAGGCAATATTATAGAACAGAAAATATTACCATAAAAACATAATAATCACCTAACTAGAATAAATGTTGCTTGTATTAACAGAACAAAATAACACAAAATAACAATATAATCACCTATCTATTAACCAAGATAATAACCAAATATAACAAATAAATAACTAACTTAACCTATCCTCATCAAGTCCTTCCATCTTCTTTACGAAGCTTAATTTTCCTTTGACTAGACACTCCCTGAAAGTACTGCAGCCCATCTCTCCTCTAACGTAACCTAAAAAAAAATCGTATTATTTTCTGTAATTCAGCGGCATAACAAGTATCTGAGGTTGAATTTTCAGTGTATTATAAAGGTAAAGTGATATCGAATAGGTCGTCTTACGAATATTTACCGACATAACCAAAAATAACAAATAAATAACCTGAAAATGTTATCACCTTACACTCTTACCTCTCGTACCACTGATTAAGTTATGTCAACTCACTCCCATAATTCCTTACTGACCACGCCCTTTAACCCTTAGCCACCACATTACTCCCTTCACCCTTAAAACCCTTACTACCTGTTAATTAAAGGTGTAACAAGCCCAGGTAAGCCATAATAACACACTCACCTCACCTCACTACTGATAAATGTGCACCAGCTGTGACATTGTTTACATCGCTCTACTGACCTATTATTTTTTTTCTTTTGTTTTGTTATGTGTATTAATTATTTATCTACTTCTTATAGGTTGAATTAGGTGCTTTAATGTTTTTGTTTTAATTGTATAAACAATTTTTCGTTCACGTTTACACACACACACACACACACACACACTACTATGTTTTCTTTCTTATTTATCTATCACACACACACACGCACGCACACACACACACACATACGCGCACACACACACACACACACACACACACACACACACACACACAAACTACTATGTTTTCTTTCTTATTTATCTATCACACACACACACGCACGCACACACACACACACACACACACAAACTACTATGTTTTCTTTCTTATTTATCTATCACACACACACACACACATACGTGCACACACACACACACACACACACCCTCGCCACAGTGCACTGGGTGGGTGATCCTGTGGTTGAGGATGGGAAATCTTGTATCGAGGAATCATTGTTGTTGTTATTGTTGTTTCTTACATTACCTTGGATATCAAGATTTACCCAGTTGATACTTGATAGCAGCTGACCAAAACTAGATTCATCTGTATTCCGTCGCACGTTGGACTCGCACACAATGACACGGCTGATCTCATGACAAAAAACGCCTGCAGCCTATACACTCCCTCCTCGTCCTGGTCACTGATGGTTGTCAATACCTTACCACAGATCACCATCTTCACACTATCCTCATGCAACATTCAAAGCCTCTCGTGGACATATGTATAGTATTTGCTGAACCCTTTATATAGTTAGGTCAGTTTATCACTTTCTTGTATCATAACCTTACTGAAGCTGTATATATAAATAATAAGGAATGATAAGGAATATTCTTACCTGTATTTAATATATCTTCATCAAATAGAGTCTAATGAAACACAGTGTAGTTGCTGGTGGTTTTATTAATATTATAAGTAACAAAATGTTCACTCAGGGACTCATTACCTTAACAACTAAGTATGAGTAGAGGGAATAAGCAGTGAATATATGATGATGTTAATCCCCCATAACAGGGCAACTATAGGCCATAACAGTTCTGCTAGAGTTAATATATGAGTTGTACTACGTTGCCTAGCGTGATATTATTAAATTTAACGTGGCGAAGAATTAATGAATAGCGGGAAGGATTGTTTATGACACATTACTCCTAGTGTGACAGTGCATGAAGAATGTGTGAAAGCTAGCTAAGCATTACATTCAATTTGATGTCCTGGACTTATTTGGTGTAAGATTGTCTGTGTGAGAACAAAACATACAGCAAAATGGCTCAAAAAAGATACAAAAACAACTATCACAATATGGGAACCTTCTTGGTAAAACATAACCAGTCATTCACATCCCATTCCACCCCAACATACAGCTGCATCATCTGGAGTCAGCTGTAGAGGCACACTGAAGCATCACGTCTTGAGGAAAGCTGCCCAGGAAGGATGAGGGTGAGTAGGCGGCAACACCCAAGATAAAGGTATTGCAGAGGACAGCAGGGAGTCACCTTCAACTACATACTGATCCCATTCTTGTCTGCAAAATCAAGGGTATTATTCATTGATGTTTTAGTATATGGTTAGTAGTAGTAGTAGTGGTTGTGGTATGGTTATATTTAGTCTAACTGCATCTATAAGGAGGATATTAAGTACAGTGGAGTCTCTCATCTAACGCATTTGGATCTAACGACCCTTTTGAAGCTCTGCCCCACCTCCAATCTAATGATCCAAAATTCAGATCGAACAGCAATTATTCCGGGCACCCGGGATCACACTTCAAACTTCCCACTGATCACTGAATTTTTGCCACACCCGGTGTCCCACCCTCCCTTATCATCACTTTCAATGAGAGAGAGAGAGAAAGAGAGAGAGAGATATTAGTATCTATAAACATTTTCCTTTCGTCCTATATATATATATATAAATATAATAAATAATAAATAAATAATATATAATAATACAATGTTTATATAGTGTTTAATATTATAGTAATGATAAAATTGAGTCTATATTCGTGTTCTTCATCCTTGAAAACCTATATATATAAATTTTCATGAGATTCTGAGATGTCAAAATTTTCATGAAATTTCCAAGGCAACACCCTTAGATTTTTTTAACAAATCACGTTTTGTTAAATAACTCAAAAACTATGAGGTTTACGTAAAAGACTTATATAATAGTGGATAAAGAGCAGGAGACGCCCGTTCTTTTGAGCTATAGTAGAATGAAATTGGTATATTAGTAACTGAGAAAATAATATATTAGTTTTTTTGACAAAATGTCAACAAAACTTAAATTTCCTACTAAACTATAAGGTATATTTTAAATCTGATTCCACCATTAGATAGACAACATCAAACTTAATATATTAACTTCTATACATTATTGCTGTACAACAAATATTTTCTGAGTAAAATGGCAAAAACACATTCAACCAAATTTACGTAGAAAAATTTTGGGCCGAAAAAATAAAAAATCTACAATTGTTACAGAAACCTGAAAAATAACATAAATAACACACACAACACACACACACATCCAAACACACACCTAAACACACTCAAACACCCACTTTCTACCCCCAAACACACACCCAAACATAACAAAAAACACACACACCCCCAAAAAACACACTTAAACACTCCCAAAAATTGCACACACACAGTGGAGTCTCTCATCTAACGCATTTGGATCTAACGACCCTTTTAAAGCCCTGCCCCACCTCTAATCTAACGATCCAAAATTCAGATCTAACGGCAATTATTCCGAAACACCCGGGATCAATTTTTTTTTGCCGCACCCAGGCGTCCCTCCCTCCCTCTCTAACCCCCTCCCTCCCTCCTCATCACTTTCAGTATTGCCAGACTGGGCAGAATGTATACAGGTTGCCTATCAATAATCCAGTTCCATCAGTTTTCCAGCATGAATTTCAGAGCGCAGTTTCAAATTTCCTGAGTTGGCGCATCACTGTTTTCAGGAGGCACTGTTTATGTTTATGTTTTGTTGGCGCTGTACCCAGAATCAGGTGTTTGCTCATGCCGGATTATTGATAGTGAACCTGTACCAAACAAAGAAAAACCTAAAGTAATACGCTAAGTTTACCTCCTCTGCACCAGGCTTCCCAGTGATTGGCCGGCGTCCCCTTGGGTGTCTGCAGCAGCTGTCGGGCCGAACAATAACTTCCTGATAGAGTCTTCATACCGTGCAAAGTTGGCGTCTCTCTTGGCTGTAAGAACACGATAGTTTATTAAGCTTGATCTATAATATAACAAGGTATTCTTCTTATAATTAATCTTATATGGTATGTGATCTAATGTGAATATTGAGCGAGTAATGATTAAAAAAAGATGTGTGTTTTGAACCTGAGAGTGCAGCTGATGCGCTTTCCTCCATCATGACACGTAGAGTTTGTTCCTCCAGTTTGTATTCCTTCAGCTGCTGCCTCACAACCTTACCAAGCATCTCTGAAAACAAACATACCTTACATATACTACTAATTCACATATGGGTTCGAATCCTACCCGTAAAAAGCATGTGAAAAGTATGAACAAGAGGTTACTATTTATAACATTTCCAACATTAGTTCCATCTTAAAGCCCATTGGTTTGTGATGTAGAAAAAATATATTATGTCTGGTATAAACACTTGTCTTTACCGGTAGTGGTGTTGAAGCGCTGGTCTGCCTCTGTGTCCTTGGGTGTTCCTTGTGCAGCTGCTTGAGTGGCCCGAGTGTGTCTGAGTTCAGCGAGGGCGTCCAGCAGCTGCAGCATCCTCTGGCCTTCACTCTGCTTCTGCCGCACCTCACCCAACACACTGTCTGCCTCACGTTTCACTGCATCCTCCCTTCGCTTGGTGTCTTCCTCCCTCTGAAGTTTAGCACGCCAAGCATCTATCTTAGCCTCCTCCTCTTCCCTCTTCCTTTTCAGTTCTTCTTTATCTAATTGTAGTTCCTTCTTCCTCCTCTTGATTCTGTTCCTCTTAGCCCTTCGCTGCCTCAGGAGTGTCTTGGTGTGTTTAATAAATCCTGGGTCTTGGAAGGTGTCAAGAATTTGGTTCAGACTCCCCTGGAAAGATGCAATGAAAGGTGAAGAACTTGTACCAGGAAAGAGAGAGAGAGAGAGAGAGAGAGAGAGAGAGAGAGAGAGAGAGACCCAGCTTACCTTAACCCCTTCTGCCTTCTGCACCAGCTGATCCCACTCTTCCTCCTCGGCCGAGCTGCTCACCTGAGTCAGCTCCTCCTCCAGCCCACACAGCTGCTCCTTCAGTGAGTACGACTCCAACACAAGCCTCTGAACCTCGGCCAGCTGCACGGAAAGAAGCGGGAAAAATGTAGATAAATTTATAGACATGGAATATATTATAGGGTATGTGTTAGAAGGAAAATATTAAGGTAGAAAGGAGATTGAGGGAAGGATGTGTGTGTAGGATTGAAAGAGTTGAAGTTATAAGCAGGTGGAAAAACAGACAAAGGAAGAGAGTTTAGAGAGTTACTACACCCGCTACAGAACAAGCTACACCACTTAACACCTAACACCTTCATCACCACACACACACACACACACACACACATCCTTCCAAGGTGAGACGCAACACCACCAGATTAATTCTACACTCTTTAACATTACTCTATTTTCTTGACGGAACCGGCAATTAAGTGGGATTTTTTTATATCGTTAATAGAAAAAACTACACCCACGTATATACTACAACAACAACAATGAGGAGGAGGAGAGTAAGTAAGCTTTTAGATGTGTGACTATTTATTAAAATGAATCTCTGAACAATGGCAATGTTCTGATGATATAAATTGCAATCAATGAGCAAAACAGTAAAAAATTAAGCTGCATCTTCACCAATTCTGTGATCAAATAAAAACTAAAATTCTGTTAGTAAATTAAATCAAAGTTTCCACATCACACTGAAGGCAGATTTTGACGATAATTCGACCACAAAAGACAAAAATCTAGCGAGAGTTAACTTTTTACCAACAAACGTAAAAAGATGGAAGGCAAAAACAGGCATCAATACAACCATTAGTAATCACCTTAACACTGTTCTTGGTGGTGGTGGTGGTGGACTCAGTAGGTGGAGGTGGCGGTGATGGTGGTGGTGGACAAGACTTAATATTCTTCTCAAACTCCTTCAGCCACTTTGCGTCCTGTTCCTCCTTCTGTCCTACACTGTCCTTACATAACACTCCTTCAGCAGTCACTAAGGGAGCTCTGTTAGCCTGCATCTGGTGGCACTGTGGCCCTGGGGGAAGGTTGTGTTGGTGCCACGTTGTATTGCATTCCAAGGGCGTCGTTATCATAGGATTCCGGAATGCAGGTTGGAATGGAATATTTGGCATGGTTGGGGGAGGCCCGGGGAACCTTGGTGGTACTGCAGGTGGAGGGTGGGTGAACATAGGTGGAGGTGGAGGGAGATTATGTGGAGGAGGAGGAGGAGGATATGACTCATGACACCCAAAGTTATCACCCGTATTTAAAGGAGAGGCAGTGAGGTGGTGGTGGTGGTGGTGGTGAGGTTGAATGTTGGTCTGGTGATACCCAAAGGTTCTGTCGTGGTGTGGAATGTGTTGGAACTGGTCAGGTTGTATAGGAGGGTGTGAGGCTGGTGGTGGTGTGGTGGTGGGGGTGGTTGGGGGGGTGGGGGTTGGGGCAGCTCCCTCATGCTGGCTGAAATGTACACTTTCCTTATCACTTATAAAATTATATCAAACCCTTTAATGTTAGCAAAGTAACATGTATGATTAAAATTAACAGCTTGAGCTTATAAACTTGATTCGTCTCTAAGGCATCCAATTATCACACTTGCATCTGGATTAAGGTCTACCAATGAACGGTCTCGCTTTTCCAGGACAATTTAGGGACACTGCACATAACGTCAACTGCCCACACACACGTTTAATAGTCTGCAACACAAGCTTGAGTACACCACACAATTAATAACGCCAATTGTTTTTTTTCCTTGCACCTCACAGCACAAAAGCATAAGTCAGCATTACGAGCTTAACAAAACATATTCCCGGTTATGTGACGTAAGTGCAAGTATTTGTGTGTGTTGATTAAGTGGTGATGTGGCTGCTGGTGTCCTTGAGGCCGGCTGTTGCTGCTTTGTACTCCTCAGCCTCTTCCACGGATTTCTGAGGTGGAAAATATTACATGTGGTTAAGGTTACGGTTGATTTAGTTACTTATAATTGCTTGCGAACCTAACCTAACCTAATAATACTACTAGTCTTGTATTGGATTTTATAATAAGAACAAGTGAAGGTGATCCACACTCACATCCTCGTCCACAACAGTCTTCAGGTCGTGGTAGGCATTGTTCAAACGCTTCTGACAGTCTGGAATCACAGTATTAGTCTCCTGCAACAACAAGTCTTGCTTCTTGATGTAATACACTTCCTGTCCTGAAAAAAAGGGATCAAATGGTTATATTTCTGTACACACAATTTTTTATGCGATAATAAAAAATAAATTAAAAAAAATAAATAAATAAAAATAATAAAAAGTAGTAAAAAAGCAAACACATCAATAAATTAATTAAGATACTAATAATTTCATCCCTTAAACAATATATAGAAATAGTTATAAATCAGTTATAATATTAGACAAACCACCACCACCACCACCAACCTTCATCTTGCATTTTCTTGATTTTTTCCTGTATTTGTTCCGCTTCCTTCTGGTAGCTGATCAGCTCCTTACAGCACCTCTTCAGCACCCCAGTCTTGATGCGCAGCTGTTTGAGGCGAGTCTCGGACATGATTACTTCACACACGCTGATGGAAGGAGACGAGAGTAATAAATGAGGAAAAAGATCACTCAACACACGCAGCTAAAAGGAGATTAGAGTATTAAACGAGGCAAAAAATTAATGTAGCAGTTGACGAGGAAGTTAAAAATTTCGAATTTCCTTAACCTAACCTAATCTAGACGGGGGTGCGCAGCCCCCCCTGGACCCACCCGATAGGACATTAACCTATCCTAACCTAGCGGCACGAATGGCAGTCACGAGTGGCAGCGCGATTGGAGGGTTCAGTTCTATAGATATCATGAAATCCTTATATGCCGCTACCCACAAATCCCAGTCATAAACAATAGAAAATCATTTCAATGTTTACTTTTGACTGCTGCAGAGCTCGCTGGACTTACAAACTGGTTAATTTCGCTTCTAGTGTGGGCGTAATAGCACTCTCGAGTGCTATTACGCCCACACTAGAAGCGGCCACCTCATTTTTTTTTTTACGTTTACGGCACGATTTCCGAGTCTTCTACAAGATATGTGAATTTCGTGTTTGTACGTGACACGGACCTAATATCCAGAATTTCCTGCAATTCTACCTCAATGTTTTGATCCTCCTCTCTGCCTACTCCTATTCCCTCCCAATCTATACTCTGAAGGTGGTATCTGAGGCCCTGGTAATTGACTTTTCTAAAATCTGGTACTAAAGCAGTGTTTTGTCCTACCTCCCTCTTTGCATTAATCTTGAATCTAATTTCATGGTGGTCACTAACATCAAATCTAGCTCCTATCTCAACCTGACTGACCAAAGTTTCATTATTCGTGAAGACCAGATCTAAAATATTTCCCTGTCGCGTTGGTTCCCTTACAAGTTGTGTCTTGTCTTGTCTTGTCTTGTTTTAGGTGTTAGCACCACGGCCAGCTTGGGACCCACCGCTGCCACAAACCTGCCCGAACCTCACGTATTGGAGCTGATCAATGATTGAGTTTGATGCTGCTCCACGTGATACGGAATTAAACACATGCCAATATAACAAAATACTTAACTTATCAATATATTCCTGTCTAAGTCTTAAGTATCCTCCCAACTCATTATATATATAACAAAAAAACACATAAAAAGGAAAATAAAAGGAATTCTATATGACACAACAGAAAAATGTCACCACCCCTTACCACTCCTGTTAAATAATCACCTTTTAATTCAACACTAACACATAATAATACCTGTCCACTTACTGTACAGGTGGAGGAAGGTGTAAAGAATAACTGATAACCATGTCAAGGTTGAGATAATAGTAATTAATGGTAAAAAAGATGGATTAAATAAGAGCAACTTTACCTGGGATGACAAGAGGGTGTAAAGGTCTTGGTCTTGGTCTTGGGATGGGAATGTTTTTATTCTAGATATTTCTAGTTATTCCAGTTGTTATATTGCATCTTATTATTGATTTTAATGATGCGTTTTTGTAATTGATATTTTTCCTATCATTGTTTTTCTGGGTTCTGTTATATAGGTTAATTATTTTTCAGATTTCCAGTTAACTATATAATTACCTACGATTTAAGTAATTATTCCTCATATGGATGTTAAGTAGTTATATAATAGTATATATATAATTAAGATACACATTACGGCTTCACATATAACTAGATAACTATGGAATTATACTCATTTATTTGTCTTCTTCCTTTGTTGTATATTTATAAGACAATAAATATATCGATCTATCTATCCATCAGTCTTCTAATTGCATTTCTAAGTAGTAAGTGAGTTTAGGAAAGACACATTCATAGTAAGTCATAATAACTTTGAGAATGTTGTTAATATGGTAGTTATCAAGCATAATATTGTCTAATCTAATGTTTTTTTCTAGTGACAGGCTGAATGACTATCGATTTCTTCATCCCCTTCTTCCTCCCTTCCTTCTTCAGAACCATTGAACTAAGTAGTATTTCTTTTGTCATACTTACCACGTCAGCTACTATTAGGTCTTGTAAATGATCAAAGTTTATCTAATTATTGGTATTGATCTTTAATTGTCATCCTTGAGTGACTTGACTTAATATTACAGTAAATTTACCTTAAACTCCACCAACCCACGTGTCACCATAATTAAGAACTGCAATCATTTTAATGCTCTTCCAGTTTTCAGTCTTAATAAATGAGTTTCACCTTTAAATTGCATTGGGAAAAGCTTTGAAATAGTATATATAAAGTAATTCTCATTGGCCAAGGTGTTACTATGTACTGTACTTACCAAGGTGTAGTTGGCTTACTTTTAATCACCTCAATCTTAATTTCCCACCTCATTATACGTAAGAATATAATGAGGCTACACAAGGCAGCTCCTGTGCACCTAACACTTACCATCTGTTCTGTTCATCCTTTGAAATATAGACAAGTGGATGTACACTCATACTTTCACCACTAAACCTTTACTCATCTGTACTCTATAATAATTAACAAAGGCTAGAGATAATGTTCATTCTGGTTTGATTTCTCAGGTTTACTTAGCTTAGAAAGTTCCTCAGTGGGATGAGATTTACATTGAGTTTAGTTTAGTGTGTATTCCCTTGCCACACATTAGGTTGAAGTGTACAGGACATTCTCTCTGTAATAGGTAGGTGTGCAAATAATCTAAAAATACTTTCGTTAGGACTAGCATGAAAAGACTCGTTATGGCGTATGGTGTAACAGATGTCAGTAATAATCAAACACTAAATTTTCAACCAGGTAAACAAACCCATATCAATTTACAATACAATTAAATGGGAGTACAACCAAGAAGTACACTGAAATTAATGCAAATCACCAAGAAGTACCAATCAACTGTTTCCATTACCTCCAGCCAAACCCTTACAGGCCGAGACATCCTTCCATCCTGTGTAATGACTGTGTTGTTTGCACTGCTACACAAACCATTAACTTTACTTTTGTTTTGAATACTGAAGTGATGCATGCAATGAATGGTTCAACATTACACATTGCCTTTACAAAACAGGTGATACATCCTTACAACCACACATACACTAAGTACATTGAAGCATTATCTAGGGTGTTGGATAGCCTTGTAAACAAACCCTTTTGACCTTAACATTAGGTTTATATATAAATGAATAAATAAATAAATAAATATATCCTAGGTAAGGTTGTTTATCAAAGGTGTTCATTTGATTGAGGTCAAAGTCAATAAAAAAAGTTTCACATGACTAAGGAAATATATTCCCTAAAGCACAATTACACATCATATCAAAACTAAAATAAAAACTTACTTTATCTTAAACATTCCTTCCATACACACTTTAATAACTAATAATCCCTAGTTACTTAACTGAACTGAGACGGCGTGTGTGTGTGTGTGTACTAATGTTAAGATAAATAACTTGTGTAGGAATACTTTCAAACGAACCATTCCAGAGTTCCAGCTCCAGCTCCCGAGAGAGAGAGAGAGAGAATATTACTACCATATATTAAAATTCTGCACTACGACACCCGTTAGAAGCCACCCGGACACAACCCAGGACTTAATTGGACTCCCTTCGCGTGCATCCCTACCTCCTCCAACACAACATCAGCTCAAGTTAACTAGAGTGCAGTGACTTCCCCCAACTCTTCTCTTCCATTTGGCTCCTTCAACATACTATAATTCATACCCTCCCTCTATGACTACCCCCTCCCTCTCCCTCCCTTGTAATTCTTGTAGGTTTGCTTTTAGTAGTAGTAGCAGTAGTAATAGTAGTAGTAGTAGTAGTTTATGTAATGATGTTTTGAAGTATAATAAATAAAGGTGAATATTGGAATTTGCAAACTGTTGATATGAAACGTCAGGATGAACATAAATGATTACTTTAATAAATTGTATGGTCTGCATATTGTGAATCTTTGTCATAGTGAATTCAAATTAATTCACTATAAACAATCATAAATATGCAGACAGACACAAAGTTGAATTACATCTAAAAATTATACAAGCCATGAGTGGGAGCTTTCTAGTGAAATTACAGCTGGGTAAAAAAAAAATTGAAGGTAACATTTTCTGGACTGGAAAAAATAGCTAAACACTCAACAGAAAATACTCCATAGCATTGTACACTAAACAGCCTTTTAATTCTTCCTCACAGTACAGTAAACAACATTCAGTCCACGAATCTCACCTCACCTCACTTCTATACACTCTGCACCACCACCACCACCACCAGACAGCAGCAGCAGCAGCAGCAGCAGCAGCAGCAGCAGCATACAAGTAAACATTCACAAGGAGGACTACTTCTGGTTAAAATACTAAGTAGCTACCTACCTAAAGTGTCACTAGCACGCATCACACTCTACAGCCACGTGTGTGTGTGTGTTAGACAGACAGACGCACACACTACCACCACACACCTGTCAATACTCTTGCTAATTAGTAGCTGTGGCCTCGAAGGTAGAATCAACACCATACAACCCTTGAATTGCTGCCTTAGCTAGGAAGAACTTAGCTTTCTTCACATTGGGTCCTGAAAGAGTACATAATAGTTTGATTAGCTCATGTTCTGTAATTCACACACACACAAAATTAAGTCATGAATACTGAATTGCATTGTAAATTATCACAACATAATTTCTTACAGGAGAGTATTAGTTTAAGTTTGTCAGCCTAGTCAGCTTGGTGTCAGCCCAGAACACTCACCCTCCCCAAAGAACTCCTTTCCGTCGATGTCAGCGCTGACGGTGAAGAAAGGTTTGCTCTCCTTGGTGATCTGTGTGATGTTGTACTGCACGCCGGGCTTCATCTGGTGCAGCACCATCACCGGGTGCATGGCGGCGGCACTCTCAGGGACTTGCTTGGCGGGGTTGGGAACCTTCACAGGATCATTCACCTGAAATAGTTTAATTTTGTTTTCATTGTGTCGGCTCACTCTTTGTACTGGACCCCCCGCACCTGTATCACTATAGTTACTCATGTGATGTGACTGTAGTACTCACCTTGGGGTCGTTAGAAGGTGTGTTGGGTGCACGTCCGCCCAGGTGTGCGCAGATCACCTCGGTGAAGGCAGCAGCTTGGGGACTGTCCTCCTTGGTAACAGTGGAAGCACCAACACCACCACCAACACCACCACCACCAACACCACCAGCTGATTGGTTCAAAAAGGCTTTGATATCTGTAAGACAACGACTACTCAGTCCTTAAAGTACTGTTACTTAGACAAATAAATCATACCTTTCATAATAATGTTTCCCCTTAAAGGCATAGCCAAGGCAAGGCAAGGCAAGGCAAGCCAAGCCAAGGCAAGGCACACCAGGGTTTGTGGAGGCACTAATACCTCCCTCCCTCAGTGCCTTGTCTGTACGTAAAAGAGTATACAGAGGAAGGGCTTCCCAGACCCCTCACTCACTCCATCCCTTGTGTCACATTTTACCAACTCAAGGATAAAATTCTTGTTGCCTCACCACAGGGTATAAAAAAAAATAAATAAATAAAAATAAATAAATAAATAAATAAAAAAATAAAAAAAAATATATATATATAAAGTTTAGGTTGATATTTTCCTTGCAATGTTTAGACAGTTAGTTTGTTGAAGTGCAACACAACCCGTGGTTAGTGTGAGTGTTTGTTTAGTTGGTTCCAAATGATCTGTCTCACCTCCAAAAAGTTTTGAATCCTCACCCGAGGGAATGGAACCTCCGTAGGGTTGTGATGGGGGTGAACACATGCCGACGCGGCCTTCACGCCAGTCATTGAACAGTTTGTAGATGGCAAAGGAAGCCAGGGTGGCCCAGGGGGTCTTGTCTTCCTCCTGAGTTTCTGAGGTGGTGATGGGAGGCTTCACAAAGCTGATGAGAGCCGCCTCGGCAGCTGCCTGTTTGGCCAGCTGTTTTGAGGAGCCATAACCTCTGTACTTCTGTCCGTCAGTCTGAGGAGGAACATTTGTAAGGAGTGAGGTTGTCCTGCCTCTAAGAGTGATGTGTTCAAGGTCACAATGGTTCATGAGCAGACTCAGGGTAAGACATTAATCAACAAGCATCAAATTAACAGTAAAGGTAAAATAACTCAAGGTATCCATCAGGCTATTTGATCACCTACCACACCAGGTACCTCAACAGATATGCAAAAAGGCTGGCCCACACCTCCCTCCTGCTCTGTGATGTAGGACACGCCCGGACGCAGCTCATTGAGGCACATGACAGCATTCTTGGGCTGCACATACCTCCGGATCTTGAGGTTCTTAGCTCCTGGCACCTTCTTTCTCTTGACCTTGACGCCTGCCACCACACATTAATTGAAAGGTCGCAACACACTTGCCATTGAAATATAAAACCAACCTGCCTCAGCGTGCTAGCAAATACAGGATAAATGGGAGAGAAACCTTTGAGCTAAGTTATGTCATAAGGCATCTACCACCTCCCTGTGCAATGCTAAAGTGTGCCTCATGCCAGATTATCCATCAAATTTTGTGGGAATGACTGGGTAGGGTTGAGTACTGTGTGTACTTCCCACTTCAGTCAGACACCTATGACAAGTGTGGGCAACACGCTTCAATTAATCAAAGTCTCTGAAAATGTCTCTACGACTGTTAAGTATACACCCAGCCTCATGCATGGAGCCTTAAGAAGAGTCTATGGATAACTTTCTTTAGTTGGTGAAGACAATGCAAAAAAATGCTTGTGACTTAGCCAATGTAGCAAGTTACCACAAGACTCTTCCCTGACTTTCTGGTGTGCTACAATTAACTAGAGTCGTGAGGAGACATAACAGGTCAGGGGACAAAGAAGACCCTTCGCGGCCAGCAAACTAACTCGCTGTCAAAACAAAGAAGACCTCGGGTAAATAGAAGGACAAGGAAAGAAATCCAGGTAAATACTTGCATCACAAATCACTTACTTATTATAATGTTAAAAATAAAACTTAAATGTATGTGATTGTAGACGCTGGGAAAAGGTGTTTAGAAAGACAACTGTAAACAATAACATTCATTGATGATGTTAATTAATTCTTGGTTAGGTTCACATTGTTTTGATTGATTTATTTTATGCTATTGAAGAACCGTCCAAATAAATAATAAAAAAAGATATATAAAAAAAACACTTAATTCCCGGTTCCGTCAAGAAAATATAAATAATACCGAGTGAATAAAAACAGAATATTAGCATTAGATCACATCATTGAGATCTAAACACAATTACCATTACAATCTAAACCCTTTCCCAGTCATCTATAAACACCTTAACACCTAAAACATGACTTAACCTATCCCATTGAGGGGGTGATAATGATAGGATACACAGCTAGTTAGAGAGAGTTAGACCATTACAATAGTACTTTATAAAGGAATTAGTAACAAAGGACTAAGCACAGGGACCAGTGGTGTTATTTATTTTACTTTCAGGTGACAGTGAGGTCAGAGAGAGAGAGAGAGAGAGAGGGAGAGAGAAAGAGAGAGGGAGAGAGAAAGAGAGAGGGAGAGAGAAAAAGAGCGAGAAAAAAGTGATTCCCAGCTATTAATTCATCAAACATCAACATTTCCCAATAAAAAATATATATAGAACACCACTGAAACTATTCCCTTCTGCGCTGATTAATAAAGAACATCTGACCTTACTTGACCTGACCTGCGCACAAAACTTACCCCTACACGAGTCCCACAATGAGACGTGAACTCGTGTATATAATAATAATAATAATAATAATAATAATAAACAAACATAAGTGCCCGTTAGGCTTCACACACCGTCTTCCCTACCTCCAGGCTTCTCCCACGGCCGTTTACGTGTCTGCTGCTCACCCTCATGCAAGGACCCATCACTGTCAGATGCCATTGCCTGAAACACACACACACAGGGGTAAAGGGTGTTAGGTAAGGAGGGAAAGGGTGTTACGGAGAGAGGGAAAGGGTGTTAGGTAAGGAGGGAAAGTTGTGTTATGTAAGGAAGGAATGAAGTGTTTACGTACGGCAGTAATTGTTGTATTATGTCAATGTTGGTGTTAGTTTACTGTGTAGGAATGTATCAATGTTGGTGTTAAGTTATGGTTTATGGTACTAACTTTTTTAATAATATATCAATGTAAGTGTTATTTTCATTCCTAACTCTTGTATCCTCTCCCGGGTGGTGTTAATAATATATCCTATACATCTAGTTTATCATTCTATTCCTCCTACTGTCCTCTTTACCGGGTCTGGCAAGAAGCGGGATTTTTTCATCTTAACCTATTATTGTTTGCCCTTGACCGGATAATATAGAGATAAGGTTAGCCTACTAATTTTGAGGTTAAGACTATTTTGCTTTCGGGAAGTTGATATATATTGCATGATATTCTGCAACCTTAACTCTATCTGATATGTAAGTATTAACCTCAGGGAGAACACGTTAATGTTATCTATATATTACACAAAGAAGGTAATGTAACTATGCTAATTACACGTTATTAATTCCACTCACATCTTGTCCTTCCATTAAAACCGGTGCCTCCATTTCCTGGTTGGCCATGTCCGAGCCGTCCTGGTAGAAGTCAAGGTCAGGCTGTTGGTTGTTCATGTTCTCGGCTTGGTACTCCTCCTGCACTGGCTCGGGTTCAGGTGCTGGCTGGGGGGCAGACCGCCAGTTACGTCCACGACCTAAAGTAATGGAAAAATAATGTGTTCCGATTTATTTTCCTAACTAAGATGAGATTTCCCCTTTTTATTTTGTGTTTTAGTTTTATAGTTTCATTTCAAGCCCACCCAACCTAACCCAAACTAACCTAACCTAACCTAACCTAACCTAACCCAACCTAACCTAACCTAACCGGATCCCACCCCAACGACACAATCCTAGCCTGAACTAAACGACCCCCTGGACTATACGACCCTCCGGAAACCCCCAACCTAACCTAACCTAGCTATAATGCTAAGCTGTAGGTAAGCTTAACTAATAACTGATACATAATGTTGTAATGTAAAGCTTAAACACTAATAATTCCACCTTCAGATTATATGTATAGTCAGCCATTCTTGTGTTAATTTCAATCATCATTTCATTCCACTCTATACTCATACTCATTAAAATTTCTGATATATTAATCTGTAAAATCTATTCTTGTCTACATGGAATTAACTTATACATCAGAATATTAACTTTATATTAATTATTGGTCATGTCTAACTAATGAGGAAGCTACAAGTAATATTAATAGTGGAAATAAACCCACAAGTATTTATGCCAAACAGAAAATGTGTTATAAATTTAATAAGTATCAGTAAAATTCAGTACTTCAGAAATATACTTACAAATATAATCGATAAATTAAGTCAAATAGAAGAAGACTGATTCCCTCCACATAACCTATCTATAAGTGTTTCAAATCTTTACATTATCTATCTTATCATACACACCCCCACTAAAAAATCTTAAACTTGTATTCTTATCTTAATCAATATATAAAAAAACGTCTTAAGATTAGATTAAAACGGTATTATGTTTCCCAATGGCGCCTTTCTCTCTCTTAGATCTAGTTAATAATTCATACATAGAAGTTTGTGAATAAATTTGAATATTATGAATATATATAAATAATTCTTCGTCCTTACAAATAAATAAATAAAAAAATGTATTATAATAAGGATTAGGTTATAATGAAGCTGTTCTACCTTCTTATACATCAACTTAATAATTCATACATAAAGGTTAGTGTATAAATCTTAGTCTTATTAATATATATAAATAATTTTTCGTCCCTTAGATATAAAAAAAACCGGGACAAGATGATAATGGCGTCTTCCCTCCCTCCTACGGCATCTATATTAAAACTTATTAATTACATACCTGTCTAGCTTTCCATCCACATATTCCTATCCATTATAAAGTAAATAATAACAATAAATGAATTAAAAGTAAATATGGCGGTAGTGTCATCCCGGCCACATGGTAATGGCTTAAAACACAATAATTACACCTTATTTAAACCCAATTCATGTGTAATTTAGGTGTTATTGACCTTAATTTGTCATACCGTGTGCCAGGGATGACCTAGGATGCGTAGTAAGTGTGATATGACCTGACTCAACCTTACCTCTTCCTCTCATTGCTGATACTTCTTCTTCTTCCTGTGGCCTGTCTAGTAGCGCCAGAACCAGGAGTGACAACCTTACCAAGCAAAACCTTAACTGATTTAACTGATTTTTATTATTTATCTCTCTTTATTACTTAGTTTTTGTATATATTTTTTACTTGTGTTATATTTTACGTGTTTTTTGTATGTGTAATGTATATGTTTTATGTGTTTTTTGTAGTGTGTGTATATAGTTGTGTTGGTATGTTCGGTGTGAAAGAAAATTGTAATCGATTAATTTAAGGGGAAACTTTGGCATTATTTCAGTTTCATTGTAATTTAATGGTTTATTTAATAGTGTGTGTGTTTGAACCTCGGGCAGCCATAAACCATTAAAACAAATTGATTTAAGAATATAATAATTGAGTAAAGGTCATATAACTTAAGGATTTTCTAGTTTCCATGTAATTTAATTGTTTATTTAATATTGTTTTGAGCCGTATAGACATAAACCACTAAAACAAATTGATCTAAGAATATAATAAATGAGAAAGAGCTCGTAACTTAGTGATTTACCGACGTTATGGATCACTTAACACCTCTGAGGCACCCTTCTCCCTACTACTCAACACTTGATTCAACACCTGGGACTCGTACAGGAACGGTATTGCTTCAACTCCAAGGAATAAAAACTAAAATAGGACTCAAATACACCCAATCGTAGCAAGGGACCCTGTGTTTAATTTTTTACGTGGGGTTATCTGCAATACATTTAGTTTTTCTTTATACTTGTCCTGTGATGCTGAAACGTTCTGTAATATATGCATTTGAACTTAACCTAACTAGCAGCTGCCCCCATTACTTATAAAACCAGATATATAATAATCAATACGTAGGTCTGACTAGGAAACCCTTGAGACTAGAAAATAAATTAAGAATCTAGTTGTGTTCCTTTGCAATCTCTTAGGAAAGCTAAATTTAACTAAGCTCTTGTTTAGTATTTAAGTAGCCACACACTGAATACACCCACCTCATAATAATTCCTTTCATTAATAAGTAGACTGACTCAGCACTACCAAGACACCAACAGCCACCCAATGACACAATAAAAGACACAGGTAATATAATCCATTTATTAGAGGACACGGCCGCATCAGTACAGCTTGGTTTCCTGCCGCTGTTCTGAGCTGATCTTGTGGTACTTGGCGAGGTAGTCCGTGAACTCCTGGTAGGGGGACTTAGTGAACACAGTCTCCTTCCATAGGTCTGGTGTGAGGTAGGCGTAGGTCTTGGCAATGGCAGCATAGGTAGCCTTAGCGAAGTTACCAAGAGTGGCAGTCTGGCCTCTAGCGCTGGTGTAGCAATCTTCAATACCGGCCATCTGCAGCAGCTTCTTGGGTACTGAGGCGGCCACGATGCTGGTTCCTCTGGGTGCTGGGATGAGACGCACCAGGACGGAGCCACACTTACCGGTCACCTGAGGAAGGAAGGAGAGGATATGAATTAACTGGTGTGCTAATGTAATGATCATTTATACATTTTCCTTGTATATTATAATAGTAAAAGAGGACAAATTTTTATGTAAAGCTGAATGTGAGACTTCTAATCACCATGCATTAAGTTTCTTTTATCCTAAGCAATGAATAGGTAGTAGTTTTAAGTGTATAATGTGTTAGAGGGTAACGGGGCGAGTTGCACACACACACTGCACACGCACGGATCCCTCCTCTTACTCTTCCTGTATTCTCATAGCACAAACCCACACAGGGAATGAACTCAAGTGTGTGACAGGGTAATTCTTAGTACTACGGCACCTTTGCACCAGTTAATTAGTACAACTTTATATCATTACAGAATCATGAGATAAATTAAATAAACAAAAACATAGAGAAGAGAAAATAATAGATAGGCTAAGATAGAGGAGGAAAAAACAACAAAATTAGGGAGATAGACAAAAAATGAAGTGTTGGTCCCATATAGACAAACCTTAATTAACATACAGGTGTGTTAATTAATTAGTCTCACCTTGCATGGGACGGTGTGAGGCTTGCCGATCTTGTTGCCCCAGTAGCCTCGCCTCACAGGAACGATGGACAGCTTAGCCAGGATGATAGCACCGCGGATAGCAGTGGCCACCTCCTTGCTGCACTTCACTCCAAGCCCGATATGACCATCAAAGTCACCGATAGCAACAAAGGCCTAAGAACGAAGACGACGACAACTTAGTACAAAAAACATACAAACTTAATCAATTATATGTAAACTTAACCATAGAGAGATGAGGAAGTTAGGTATATTTTCACCCCTTCCCCCCTCAGCACACACACACACCCACCTTGAATCGAGTCCTCTGTCCAGCACGGGTTTGTTTCTGGACGGGCATGATTTTGAGCACCTCGTCCTTCAGTTTGGGCCCAAGGAAGAAGTCAATGATCTCATACTCCTGTTAGAGAAGGGAAGAATGGGGGGTTAGTCTTCTACGGTCTAATTAGTGTTTTAAATAATACCTAAATGTGTTCTAAATCTCATTACTGTTTTAAATAATACCTAAATGTGTCTCCTAAGTCATCTATAGCCTTAATGTGTGTTCTAAGTCTAATTACTGTTCTTAATAATACTTAAATGTGTTCTAATTAGTCTTAAGTAATACCTAGAGGTGTTCTAAATCTCCTTACTGTCTTGAATAATACTTAAATGTGTCTTTACGTCTCCTTACTGTGTTTAGTACCGCCTAGGAGACACACAAGGTAAGGTAACAGTATAATTATTGAGTGTTTAGTACCGCCTAGGAGACACACAAGGTAAGGTAACAGTATAATTATAGTGTGTTTGAGGGTAACGGGGCGAGTACCACACACCGTGATCACGCACGGATCCCTCTTCTTACTCTTCCCTGTATTCCTCATAGAACTGTCCCACAAATGGACAGCACTCAAGTGTGACAGGGTTTCAACGAACATTTAACACCAATAATAATAATAATTCAATAACTACAATATCACACAAGGCTTCCTCACATAGCAGACATACAAACGTTAATGTATAATAATAATAAAGTAATGTAATGTAATCTTAAGACACAAATTAGCTTCCTTACCTTAATTGGAAAGGTATAATATATAATAATAATAATAGTGAGTACTTTAATACAACTTTAACACCACCACCTTCCTTACTTTGATAGGGAGTGAGAAAAGGTAAATCTCCTCAAGACTCCTAATCTTGCCGTCCTTCACCAGCCTGCCGAGCTTAGTGATGGGCGCCCACTCCTTCTCGTTTCTCCTTTCCACGCCCACGCCCGCGGCCCCTACCACGCCCACGGCCGCGCCCCCTCCCCCGGGTGCCGAAGCCACCTCGGAAACCTCCACGGCCAGATCCGGAGTCTGCCATTCTGTGAGGAGGAAGAAGAGATGATGATGATGATGATGATGTTTGTAGTGATGCATTGTGTGAGGAGAGAAGAGGACAAGGATAAACTAAATGAAGGAGAGAGGAGGAAAAGGAAGGATGAAGGAGGAAGGGAGAGGAGGAAGGGAGGGAGAGAGAGGAGGAAAAGGAAGGATGAAGGGAGGGAGAGAGAGGGAGATAAAACAGAAAAACAAAATACACTTACAATAAATAAAATATAAACATAACTATCAATTAAATGTGATAAAAAACTAATCATATATACAAAACAAACGAAAATAAATAAATAAATAAATAAACACCATAATTAAGTACATAACAAGGTGTATGTACGTAAGTAATGTTAAGTTTGTTCGAGGTTATCAGGGCATGTACACCACAACCACGTGTACAGCGGGTTACTCTCCCTTAGTCTGCCTGTACGTTCCCGTGACACCCTACACAAAGGTGGCTCGCTCGTAGTACAGGGTGAAGCAACTTAACAACAATAATAATAATAATAATAATAAAAAAACACGAACTAATATAACCAAATTGACAAAAACTAACAACTAATTAACAGAACAGACTAGCTAAGACTAAATAATATAAGAGCACTTACAGGTACGGCAGGTCGTTTATAGATACGCACGTGCCTAACTTTTGGGTGATAAAATATAGCTTATAAAACCGAACTAAACCTAACCTAACGAATGCCGTATCCTCATAGTACTCCCTTATAGATACGGCACGTGCCAAACTTTAGGGTAAAAATCTTATATAACGTAACCTAACCTAACTTGAAAGATGCGTTACCAGATAAATAATAAGGCACAAGCCGTACGAATAGCGGATGACAACGCGGTACGACTGACGTATCTCTAACCTCTTCGTTTAAATTAACACACAAAGCAAGTAAACCATAAATGAATACTGAGGTAACATTTCAGAACCATAATAAAGTGATGAGGTACAAGATGACTAACCTAACCTAACCTAATTACCTGCCAGCGTCCACGAGGTAGTTCCGTCAACACTCCACCGACACCTTTATCAATATTATCATGTACACTATATTACACTACAAAAATTAACCCATACATACACTAAATAATGCTACAAATAAACTGGGTATGAGAAGATTGCAACACTAGAAAATAAATCAAATAAAATGATAAATAAATATACGCATTTTATCAAAGTTAAATTTATTCCTATATATATCTCTACGCCTACCACTCTCTCTCTCTCTCTCTGCTTCTTATAGACCTACACACACAGGTAGACAGGTAAGAATTAACTTCAATATAAACAAATACACGTAACAAATATTTAGGCCTATCCATATAAACTATGAACTATATTAAATAATTCCCCCAAAACCTGCATATAACCTATCACTAAGGTAACACTAATGAGCCTAGGCCTATAAACACACCTGTACACACAATATAAACCTTAATACCAAGTGCCAACATGGATATAGGTAATCACACATGGTACCTTATTTAACCTTAATTAACACAAAACATCGGGTCGTTATCACCTTAAACACACACACTAATGCATCACAAGGTATTTAAGTGTATATATAAGTGTTCTTTAGGTGTTATAAGTAAAGGATGGCATAGAATATACCGGGATTAAAACAGCGATGCACTTACGTAGAGGACGTTACACAGGAAAGAGAGAAGAGAGAGCCGCGTCTTAAGTAGTAGTCCGTATACTCTTATAAAACTTAATTATACTCATAGTTATAAGGGATTAAAATTATGTAGGTTATGGGATTTTTAATGTGGGTTTTTATGGTGTTTTATATGTGGTGTTTTGTTTTGTTTTTGTGGGTGCATTTGTATTTGTTAGTTGTGTTGGGTGATATTGCTGGAACGCTGCCATCACCTCAAGGAACAGATGAAGAGCGACATGCGCATGGCTTCTATATTGGTTTTCATTATATATACAAGCTTATTCTGACCATTGTATATAACTATTCTGTATGTCTATTTAATGTTCATATAATAGGTTGTCTCCAATATAATGTAAAAGCTTTAATATGGCTATAATTTCACTACACCTGCTTCCTCTTACCTGTTGTCAAATTATAATATTATCCTGATCCCTAATAGTGAACTGAAGATCATAACAATATTCATCCTACACAAAAAAGTATATGTAGAAATCTTGCTGTGTTATCTATAGTTCTCGGTAATAAATGTATCTATATTAGCTTCCATCAGTCTTCACTTTCCCTTTTTTGTGTAATAATTGTATTGTAATAATAAGTACACTGCATGTGTAGGAACAGTAATTGTATAATCATAGAGGGAGAGTCTTTGCAGTTACATAGTAAGATGGAAAAAATATATTCCCGCCAAATTCTGGTCGATATTTACAGACTATATATTCCAAAATAAATTTCCGTCACATATACGTAAAAAAGTATTTGAATAAAAGTTGTAGATCTTCCAATTTGCAATATTATTTGTTGAGTAAGTTTTCCTACATAATGACCGGTTTAGGAGACAAATGAAAGAAACTAACCTCAGATAAATTTGAGTTAATTAAGCTACTTGAAAGTAAAGATAAGGAAATGGATGGGTTGTTATCCCTTGTATTGTGTAGACGTAATGTTGGTCATCCTTCTGCATTGTTGACAGGACACCAGCATTGATTAGTGAGTGGGAAATAATAGTTATTACCATCGATTTAATAAGGTAAACAAGGGTGAAATTAGGTTTGATATTATTGTAACCAGAAAACTGAGTCCAGATTCGTGTTCATCATGACCGAGAACACCTTTGTACCAATTTTCATGAGATTCGATGATGTAAAAATTTTCACGAAATTTCCAAGGGTACCCCCTTAGAATTTTTGACAGAAATCATGTTTTATAAATAACTCGTAAACTATGAGATTTACGTAGAAAGGTATGGAATAGTAAAATAAACAGTAGACAACGCCCATTATTTTGAGCTACAAAGAAATGGAATTGGAGTTGATATGCAGATGTAAGAATATAAACAATAAAAAAAAACTTCTTCACAAAATGTAAATTTACTCCAAAAGTATGGGAACTATTGAAAAGGTGACGGCAGTGTCAGATATAAGATATCAAAATCTACAACTTTGTCTCTATGCAGTGTTCCTGGAGAAGTAATAATTTTGTAGTAAAATGGCAAAACACTATTCGATCTTAATTATCTCACTCACTCTCATTCCATCTCACACACACAGGTAGGAAAACCCTTGTAGTACTAGCTGCATTATTTTATTTACAAGTTTGGCACCATAGATCAAGCGAAGTAATTGTATAAATACAATAAATAGCCTCTTTAGATTGCATGTCTTTTTGCTTTTTGTTTTTTTTATCTAGTTCTTATTTTTGTAGTTTTATTATGAAGGCGTGTAGGGGGCGGCGTGCCTGCCTGCCCCCCAGCCTCAGTGAGACAAGTCTTCTGTACATACACGTATACATTCATTCATCCTGGTATATATATCATTCTTATGTACAAAATTACACTGCCTTTGCTGCCTTGCGGCGAGTGTTACATGACTGGATCTAGCTAAATGGTTTTTATAGGATTTTTTTTTATTTCTCTTAAGTGATTAACCTTAAGCTGATTACTTCTGCTTGGCGTGTGTTTGTATGTGTGTCCGGCGGTCACCCCTGTGACCCGTGACCTGTGACCTGTGTGTGCACCGCACGTGGCAGCACACACACATGTAAGTAGCCTCTCGCGGCGCCCCTTGACGCGGCCCCGCCCCGCACCCGCCCCGCCCCGCCCAGGACTCAGTACACGTGGAAACCGATTTCCTGGCGGGGCGGCAGACGCGGGGCGTGGCCGCGCCCCCTCGCCCCCCAACCCGTATCAGCGCCCCCCTCGGGCTCACCACCCGCCGCGGGGGTGTCCCGAAGGTGGGTCGCCGCCCCCCCTCGATGATGCGTCTTCCCAGAAGACAGTGATATTTGGGAGCGCCGCCGCCTCGTGCCGCCCCGCGAACACCCGCTGCCCCGCCCTGCCCCGCCCCGCCTGGTGTGTTGGGACGGGTGCGGTGCGGCACAGAGAGTGTCCGAGGAGCGGCCTGCGGCACACCATTCTCCCATTAGTAACTAACGACGAGATGACAGCAGCGCCCCGCCGTGCTGGCCACTCCGTCACGGTTGTCGGAGTGGCCGCACGGCGGGGCACGCAGAGCCGCCTCAAGGCACCGCTAGAGTGCACCGCCTGACTGGCGGCACACCTGCGGCACAGCGGCGGCGTCGGCGGCGGCGGCGCAAACGTGATCAGCACAGCGGCAGCACAGCCTGGCGACGGCACTATCCGGTGATGCGGTTGAGTATCTTCCATGGACTGAATATCTTCATGAGTCCCATGATGGGCTCGTGGATGCCCTTCACCAGGAAGTCTGATGGCCGCATGAGGTCATGGTCGTCATGGGGGTCCAGGTACTCACTGGAGGGCATCATGGGTTGTGGGGGAGGCATGGCCATGTTGTGGTGGTGGGTGGGGGGTGGCGGGGGTGGCATCATGGAGTGTCCGCTGGAGATGCTGTTAGACACAGGTGGGTTGGGGTTGTGTTTGTAGGTGTTGCCGCAGGGCCCGGGCTGGCTCACGGCGTCACGATCTGAAACAACAACAACGAGGGGACTCAAACAAGGGTAAAACAAAACAACACAAACATAACATTTCAACCAAACCCAGGAGCCACCACCACCACCCACGCCCACGCCCACCACACTGGTAAGCAGGGTGGAGGTGTGGCCGGCCCCGCCCCGCCCCGCCACTCACCACACAGGCCCTGGTACACTTGTGAAGGGTGCAGTCCGTCGTTCACACAATACTGCTGCCCAGGGAAACCTAACTTGTACATGGAACCACCAATTACGTTTCCTCTGTAAGGGAGTGAAAGGTGTGTTAAATTATATGCTTTTTCTTTCATTATCATTCACTCATTCACTTATTTATCTATTTAATAATAAACAAGTAACCTTACACATAGCTTTACGATAATTTCAATGTCTTGTTTTATTTACACGTGACTAACATTATTGATTTACTTCTGAGTCAATCTTATACATACTTAAGGATCTACACACACACACACACACACACTTACCCTGGACCGTAGTTACACACGTAAATCTTGGTGAAGCCGAGAGAAGGGTCCTTATAGTAAGCATAGCCGCAGCCTACTAAGTTAGTCTCGGCCCAAACCATCTACAGGTGTGATAACGAGGCCCAAGGTGAAGGAACAAGACCACAGGTGACAGAAAACGAGAACGAGACCAAAGGAATCGAAACCAGAAACGAATCACAAGGAAAAAGTTCATGAAATCAGAAAGAAACCATGATTTTTCAACACCACATCAATGATTATAATACAAGATGTTATTTTTGGCGTTTATAACATCAAAAATAGCAATGTTTTTAGTTAATATTGATGTGTTAGATGCAAGGTGATGAAAATTTGTTCCCAGGTAAATAGTAACAGTTGAGGTGGTAATTAAGCACAGGTAAGTAAGGGGAATGTAGGGGCACCAATTTCCGGATAGGTAAAACCGGTTTTGACAAGACAAATGCCGGTTAATAGGTGTGCCAGTGACCCAATCCGGATTAGGTCCCCAGATTCCGGTTGAAGTGAATCCATGATGTAGTCAGTTCAAAGTACCGGGAACGAGCGACGGTACCGGAATAATCACAGAACCGGACCAAGCCAACAGTACCGGGACAGAGCGACAGTACCGGAACATCAACAAAACCGGACCAAGCCAACAGTACCGGGAGAGAGCGACGGTACCGGAATAGTCACAGAACCGGACCAGACACCAGTACCGGGAGAGAGCGACAGTACCGGGAGAGAGTAACCGTATCCGGATATTCACAAAACCGGACCAAACACCACCAGTACCGGGATGGAACGACGGTACCGGAAATGTCCAATACCGGTGTTAGGTTGGTGGTGGTGATGGGAGGGATGGGGGGGGGAGGGAGGGAGGGAGGGAGGGAGGGAGGGGAAGTAGAGAGGGAGGGAGGGAGGGAAGAGAAATTTAGATTAGCTTTTGAAAATTTTCTTCCTAACAGAAAATGAGGTGAGTCTTGCGTGTGTTTGTTTGTTTGTTTAATTTGATTTGAACTTAAATAAAATAGTATGGAGAATAAATAGAATGAAAATAAATAAATAAATAAATAAATAAAAAACTTATTCTCGTATGATTTTAATTAAAAGTTTATCTTAGTTTTATGATTAATTGAATATTTTTTTTCCTTACGTAAATATCCATAAACAATCTTGTAAACATAACCCAAGACTCACCTACACCTTAAAAATAATAATAATAATAATAATGATTGCAAGTCATAAGAAACCAAAGGAAAATTTACATATCAATTAAACTTTTAAAACAAAATTAAGATCTTGACTTTTAATAACTTTACAACGTTAATTAAGATCAACAAATCAATACAAATAATATAAGTGAATGGAACAGACAAGTATCAAAACAAAGTGTCAATATTCTTACTGATACAAAAACAAAAACAAATGAGAGTCAACATGCGCATTTCTAAAACAACTTAAATCACTAACATGCAAGTCGAGTCTCAGGGGATCAAAGTCACACATACATATACTATAAAAATAAACACATGAATAAGGGAAGCAATGAGTAAACAGATAAATCATAAATACAAGAATAAATTAATACGTTTATACAACACATTAAATGAATCTTGCACATCATGAATAAATTTTTTTTAAGGCAAGAAATACGATATCAGTCTCGAGTTTATTAAAAAAAAAATATATAAATAAAAATAAAAAAAGTAAGAAATTGCTTATTCATTCTTCACTCATTCATTTATTTATACAAACCAAGTCGTGTCTTTCGTCACACATCCTCTCATAAACTTTCTCTTAAGTCCTCCCTCGTCCTAGGCATCCATCCAGCCTCCTCTTTAGGTCCTATCCACTCCTATACTACAACCTTAAGAAATCCTATAGCAAACTGACTTTTTTTTTAATCTATATTTTTTACCGTTTTTTTTTACCCTAAACCTCCTAGCCTTTAGTAACTCAACAACATATAATAAAACAAAAAAACAATCTATTTTACCCATTTCTAATTACTTTCAAATGATTAAGAAACTACAACAACATTCTATTATCTTTCTATCACTCCTACACACTCCTATACATTCCCTAGAGTCCTGCAGTACCGTTTGTAGAGGGTCCTAAGAGTCCTAATAGATCGGGTCAGGGAGGAGGACTGGTCTGGGCGGTGGTGGAGAGAGTGTCGTGTTGATCGGTCTCAAGGTCGTGGGCTGAGGAGAGAGAGGGAGGGATGGAGGGATGGAGGGAGGGAGAGAGGGAGGGAGAGAAGAGAAAAGGGTTTACCTCCACCTCTCCTCCCTCCTGTTTTTCTTCATAGGGAGTAATTGTTTTTGGAATGGTAATTAAAGTTGGGTGTACTATCATTATTGTGGTTATTATGATCATTATTATTGTTGTTATTATTATTTACGCTTTCGTTTTCACATCTATGTTTCAAGGTTACGTTAATCAGTCTCCTTGCTGATGAGTTTCTATTATAATTGTTCTTTACACCTCGTAGACTATTGTTATTTTGTTATATTATTAATGTTTTATTATTAATGTTTTATATTTTTACTACCACGTTGGAGAGAAAAGAAATTAATAAGTGTGAAAGGCTACAACACGTTATTCTTAATGCTTGACTTTCATCCACTTTTTTTTCCTTCCAATGCAAACGAAGAGAAGGTATTTCGTAACCGTTTACTTTATCCGTCGCAAGTATATATAAACAAAAACAAAAAAAGTAAAAGTGGATGCAATAGAAACTAAATATAGAGAACACGTTACATGAAAAAAAACAAAAAAACATCAATTATAAACAGATTATTCAAAACCAAAAAAGACCAATAATTCGTAAGGGGAGAAAAAAAACGGAAACAAATGACAGTCAAACGAAAATCCAGTCTAGTACATTAAATTTCTTCCCTTATAGCGTCGCGTAGGATCAGAAACTTTAGTCGAGGAGTCTTTGAACAGTCTCTACTTACATCCTACTTACCAGCAGACGCCCTTAGAACCTTTTAAATACTGCGGAATCTATAGCAGGTCCTCGGGGGTAAAAGGATCTGCATCTTTATAACTTATTAAGACGCAGAGGTTATAGGATTTATATAACCTCTGCTGTAGGATTCCTCTCTCGCCTCCTACAGGATCTCTCATGCATGTTTTTTTTTTCTTCAAGGTCAAATTTAGTGATGATTATGATGTAGGATGAGAATGAAGAAGAGAAGAGGATAGATAATAGATAAGTGATGATTGTATGTGTGTGTTTTGATAGGAGAGGATAAGAGGAGGAAGGTTTTAAAAGGAATACTGTAATAGAAAGGAAGGATGGATATAACTAAGAGACAGATAGACAGACAGACAGGACAAGGATGCTAAAAGAATTACTAGATCGTGAAAAAAAAATATATATATATGAAGGAAATAAAAAAGGAGAGAATAAGAGGATTGAAAAGAAAAGTTTGTATGTGTTGCGAATGAGAGAATACATATATAATACCATGATAAAAGAAGGAGAATACGAAAGAACATAATAAAATGAGATAATGGAATATGGGGATGAAATTATAATGACTTAACTTATAAGATATTAATAATTAAAGAAACAGAACGACAGAGAAAGGAAGATACGAAAAAAGAGAGCGAAAATAAGGCTATAGAAGAAGGTTAAATATAAATAAAATATATCAAGAACTAAATAAAAATAATATAACTTTCTATTCACATTTACGAAAAAAAGCAAGTTATAATCACAATAATTTCTGAAACTTCTCTTTTATACAACTTAAATAACATCATTGAAAACTAAAATAATCTACGTTTATTTTACAAGTCGAGAATATAAGATAAAAAAACAAAAAAAAACAGAGAATTAAATGAATGAAGGATAGGAATAAAAGCAAGGATGAAGAGAGAGAGAAACAGAAGATGGAAGGTTAGAGAAAGAGAGATCACCAGGGATACTCAGCCTTAGATGGTAACACTGCTCCAAACTTTACCTGCAGGGAGAGAAAGAAAGAATAAAATAATTACAAAAAGATAAAAAAAACCACATTAATGAACTCAGTCACTTTTCTTTTCTCATTAATAATAAATAAGAAAGATAACGCGAGTGAATGCAACCAATATAGACGAATAAAGTCAGATCTTAATGCATACAAAAACAAGTAATACAAGATAACAAGCATCGAGACGGCTGCACGATAAAGGAAATTATGGCCAAACCTTGACATATTAATTAAACAAAAAAAATAATAAAAATAAAAAATAATAAAAAAAATAAAGTTAGTCCTTAAATAATACGTAACAAAACCGTAGAGTTATATCCATTTTTTCATTCGTGTGAGGTAGGTTAGTGATGATAACAACAACCACTACTACTACACTACAACAATAACAACAGCTACAACTACTACTACAACTATATAACCTCACCTGAGTATAGTGACCTGTCGCCTTGCTGAATCTAAAGGGGTCCACACTTCCTTTGGCAAATCCGTGTTGGTTTACTTCGTTAAACCAAGCTTCCACCTGCGTTGGGAAGTCCGGAGTGTCCCCTTCATCAACTTCGTAGGTCCAGGTGGCAGCTACATTCTGCCCCACTCTGAACCGTTCTGAAGGGGTGGGAGTGCGTGAGAATTATGGGGAAGGGAGAGGGAGAGTGTGATGAGACAGAAGGATAGGGAGTGATGGAACTTAGAAGGAGTACAAAGGAAGAACAGACAGCAACAGTCCTACTAGATCTAACGAGGCTGTCTGTTTAGCTACACTACTACTATAGAGTGAGAGGTGAGGGAGAGAGTGATAAAACTTAAAGGAAGAGGGAGAGAATAATGGGACTTAGAGGGAGAGAGGGAGTGACGGAACTTTAGAAAGAAGAGGGAGTGATGAAACTTAGGAGAAGGCGAGAGTGATATAACTTAGAAGAGAGAGAAAGTTATGGGACTTATAGGAAGGTTAGGAATAAAAGTAGTAGTAATAGTGTTATAGGTGTGAGAGAAAGATTGGATTATTGAGAAAATTGTGTAAAAGATATATAGGATTTTGAAAGGTGTTAGTAATAGGAATTTGAAAGAGGATGTAGGAAAGGATGTAAGAAGGAGGTGGAGGAGGAGGAAGAAAGGAGTGAGGATGATAGGGAAGAAAGAGGAGAGGAAAATAAGGATGAGGAACAAAAAATGACAAAAGAGGAGGAGGAGGAGGAGGAGGAGGAGGAGGAGGAGGAGGAGGAGGAGGAGGAGGAGGAGGAGGAGGAGGAGGAGGAGGAAGAATGTGCATTGTCAGCTCCAACGCCCTGCACTTGAGGCAAAGGAAGAGGAAGAGGAAGATGCAAGGAAGAAGAGGAAAGGAAAAAGGAAGAAAGAAGGAGGAGGAGGAGGAGAGAAGATGAATGAAACAGGTGGATGAAGAAGTGAATAACAAGATGGTGTGTGTGTGTGTGTGTGTGTGTGTGTGTGTGTGTGTGTGTGTGTGTGTGTGTGTGTAGATAGGGATACTCGTATGTATTTATGTACGTATATATGAATAGTAAGAACTAGTGAACAATAAAGAAGAAGAAGAAAGAGACGGAGGAGGAGGAGGAGGAGGAGGAGGAGGAGGAGGAGGAGGAGGAGGAGGAGGAGGAGGAGGAGGAGGAGAAGAAGAAAAAGAAGATAAGAAAACAAGAAAAAGAGAAGGGAAAAAAATGAAACAAAAAATGAGAGAGAGAGAGAGAGAGAGAGAGAGAGAGAGAGAGAGAGAGAGAGAGAGAGAGAGAGAGAGAGAGAGAGAGAGAGAGAGAGAGAGAGAGAGAGAGAGAGAGAGAGAGAGAGAGAAGAGAGATAACCTGAGACCTACCCCAAGTAATTATAGACAGGATACAAAAGAGTACAAGGTTTCATGACTCATTCTAGCCACTCTCTCTCTCTCTCTCTCTCTCTCTCTCTCTCAATTGGCAATAGGGATAAATCGTCACGAGAGAGAGAGAGAGAGAGAGAGAGAGAGAGAGAGAGAGAGAGAGAGAGAGAGAGAGAGAGAGAGAGAGAGAGAGAGAGAGAGAGAGAGAAATAAGAAAGAGTAGAAACACATATATAAAACTGAATCAATCACACACACACCCACACACCCACACTCACCCTTCCTCCCCCCACACCCACAAACCCACACCCATACTTCCCCCCTTCCCCCACCCACCCACCCACCCACACCCACACCCACACTCACCCACATTCCTGGCTCTGTCGTGGCCTGGCATGCACTGGTCTGCCCAGCGTTGAGCCACTTTTGCTAATTCTTCATCCCACATCTGAAAAGAGAGAACACACACCTGTAAGTCAGCTTAAATCACTCAGGTGTGCACGAGAGAGAGAGAGAGAGAGAGAGAGAGAGAGAGAGAGAGAGAGAGAGAGAGAGAGAGAGAGAGAGAGAGAGAGAGAGAGAGAGTGTGAAAAAAAAGATAGTATGGCTGAATCATGTTAATAAGAGCACACGACTTATACCTCTTACCTCTCACCTCGACTTATCTCCCCCATTACCTCCCCTTTCACTACCATTTCCCTTCCTTATACCCTCCTCCCCTCCCCTCTACCCTTTACTTTCATCTCTCACACTGCCCGTTACTTTTATATATTACTTTTATAACTTTTCATCGCGTTTCTCTTCTGTTCTTACTTCACATTCTACTTTGTTTACATTCAAGATTTTTTGTGTTTCCAACGGGACATCAATTGCTGACTACTTTTCTTCTTCTTCGTACAGTTATTGATGCTTGTAGGAAAAAAGATATGATAGCAATACTACAACTACTACTTAATCTTTCTTTCAGACCACAATATTATCTGCAAGTTCTTCATTTAGTTCTGTAATAATAATTGCAGAACGAAGTGAAAAAAGTCTACCTCGTCCGTTATATCGAAGTCCGGACATTAAACTTGCGAGTCTGTCCGTTAAATCGAAGTTCGGACATTTATTTTGTGAGTCTGTCCGTTATATTGAAGTCTGAACATTTAGCTTGTGAGTCCAGCGTCTTAACCACTGCACCAACGGGATTCACAATACAAATTCTAATGATAATAGTAATAACAACATCAATGAGCACTTGACAGCCGCAAAAACAAAAGTACATGGCTAGCAGGAAACTGAGACACTTTTTTTTCCTCACCTCACCACTTCCTCCTCACCAACACAGGGCTCACTCATGCATGCATACAAACACTTTTATCGATCTCTCGAGGTTATGCACTGAATATTTATTTATTTATCTCCTTATTTACTTACTTAGAAGCTACACGTGTCGAGATGAAAGTTATAATAATAGTAATAGCAAA
>JAPQNM010000024.1:7491550-7506550 GCA_029783475.1 Metacarcinus magister
ATTTTCAGTGGTTGTAATTATGCAGTGAGGCGTTACAGAGAGCATTAGGGTGTACTCTCTCTCTCTCTCTCTCTCTCTCTCTCTCTCTCTCTCTCTCTCTCTCTCTCTCTCTCTCTCTCTCTCTCTCTCTCTCTCTCTCTCTCAAAACTTAACATTATAAAAAAGTAGCGTAAAAAAAAGAACGTAAATAAATCAATAAACACTAATATAAAAAAAAAACCCCCCCCATAGAACGATAATGAATAAAATAGAATAGATAGAATAAAAAAATAAATAATAATAAACACACCCAGCCACCCACCCACACACACACACACACACACACACACACACCAACACCCAGTACTCACCAAAGCTCGCATGTTTAAGGCTGCAGGTTGGTTCCTTACTTGTCCCAACGAGACTTTCTGCCTTAGCATGTTGTGTGTGTCCAAGATTATCTCCTTGTCCTGACAGGTAAGTCCACCAGTACCTGAAGGGAGGGAAGGAAAGGTAAAGATTGATAAAGATTGATAAAGAGGAAAGGTAAAGTTTGATAAGGAGAAAAGGTAAAGATTGATAAAGAGGAAAGGTAAAGATTGATAAAGAGGAAAGGTAAAGTTTGATAAAGAGAGAGGGAAGGAAAGGTAACGATTGATAAAGATTGATAAAGAGGAAAGGTAAAGATTGATAAGGAGAGGGAGAAGGAAGAAAAACAAACAAACAAGGAAACAAGATAGTGTAGTGTGTAATTACAAAAAAAAGTTAATTGTGTCTATGTAATTAGGTAAATAGATAGATATATTGATACATAGATAGATAGAACGATAGATAGATACACACACACACACACACTACAACAACAATTTCCTCGCCTCAAAAATTTCTCAAGCAGTCAAGAAACACATTCGAGAACAAGATATCCACACACTTTTATTTCCAGACTCATTCCAGGTAGCAAGGGACCAGAACAGGTACAAGGCAGAGGGCTGGAGACACTACCTATCTTATATTTTTTTGAACCTGCAAGAAAACCAGAGCGGCAAGAAGATACAGATGTGTTAAATTCAATAAAAGTCTTGATACAAATGTTGAGAGAAAGGAGAAGATACGAAAGAGACGCAGGAATTTTGTCGAGGATAAAAGAAGAAGAAGAGGAGGAGAGGAGAAAGAGAGAGGTATAAACAGAGTACGAAGAGAGGAGGGAAAAAAAAAGTAATGCAAAGAAAATGTTTAGGATGTATGACCCAATATTCATTTCTATTTTATTTTCTATTATTATTCATGTTTATTCAATGTTATTGGAGTGATATTTAAAGTGAAAATTGATATACAAATGAATAATGCAATGTGTGTGTGTGTGTGTGTGAGAGAGAGAGAGAGAGAGAGAGAGAGAGAGAGAGAGAGAGAGAGAGAGAGAGAGAGAGAGAGAGAGAGAGAGAGAGAGAGAGAGAGAGAGAGTCAGAGTACCTTTCAATTGCTCACTACATTGAATATGCAAAATCGTGACCACCTAACGTCCCTGACACACACACACACACACACACACACACACACACACACACACACACACACACACACATACAGCCAACCTTTCAACACCTCTCTACCCTACCCTACCCTACCCCCCAAAAAAATCTAAGTCCAAAAAGAAATTCTACATACATTCAAAATTTTAACTATACCCAATATATTTAAATTTCTTCCTTCACAACCAATCCCAAAAAAGGTCAAGATAAGAAGGATTAGCGAATCACATTAACACGATCGAATGCTCTCTTACAAACCTAAACCTAATCTTAATCCTAATCCTAATCGTTCTTAATTGTGTTTTTTTTGGGTGTTGAAGCATATTAACATTTTGCAATCCCAATTATCTTTTTTCTATCTCTCACTCTATCTCATTAGCCCTAAAGGAGGCAAAGAGAGAAAGAGAGAAAGAGAGAGAGAAAAAAAAATCATATGTGTGTGTGTGTGTGTGTGTGTGTGTGTGTAGCAGGCCAACTCTTTTCAGAATTAGTGGAGTGTGACGGGGATTGGCTAAGCCCGCCCACACCCATCTCCCAACAGCCAATCACAGGGCTCGACGGCTAGCTACGTGGCGAGGATGACCAATGAGAGCATCCCTTGTTTTGTTTTCTCTCTCTCGTTTCTAAAGGAGGAGGAGGAGGAGGAGGAGGAGGAGGAGGAGGAGGAGGAGGAGGAGGAGGAGGAGGAGGAGGAGGAGGAGGAGGAGGAGGAGGAGGAGGAGAGGAGGAGGAGGAGGAGGAGGAGGAGGACAGAGAACTGACCTAGATTTGTTAGTGATAATAATAATAATGATAATGATACTACTACTATGATGGAGAGAGAGAGAGAGAGAGAGAGAGAGAGAGAGAGAGAGAGAGAGAGAGAGAGAGAGAGAGAGAGAGAGAGAGAGAGAGAGAGAGAGAGAGAGAGAGAGAGAGAGAGAGAGAGAAAAAAAAACAGAGTACAAATGTTACCCTAACTAATCAAAGCATACAAGCTACTCAGTGCCTCCACACACACACACACACACACACACACACACACACACACACACACACACACACACACACACACACAGGAAGGGAACAGATAGCAGGGATATTAATCAATGAACTATCACAGTGTTATCAGATAAGGCAACATTAATATTCCAAAAACTAGTCCTGAGAAGAAAGGGCCAGTGGAGGAGTAGGAGGAGGAGGAGGAGGAGGAGGTTAAGAAAGAATCGTAAACAAGGTCTAAGATAACGATGATTGATAAGAGATATTAAGAACACATAATTCTAATGATGATAATGATAATAATAACAACTTGGAAATCACACTGACGAGAAATAAAAGAAGAGAAAAAAAGAAAGAAAACTTCAGGCAAAGAATTGAAAAATAAATAAATATTGAAGTAATCCCTGAGCTTGATCGATTAACCAAAATGACAACGAAATCCATTATACAAAGGAAAAAAAAAAAAGAACACACTATCGTTAACATCTTTGCAATTCTAATTAACATGTCTTCTTGCAGTGACTAGAAGCTGCCATATCACCTTTATTTGACGAAAGGTGAGAGACAGAATCAGAAAACCTTACAATATTATACCGTAGTTAAGAAATATTTGAAAACTATAATTACAGATCAACTAGTTTCCTAAAATCAACACGATCTACTAATTATAAGTTTACGAGGATGATGAAAAGTATAAGACGTGTTAACAATCTACAATTACCTGTGCTATTTATTTTTTTTGTCCTTTCTCCCAAGTCTTGTATTCATTAGGTAACAGAGTGGATGGATAACTTGACTCAGCTACACGCTCAGAAAACATCGGAGCAAAAGTCACAAACCTTAATGAATGTCTTCGTGGAAATCTTACACTACTTTATTTTTTCCCCTTTTTGACAGAGACGTTTGATTTATGAGTACAAAACAAAGATGAACAAGGAATTGGGTATTATAAACATGGACCAAGGGCACCCCAAAAAAATAACAATAATAATAATAATAATAATGCTAGTGAACAGGTTTATGCAAGCAAGGCGAGGGAGACAAACTGTTTTTTATGAATGGATTGACTTTAGAATACACGACAGGTTTCAACGGTGTCATGCAAGGCTGTTTTCTGCGACCCTCAGTGTTTCTATATAACAAAGGGTAAATATAAATAAGGTAGAACTGACAACTAAATAACGAAAGAAAGAAAGCGTGAAAAAAAATAGAAAAAGAGAGGAGAAAGAGATAATTTTTCTTATATATTAGAAAAAAATCTCTCTCTCTCTCCTCTCTTTTTTTCACTTTCTTCCTTTCTTTCTCTCTGTCATTTCTTTCTTCCTTTCCTTCTCTCTCTATCTATCCTTCATTCTTCCATTCACTCTCACACTCTCTCTCTCTCTCACTCTCTCTCTCTCTCTCTCTCTCTCTCTCTCTCTCTCTCTCTCTCTCTCTCTCTCTCTCTCTCCCTAATACTTACGCAGTATACTCTTGCCAGGACACTGTCGCTCCCTGAAGGCACACATGGTATGTCTAGAATCGATGGATTGGTACTCGCAGGGTAAGGCGGCAGGGGGCAGGGAGAGCCATGCCGCCGCTAGAGGGAGCAGCAGCCTCAACAGTTGGGATCGAGAACCGGACATGCTGCAACGAGGTAAAGGTAAAGGTAAAGGTAAGAGTGAGTTTTTGTTTTGTTTAAGATTTTAGTCTCATTTACACAATTACATGGACAGAAAAAAAAGATAATAATAATGAGTGAGTTTTGGTGAGTTTTCTTTTTAGTTTTTTCTTTTTGAGGTTAAGTTTATATATATATGTTTTCTTTTACACGATTACATAGAGAAAAGTAATATTAATAGAAGTGAGTTTTGGTTAGTTTTCTCTACTAATTATTATTATTTTTTTGTGTGTGTTGAAGTTGAAGTGGAAATGTAATGAAGTTGTGATTTAATATATTATTCATTTATGTTTTTTTCTTATTCTATTAAAGTGGAAATGAAAAGAAGGTAAGTTTTGGTGTATTTTTCTTATTAGTATTCATGACGAGAGAAAAAAGAAAAAGAAAAACACCACAAGGCCATTATTAACGTCTGTTTATTAATACTAATTACACAACACAAACAGACCCAAGGAAATTAAAACTGAACACCGAAAAAGAAAAAAAAAACCAGCCAAGTACTACCTGAAAAAAATATATTAAACAAAAAAATATGAGAAACAACAATATACATTCCCCTCAATACACACTAAACAAAATATTTCGATGCATAATATAACCAAACCCCAGAGTGTAAACCTTGGTAATTAGCATGCCAGGTAAAAGGTAATCTACTCAAGTGGTCTTCATTACTAGCGTTGAGCCTGAAATTTGGGCGTCGTTCAGTACAATTAATTACCTGATAACCCAACCAGGTGCGTAGACTCGTTTCCACCTGTTGCACCTCGCCTGACACCTAGTGCACAAGATACCTGCTTTCGTCCTCTCTTTAAACGTGTTCTATCCAATTTTATTCTGGCTCCTCCGAAAACTAGTTACATGAAGCAATTTTTTATATATCTTAGTCCTTATAATTTTTCCCTGTTCTAAGGTTAAATTTTCTCTCTTCTCTTCTCTTTTATTCTTTCTCTCCATTTAGCCAGAGGAGTGAAGGCAAGACAATGGTCACAGGAAGCAGTGTTAGTGAGTCTGTCTTGGCAGCATCAAGGGCAGAGTGAAGATGTGTCCACTGACAGACAAAATTACCGACTCACAACACCGACACACCGACACACCGAACACAGAGGCCTCGCATGGCTACGTAGGAGTCAAAAGTGATCATCAATGAACCTGTTTCCCGTTCAGCAAGTCAGGTACGTACATGACAGCTGTCCTCGGGGCGCCTCCTCATCTCTTCAAGAACAACCAAGTGAGAAAGATAGAGAGAGAAAAGTAAGAGAGAAGAGAGAGAGACAAAAAAAGAGTTGCGTATTTGAGATTAGAGCGAGTCCCAAAGATAAATCCACTTGATAAAAGACTCATGCAAACGCTATTTCAAAAAACACATGTTGCTTTACACCAATGGTTCATATTACTGTAGATTAACACCACCCAATCCCTCCACCTATCTTTTAATGGGGGAAAATGACCTGTCCCGAGGCTGCCTTTACCCATGACATGCGTAAGAAGTGCTGCCAAGATAGCCAATTCACGAGGCTTGGAAATGGTTCTATCCTGAGGCTGCTTTGGCCCAACGACAGGTGTAAGCGGTGTTCTCAAGGCTGCCAGGGAAGGAAGGTAACATCAACGAGGTAAAAGAATGATACAGAATGAAGTGAAAGTGAAAATGAGTCTATCTTTAGGATGTTATTCAATACAGGTAAGGAGGCACACCTGGGTATGTTGGGTTAGGGTTTGTTTCATACATTCCTTGCCCTTACCTGCCTTACCTTAACTACCCTATTCCCTGCCACACTAACTACCCCTGCTGCCTCTAAGGACCTTATAGCTTGTATTGTGATCTCTTCAACCATATAAACGAAACTGAGGAAGCAGAATGGATGAAGAGGACTGGTATGTTGAATAAATGTAGGAAAAAGGAAAAAATAATGATTCTCTCTCTCTCTCTCTCTCTCTCCCATCCCCTGCCCACATCCCTATCCTTACCCTCCCATCCCCTCCCTCCTTTTCTTCCCTCCGGCTCGTCTCTACCCTCCCGCCCTTCCTACCACTGACATGCCTTATTCATCACACAATGACGATGATTCCCCGTCCCCCCGCTGAGGCATGAGCAAGAAAAACAAGCATGACAAAACAGACTCCCAGCCGAACAACTTACCAAAACAGAGAAGTGGATCCGATGGCCTGTTTTGATGCGTGTGGAGAGAGAGAAGAGAGGAGGAAAAAAAAAACTGGACCTATTAAAGACTACTGGAACTGTTTACTATCGGGGTAAATAAGATGAGTGATGATCTGAAGTATTAGTAGAAGCGTAAATGATCGTGTGGCTATATGTGACAAGACTCGGTGGTTAAAGGTTGTAAATTGTGAACCCGTTAGGAAGGTGTTATCGTGGTTGTTGTGGTGGTGGTGATGGTGATTGTGATTGTGATGTGTCTTGTTGGGTTTACCTGCGTTGGTTATTACAGGTATATGTAGGTACGTCTCTTTCTCTCTCTTAAATCAATAACAAATAATAATAATAATAGTAATGATAATAATAATAATGATGATAATAATAATAAAAATAATACACGTTCCTCCTTCCAACCTGTTAGTCTGCCTTTCCTCCTCCTCCTCCTCCTCCTCCTCCTCCTCCCCCTCCCCCTCCCCCCTCCTCCTCCTCCTCCTCCTCTACCCAACGACCTTTATCTATATTTCTTTACCGTGCCACATTTCTCTTTTTTAATTCTTCTTCCTCCACTTTCTCCTTCGTTTTCTTTGTCTCTTTTGTTGATATTTTTTTTCATTTTTTTTTTATTACATTATTTGGTTATTTCAGTTATTTATTTATTCGTCCTTTTGTGGTGTATTTTATTTCGTTTTTTTTTCTCTCTCTCTTTTTCGTGTATATATTTTTCTCTTCATAGTGGCTCAATGTCAAAGCTTTGTGTGTATGTGGAGAGAAAAAAAGAGAAAGAGAAAGAGAGAGAGAGAGTAGGTAAGAGATAGATAGAGAGAGAAAAGAAAGTAAAGAAAAAGATCTAGTTAGTATCAGGTCTATAGTGTTGCCAAGGTAAGGCCACGAGACACCTTAGTCACAGTTACCACTCTCCCTCACCACCACCACCACCACCACCACAAGAAATAGTAGTAGTAGTAGTAGTAGTAATATAACTTTATAAGAACACTACTTTTATTATTATTATTATTATTATTATTATTATTATTATTATTATTATCATTATTATTAAGCACAAATATATATAATAAACCAGAAATTTAAATCGAAAAAAACACAACACACATAGAAGGACAGAAGGCTCACCTTTACACACACACACACACACACACACACACACACACACACACACACACACACACACACACACTGATTTGGCAATAATACAATTTACCTTGACATAGTAAAGCAGTGTTACCAACTCAGCACACACACACACACACACACACACACACACACACACACACACACACACACACACACACACACACACACAGACAGACAGACACACACACACACACACACACACACACACACACACACACACACACACACACGTCTTCATTAGGCTGTCTGATGAAAGGAAACTGTGTACAACAATAGCATTCATAAACATACGTACACAGACGCATTACGTACACGAGAGCTACCTGTGTATGTGTGTGTGTGTGTGTAAACCTGATTCATTCTCCCAGAAGCGACAGGAAGGGGACAGGAGGAGGAAGGAGAAAGGAGGAGTAGTAGGAGTAGGAGGAGTAGAAGGAGTAGGAAGAGGAGGAGTAGGAAGAGGAGGAGAAGGAAGAGGAGGAGGAGGAAGAGGAGGAGGAGGAGGAGGCTCAACACCCACCATCTACTCCTCTTCCTTGTCTCCCCAGAGTTCAATATATTTTACTCCACATCCTGACCTTCACGAGCTAAAATTAGACACATAGGAGGAGGGGGAGGAGGAGGAGAAGGAGGAGGAGGGATGGGGGAGAGGAGGAGGAGGGAGGAGGGGGAGGAAAGATACGAAATGCCAGTAGAAACATGAAAACTAAACAGGATGAGGAACTAACTATAAAAAGGTGAAAGGAGGAGGAGGAGGAGGAGGAGGAGGAGGAGGAAGAAAGGAAGAGTAAGAGGAGGAGGAGGAGGAGGAGGAGGAGGAGGAGGAGGAGGAGGAGGAGGAGGAGGAGGAGGAGGAGGAGGAGGAGGAGGCTGGGAGACCTGATTCAGTAGGAAGGACAAGGCATATTTGGGTTAAGGGGACAGGCTGTGACGTGGATGATGATGATGATGATGATGATGATGATGGAAAAAATTTATAACTTCCCATTTTTTTTCTCTCTTATTCATTCCATTTTTTCCAATTCCTCTTTTTTTGGGGGGTTGAATTATTGATATTATCCCTTCTTCCCTCTTTCATCCTCCTCTTTACCTTATTCCCTTATACTCTCCTGGACGTGTTCTTATCACTATCACTATCAATTATGACCTCAAATCCTCACTTCACTATAATTATAAGACACATAGTAATTGTCTGATCGTAACTTCACACAAAGTCTCACCATTCATTAGTTGTCGTTGTTTTTTTCCTTCTTCCCACTTTACTTCAATCACTATTAATGTTGTGAGAGACCTTGATCCAGTAAACACACTTATTTTCCAGTCAGACCCAGACCACCACCACCACCACCACCATCACCATCACCACCACCACTACTTTCAGCCTCTCTATATAATACACAACATAAGACTTTCAGTGCAATTGCCGTAGATTTTTTTCTCTTAAACCCTACATGTTACTCTACTACTTCTACTACTGCTACTACTGCTACTACTATTACTAATACTACTACTAACATGGCTTCATCACAACAATTTCAATCCACTTCTTAAATACATATAAAACTTACATACCTACTTACATACTTCAAAGGAATAAAAAGCTTACATACTCTTCTTCTGTTACAATGTTTAAAACGCTTACGTATTTAACTAGCTATGTGTAGGAATTTTAATTAGTTTTCTATACGTTATTAATAGCTGCTAGTATCCTCTTGTTGCCCAAGAATATACATACTTTTCCATTTTTTCATCGAGAGAGAGAGAGAGAGAGAGAGAGAGAGAGAGAGAGAGAGAGAGAGAGAGAGAGAGAGAGAGAGAGAGAGAGTTGGTCCAGACGGGAAGCGAGCTGGTGCAAGGTCATGTGTGTGTGCGTGTGTGCGTGTGCGTGTGTGTGTGTGTGTGTGTGTGTGTGTGTGTGTGTGTGTGTGTGTGTGTGTGTGTTTCGGTGAGAGTTTGCAAGGGAGCGAGAGTGAGAGTGAGATGGAGGTAAAGGGATGGATGGAGGGAGAGAGAAAAGAGCGATAAATGGTAGAGAGAGAGAGAGGAGAGAGAGAGAGAGAGGAGAGAGAGAGAGAGGAGAGAGAGAGAGAGAGAGAGAGAGAGATGATTCACTGAATAACTGGCTAACTAGAAAATAAATTGCTAGGATATTGAGCTCTCTCTCTCTCTCTCTCTCTCTCTCTCTCTCTCTCTCTCTCTCTCTCTCTCTCTCTCTCTCTCTCTATAAGGTTGCAACTCAGCACCAGCGAAGAGGAAGAGGAATTACGATAAGGAAGGAGGAAGGAAGAGGAAGGAAGGAAGGAAGGAAGGAAGGAAGGAAGGAAGGAAGGAAGGAAGGAAGGAAGGAAGGAGGAAGGAAGGGCAGAGAATACAGAACTACTACAGACACGTTCTTCCGTCTGTGTGTGTGTGTGTGTGTGTGTGTGTGTGTGTGTGTGTGTGTGTGTGTGTGTGTGTGGTGGCTTCAATTCCGGGACAACTAAAAGGGCCGTCAAATTACCACAAAAGGAGGAGGAGGAGGAGGAGGAGGAGGAGGAGGAGGAGGAGGAGGAGGAGGAGGAGGAGGAGGAGGAGGAGGAGGAGGAGAAGAAGGCTATAAAAAAGAATAGGAAGAGGAGGAGGAAGAGGCATAAAAATTGATGAACATTGGAGAAAAGAGGAAAAGGAGAATTTTTAGGTACACTGTGTAGGTTGAATGAATGGCAGGTGTGTATGTGTGTGTGTGTGTGTGTGTGTGTGTGTGTGTGTGTGTGTGTGTGTGTGTGTGTGTGTGTGTGTGTGGCTGTCTATTTTAATGTTTATCTAACTAATTAATAATCTATCTATCGATCTATTTTTGTATCTTATTTGTCTATCAATAACCTCAGACTGTATCTTTACCTGTCTGTTGCTGGGCTTGTCTACCCTTAGTGTGTGTGTGTGTGTGTGTGTGTGTGTGTGTGTGTGTGTGTGTGTGTGTGTGTGTGTGTGTGCGTCTACACTTTCTCCCAGACTGGCGGAAGAATAACCTTGAATCACAATATTACGTCAAACTCGTCTTGTGTTTCGTAAAAATGTAAAAATACACCAGACTTGTTCCCCACGCACACACACACACATACATAGACAGACAGACACCTACACCCACACACGACACTGACCTACCTTCACAGTGTGTGCGTGCGTGTGTGTGTGTGTGTGTGTGTGTGTGTGTGTGTGTGTGTGTGTGTGTGTGTGTGTGTGTGTGTGTGTGTGTGTGTATTATACATAATAGAATATGGATAAAATGTATACAATTACACTGTTTATTTATAAGTTTTCAGTGTGTGTGTGTGTGTGTGTGTGTGTGTGTGTGTGTGTGTGTGTGTGTGTGTGTGTCTGCAAGCAAATAAACAGACACGTGCGCTTAATTAATGTATAAATGCATGTTTTAATTACCTCCACCCCACGCCCCCCCCCTCTCTCTCTCTCTCTCAAAGCCAGTCCGTCCCCGCCACCATCATATCGACATTCTAAACACACAGGTGATTCGCGTGCTAAGGTAACCCACACAGACTCCCTCACGCCCTCAGCCTTGTAGTGAGAGAGAGAGAGAGAGAGAGAGAGAGAGAGAGAGAGAGAGAGAGAGAGAGAGAGAGAGAGAGAGAGAGAGAGAGAGAGAGAGAGAGAGAGAGAGAGAGAGAGAGCGGGTTAAATAAATAGTTCCAATGTTGCAAGAGATGAAACAGGAGAAGTAAATAAAAGAAGAGGAGGAGGAGGAGGAGGAGGAGGAGGAGGAGGAGGAGGAGGAGGAGGAGGAGGAGGAGGAGGAGGAGGAGGAGGAGGAGGAGGTGAAAGACAAGATTATGAAGTAAATAAAAGTGGAAAGGGAAAACGAAGAAGGAGGAAGGAAGGAAGGAAGAGGAGAAGGATGGCGAAGGACAGACAGGAAGGAAGGAAAACAAACAAAAGAATCACCACTAAAAGATCAAGAACGAGAGAGAGAGAGAGAGAGAGAGAGAGAGAGAGAGAGAGAGAGAGAGAGAGAGAGAGAGAGAGAGAGAGAGAGAGAGAGAGAGAGAGAGTGTTAGTCAGATAAAATAGACGAAATACGAAATAAAATGTAGTAGTAGTAGTAGTAGTAGTAGTAGTAGTATACAGTGATCAGTGACATCTGTTGGTGGGCGTCAGAAGCAGATTCTTTGACAGTTGTTAATGGTGGGTGGTGTACCTCCTCCCTCCTGCCTCTAATTAACTCCCTGTAACTTGAGAGAGAGAGAGAGAGAGAGAGAGAGAGAGAGAGAGAGAGAGAGAGAGAGAGAGAGAGAGAGAGAGAGAGAGAGAGAGAGAGAGAGAGAGAGTTAATTTCAAAGTCCATCTCATTCTCCTCATCATCATCTATCTTCTCCTTCCTCTCTACTTCCATTTTCTTTCTTTCTTTTCTCTCCCTTCCTTCATTTTTCATTCCTGTCATCTCTCTTTGTTGTTCCTTTGTTTAAGATGCTCCTCTCTCTCTCTCTCTCTCTCTCTCTCTCTCTCTCTCTCTCTCTCTCTCTCTCTCTCTCTCTCTCTCTCTCTCTCTCTCTCTCTCTCTCTCTCTTGTTGATATGGAATTTCTTATGTCTTATCTTCCCTCCCCTTCCCTCCTTCCCTCCAAACCATTAATTACCTCCATCACAAGTTATCTGAGGAGACATAAGGTGGATCGACAGGGTTAGTGTCACCTTCTTCCTCCTCCTCCTCCTCCTCTCTTTGACTTGCTACCCTGCCAATCACTCTTTCATCCTACCTTGTCACCCTTACAATCTCTCTCTCTCTCTCTCTCTCTCTCTCTCTCTCTCTCTCTCTCTCACTCTGCCACCCTCCCTTGTCAGTTCCTTTCATTCGCACGGACAGACAGACACGCACACTTAGACAGCCTACAAGCCCCTCCCTCCCACTAAGACAGGCATACAGACACACAGACAGGTAGACAGATATACAGGCAAACAGACAGACAGGTAAATAAATAAATAGATACGTTAACTGATAACACAATAATATATTCCTTCTGTTTATTTTGTAGTAGTAGTAATTGTAGTATTGTAGTAGTAGTAGTAGTAGTAGTAGTAGTAGTAGTAGTAGTAGTAGTAGTAGTAGTGTAGTAGAATAAGAGAGTGAAAGGCAGAATACACAAGCTAATTCTTAAACAAACCTTGTCACATACATGATCAAAACAGCCTTCATTTAATTTCCTTCCTGTACACCTTGGGTTATACTATTTACCTTCATCTTAACGTAAACCCTTTAAATACTAGTATACCCTTAGTCCTAGTAGAAACACACTTACACTTACTACACTAACCAGCTAGCTAACCACTTCTCACCTACCTCACACAAACCTTTAAGGGAACATAAGGTGAAAGAAACAACCTTGAAGTACACCAGAAGTTAGTGTGGTAATCCTAATTGACGATAATATAAAAGAAAATCAAAACATTGCTAATATTTCTAACCTAACGTAGTCTAGGTATGAATCCTTATCAGTGTGTAGGATCTAAGAGTGGTTAGGTTGTCCCTGCTGATCCTACGTGTAGTGAGAGGAGTCCTGTGTTGAGTGTGACCTTAGTGAGGGAGTGCAACGAGGACTTAAAGGATTATCCAAACGTTTAGAGAAGTGTGAAGACTGCGCTGCCACCGACCACAAGAACCAATTGCTGAAGAACTAATGAGAGTGAGAGAGAGGGGGAGGGAGAGAGAAGGAATGTGAAGATACTACTACTACTACTATAATAATAATGATGATAATAATAATGATAATGGTGATGATATATACAAATGCAAATGAGAGTGTTTTCACCTTTCTTTCAAGGAGGGATAGTGTGTGCCAAGCCTTGTTTTCATCATTCCAAACACACCCACACAACATTCCTTGGTGTGGTTGGTTAGCGGAGTTGATTAATTCTCTCTCTCTCTCTCTCTCTCTCTCTCTCTCTCTAACGGGTCCCATTCTCCGTTCCTTTGTGAGTTTCTGGCGACTTTTTTATCTTTTTTTCTGCATTAATGGAAGTGAGAGTGTAGAAGTTATAGTAGTGAACGAATAACTGCCTCTCTCTCTCTCTCTCTCTCTCTCTCTCTCTCTCTCTCTCTCTCTCTCTCTCTCTCTCTCTCTCTCTCTCTCTCTCTCTCTCTCTCTCTCAAACACAGCAAGAAAAGGCAAAATCACAAGGCGTGGCATTTTTTTTCCTTCTTCTTCTTCTACTGTGTGTGTGTGTGTGTGTGTGTGTGTGTGTGTGTGTGTGTGTGTGTGTGTGTGTGTGTGTGTGTGTGTGTGTGTATTTATTATTTTATGCATGAGTAAATGCTGTTATCATAGAGGCCTATTTATTTATTATATTCTTAAGAGATAGAGAGAGAAAAAGAAAAAAAAGAAAAAGAGAAAGAGTGAGGGAGGGAAAAAAAAGACAGACATACAGACAGATGGTTTAAAATTAGGTTAAGTCATCGTGTTCTTTTTGCTAATTTAACCCAGGTGTGTCTGTTAACCATGTACAGGTAAGTCTGATTAAGTACTGTCACTCAAAACGAATTCTAATAATAATTCCTGATACCAGAGCTCCCTTTGGCCCCTGTCAGCCACTTAATTACCTCTTGTTCCTCCTCTATTACTACTATCATTATTATTATTATCATTATTATTCTATTTAAATGTGTGGATTTTAGATTGTTGATATATGAAGTGGAGGAGGAAGAGGAAGAGGAGGAGGAGGAGGAGGAGGAGGAGGAGGAGGAGGAGGAGGAGGAGGAGGAGGAGGAGGAGGAGGAGGAGGAGAAACTGAAGGGGTGTGGAAGGTGAAGGATTGTTGGAAGGATAGAGGGAGAGGGAAAATGTGGGAGGAGGAGGAGGAGGTCATGATACGAATTATCTTATTTGTTTATCGTTTGTCTTCTGTCTAGCATTATCTTGAGCCATAATGAGAGAGAGAGAGAGAGAGAGAGAGAGAGAGAGAGAGAGAGAGAGAGAGAGAGAGAGAGAGAGAGAGAGAGAGAGAGAGAGAGAGAGAGAGAGATAGTGTTCGAGTTAGAGCAAGGCAGTGAGTGACCCTATTGGAGATTAATACTTGGTCACTTGCCGATAGAAAGCTACTGTGACCTCAGATTAACACAGATGGAAATTTTGAACTGAAGCACTCTCCTCCTCCTCCTCTTCTTCCTCCTCCTCCTTCACCTCCTCCTCCTCCTTCTCCTCCTCTTCTTTGCTTCTCTTTTCCTCTCTATAGACTTTTCTCTAAAACCTTAATTCTCATCTGACACGCAAACTCATACATACAAACAGAGATAAATATATATACATTTCCTTAGTTATGTATACTTATTGATGTGTTATGAGGAAAAATTTGAAAGGGGATTAATATTAAGTGTGTTTTTCATAGACACACATACATACATACTATACATACATACACGGACCTAAATTCATATATAAAAGGATAAAATAGTATACTCATGTTTTAGAAATACGAAGAATCATGTCACACACACACACACACACACACACACACATCGGCAAAGTATTAATCATAAAGTGAATATAACACTGCCACAAA
>JAPQNM010000024.1:7514050-7516550 GCA_029783475.1 Metacarcinus magister
TCCTTTCTTTCTTCCTCCTCCTTTCTTTATCTCTCTTTCGATGACTTTTATTGCTCGTGCTAACCCGCCTTCCTCTTCTCGTTCTTGTTCTATTGTGACTGATATCATCTCTGGCCTTCCTTCTCTCTTCTCTCTCTCTCTCTCTCTCTCTCTCTGGGGTGGCTGGTAAGAGAAATGTGTAGAAGAGGCAATGGCACTAAGAGGAGGAGGAGGAGGAGGAGGAGGAGGAGGAGGAGGAGGAGGAGGAGGAGGAGGAGGAGGAGGAGGAGAGAGAAAAACAACAGATAGATACAATGGAGGCAGGAGGAAGTGAAGAGAAGGAGGGAGGAAGAAGAGAGGCAATAAGAGGAACAGAAGGAGAGAGAAAAACAAAATAATAAAAAGAGAAAGAAGGAGGAGGAATAAAAACTAAGAAAAACAGAAGGAAATAAGATAAACTGTAAAAGTGTAGAAAAGGGAAGAGAGGGGAAGGGAGGTAGGTAAGCTAGAGAGAGTAGGGAAGGGAGGAAGGCTAGGCAGGGTATGGAAGGGAAGCATGGTATCAGGAAGGCTAGGGTAGCAGGGTAGGTAGGGGTAGGGTAGCAGGGTAGGTAGGGGAACGGTAGCAAGGTAGGTAGGGTAGGTAGGGGAAGGGTAAGGCAGGTCGGGGTAGCAGAGTATGTTCACCACAGGAGGCTTGGACAAAACACTGATACTACCGCTAGTGTCATTGTAGAGTCTAACGCCTTTACCCTTACCTAGATCCTATCACCTGTGGAACCGATCCTACAGGTGACTCAACAACCCCTTACCCAACCCCTGAACCCAACCCTTTAACCTTAACCTAACCCCTTAAACCTCCCCTGATGCTCCTTTACATACACCTTCAACCCTACCTCAACCTCAATCATCGTCACCATCAACCTTCTTTTCTGAACCGTGATGTCAGTTTCGACCTCTTAGTATCATCATAATCATCAACAACAACAACAACACTCCTCCTCCTCCTCTTGTTTCTTCTGTTCGCATTGATAATTATAGTCATCATTATTAGATTTACAAGTAGTAGAGTTCAGTGTGTGTGTGTGTGGGGTCTCTCTCTCTCTCTCTCTCTTTCTCTTTCTTTCTTTCTCTCTCTCTCTCTCTCTCTCTCTCTCTCTCTCTCTCTCTCTCTCTCTCTCTCTCTCTCTCTCTCTCTCTCTCTTTATCTAGAAACACCTTTTAAAGTTAACTCATTCCCTTCATTACCTCCCATCACTTACAACTAACTCATTGAGCCTCAGACGAGTGGGTGAGTGAGGCAGAAAAAATAAAGGGAGTAGAGAGAGGGAGAGGGAGGGAGGGAGGGAGGGAATGAGAGAGAAAAAAAAGAGAAAAGGAAGTATAGAAGAAAAAAAGGTGATTAATATACAGACGTTTGATAAGGAAAGAGAAGAGAAAAAAAGTGAAGGGAAGGAAGATTGTTATGAGATGGAAATGCAAAGAAAGGGAAGGAAGGAGGAGAGTAGAGGCGTGTGAATGAAGGGAGATACAGGGAAGGGAAAGGGAGAAACGGATGAAGAGGTAATAAGTAAAAAAAATATCAACAGGTAACACACACAGTTATTATTATTGTTATTCTTATCCCTGTTATTTTCTCAAGTGTTCCCTGTCTGTCTATTCCTGTTCTTCTGTTTATCTGTCAGTCTCTCTCTCTCTAATGAAGACAACACAACACATATATACACACAAACACATTCCAACACACACACAAACACACACACATACTAACACATTCCCACCACGTCTTCGAGTTCACCTCAACACTAACACACTTTAAACAAATAGAACGACTCATCTTCGCCACAATAGCATCGTACCAATTTAAGACACTTCCACACCTCTTACTTACACCTCAACCCTCTCTTTAGCGGATCCAAACCCTCTCCTCACCACCTCAACGCACTTATACCTTATGAATAACGTCCCAACTCCCTCTCACAAGACACTGACAGGTTGTAAAGTGTAACGAAAGGAAAGACATAGACATTAAGTGAAGGAAATTGATATATTAGACTGTGGATGTGTTAATATTTATACGAAGTTATGTATAGATGAAGAAATATAAAGGATGTTAACTAGAATATATAAAGAAGGAAGAGAAAGAAAATACATAGACATTAAGTAAAGGATATTGATATGTTAGACTGCGAATGTTATTATTGTATATATGCGAAGTTATAGTATTGAAGAAGAAATATATAAGGACATTAACTAGAATAATACATAAAGAAGGGAAAGAAAAAAGATGAAACAAAATTAAAGTCAACTGGATGAATATTAATATAAAGAAATGAATAAAAAGGCAAAAATTATACACTTAACTAAGACCAAACAAAAAATAACTTAGACCAAAACATAAAATGAATAAGAAAAACTAAATTGACACACACACACATACACACACACACACACACACACACACACACACACACACACACACACACGTACACACTTAGACTAATAAAAACCAAATCGAAAA
>JAPQNM010000024.1:7521550-7524050 GCA_029783475.1 Metacarcinus magister
CCCCCTTTAAACCCTTACGCTGGAGGGGGACACCTGGAGTTTACAAATTACGTTCACAAATCAGCGTGTTGGCCAGAACCTTCACATGAAAATTAATTTGCACTCAGAACTCTTGGAGGCCCCCCTATCTTCCTCCTCCTCCTCTTCCACCTCCTTCTCCTCCTCCACTCGTCCAAACAGCAATTCCATCCATCAGGGACTCGTATAACTCAGGTGGTCACTCTTCCACTCAAGTGAGGTGTGCATGTGGCAAGGAGTGGAGGTGGTGGGGGGCAGTGGAGGGGTGGAGAGAGCCAGGGGTTGGAGGGTAAGTGTGCAGGGGGGGTAGACCTGTCAAACGTGTGAGCCAATCAACGCTCAGCTTATCACAGGGTCTCGTGCGCTCGGCTGACTGATTGGTGCTTTTATTATCGTATAATTAGTCAGGTTGAGTTCGTCCTCCTGCACCATTCTCCCGCCTACCACCAAGCCGGGCACACACCACCTCGCCCTGCTGCTCTGCTCTGCTTCCCTCACTCCACATCACTCCACTCCACACCTGTCACACACAACAAATACACTCCACAATGGACTAATATATATACTTTTTCCCTCCGTCTTGACTCCCAGATTCAATAGTTATCATTGTTAACTCTATCGCCTCATTTGATTCATGTATTTAGTAATCCTCTGCTTTCTCTTAACTCAGGACTTAATTCTTTACCCTTCATGACTCACCCTGCTGTCCTCTCCCCCCCTAAAGTGACTCATCGCTGTGAAGAAACTGATCAAAACTCATACTAGTGACTTTAATTAAATTATCTTACTCTCCTTCGCTCACTCTACGTTGACTTATGAAAAATATGTTTGTGTTCTAAATTTTGAAATTTCACTGAACTCATTGTCCCTCTCTGATCTTCTTTTTTTTTTCCTTCTTGTTAGCAAAAGCAGGTCAAGGGTTAGGAATAAAAAAAATAATAAATATACAAGATTATTGCGTTTATATCGTTCCTTGGATGTAATACTTAATCCTTAGTGTTTAATTCTTTATCTTTACTAAACTTGATTATCTTTTTCTGAACGTAACTCTTGGTCTGAACTTAAAACTCTGCCTACCTTGAATTTAATAGTTCCTCTTTAAGCTTTACCTTCACTAAACTTGATTTTCTCCGCTTCAAACTCTCCGTACACTTAATCACTTCATTAAACTCACACACTCCCTTTCTAAATTTCTTCCCAACGCTCCACCTTCCTTGACCTTACCTCAACTTTACCCTGCACTCCGTCACCTCACCCTCCCTGCAATGTAACTTATTCCTAGGTGAGTGACGTTCATTTGTACAACTTCAACTCGCGCGCTCATTACCTCCTTATCTCCCCAGACTCATGCAAGAACTTATCTACAAACCATTAACCTTTACTCATTTATCCAACAACTTATCACTCGCTTCTATTAATTTGTTCACCCTCCTCTCTCTCCCTCTCTCCGTCCCCACCTGTCCATTCCCTAAGTTCATGTACTCATCGGGTACTCTGGTGGTCCTTTCACTCACCCTCTCCCTCTCCCGTCCCTCTCCTCCTCCGGGTGGGTGAATCGGGGCCTCACAAGAGAAGCTTAAGACCCTGATAATGCCAGTCATACCGCGTCATCATCAGACCAGTCCTGCCAGCCAAGAGGACACTCACAATACCTCGCTGAACTGACCACAGCACAATGCAACGCGAGGAAATAATAGAAGAGAGTGAAAATTGATAACGATGAGCAGCGCTGCGACCACGACGAGGCACAATAAGAGGGTAAATTAATAACTAGCAGCATCACGCCAGTACATCAAGGGAGCCACACCACAATGCACACCGATGAAGAATAATGAGACGGAGGAATACAAAGAACTGTGGCCACAATGAACCCTAACAGAAAGGACACGTAGCTATCACATTAGAAACAGCGCTAACAGACAGACAGACAGACTCACAGCATCACAGTGTTGCTACAATAAGACAACACAGCAGGGTGAATGTGTACTATTATAGGAAATACAGATAACGGGATTTGACTTGGTTTTAACAAAGATGTACTCATGGCAACACAGCATCACAGCATCACAGCAATAACACAGAAAAACAAAATTAATAATCTTTTCATCCAGCACAATAAAACCCAGTATATAAAGATGGAAGGTAGAAAATAACCCCACTTCACAACATAAAATAACACAATAACAACCACAACTAACCTAACACAACAAAAACTATAACAAAAGAGCATCAGCAGCCGAAACAACCACACAAACCCATAACAGAAATAAAACAAAACACACACTAACTAGAACCAAGAACCAGTCACTCCAGGTTCTTGTTTATTAGTCTTTCAGCATCAGCAAGATCATTCCTCACACTCGTAAGATGACCAATATGATTCCCCTTCCCACTTATCTCAACCCTGATGCTTGCGTCGATCTGTATATGGTTATAACAAGCACGTTGTCATCGCCAACATGACTTTACGGCTCAACGCACG
>JAPQNM010000024.1:7536550-7579050 GCA_029783475.1 Metacarcinus magister
GGAAAATGAAGGGAAAGGAAAATACTTGAAGCTACTGAAGTAAAGAGAATTTGAAGGAACAGAAAATGGAGGATAAGAGAGAGAGAGAGAGAGAGAGAGAGAGAGAGAGAGAGAGAGAGAGAGAGAGAGAGAGAGAGAGAGAGAGAGAGAGAGAGAGAGAGAGAGAGAGAGAGAGATCATTGGACCAGAACGTTAAAAAGGATGAGGAAAAAAGTAAAAAAGAGATAGAAGCAAGAAGGAAAAAAGGAAAGGAGGAAAAGGTAGCTTGTCCTTACGCCTTAACCTTGCCTCTTCCTTCCCTCTCCTTCCTTCCTTCCTTCCTCTCTCTTTCCCTCCTCCTCCCTCTGCTGTCATACATCATTAATTCATAAAAATGCTTTGTGGGGGGAAGAGAGAGAGAGAGAGAGAGAGAGAGAGAGAGAGAGAGAGAGAGAGAGAGAGAGAGAGAGAGAGAGAGAGAGAGAGAGAGAGAGAGAGAGAGAGTGTACATGGCAAAAAAGCGAAGGTAAAGAAATAGTGAAAGAGAAGATGAAAAGGGAAAAGATGAGAGAAGAGAAGAATGGAGGAATGAAAAAGTAGAGAAGGAAAGTGGGAAATGAAAGGAAGATGACGTGGAGGGGAAGGTATGAAGAGAGGAAAGGAAAAGTGAGAGAAAGGGAAAAGGGAGAGGAGAGAAAACGGTAAATAGATAGAAGAGGAAAGGAAAGCAAGAGTACAAAGGGAGGGAGAGGAGGGAAGATATATATGGAGACACGAGAAAATAGAATGGAATGATAAAAAAAAAGAAATGAAAAGGAAAGGAATGAAACAGGAACGGAAATTATAGTCATCGAGGCCAAGAAAAGAAAAAAAAAAAGGGGAGGGAGCGAGGGAGATAATAATAAAAAAAGAGAATAAAAAGTAAGCCAAGCAACATAATATTAAATGGTAAATCAAGACACGAAGCAGCTGTAACTTACGACTTAATTTTCTCCCTGGTATAGAATAGAACACGTCTGAAAAGTTGCCCCAGTACAAAACATGACCTCAACAAGAGACAAAAGAACATCACCTTGAAAATAGGGTCATTTTAGATGCTGTCTGAGTGAAGTCTTACAATTTTAAGTCTACTATAATTTATTTTGTATTGAACACGTTTGAGAATTGGACTAAGACTATATATGACCTGAAACAAATGAAAAGCGTGAAGTGTCAATCCCTTTTAACTCACAGGGTAAAGGAATAAGGTATAAAGTGATGCTCTTCTGTTTGAAATCAAGTCTAAGAGGATGAAAAAGACAGTGTGATTCAAACTGTTTTTTCTATCTCACCGATAATTCTACAAAAGGTAATTCCAGTGAAACAATTTGAACTAATACGAAACAGTTGGATCACATGACCACCGGCTACTTAAGGGAATGGAAACAAGCAATAACTAACGCTAAATGATCTTGTTTCTGAAAATGACAACTCGAAATAAAAAATAATTGACCAAGAAGAGTCAAACAAAAGTCAAACAATAGACAAAATTATACCACAAAACGTAAGAGAAAGATAAAAAATAAACACCAATGATTACAATATCTGTCACTTCACCTATATTCCCTTTCTTCCAATTGGCCACACACGCAATACTATTAAATAAGTTCCCCAAAAGCCAGTCTAGAGCCGAGAGTTTAGAATTATCTCTCACACGAGGCTTCATTTATATGACTCCAATAAGGGCATTCAACATCACCACAGGGCGTGATCAGCAACTCGATACAAGAAGAAGCAATCGAGATGGCATCCCGGCATCCTGTTTTTTATGACACCGCTACTGCTTCGGGGAAAACGCTACGTCGCCTTGAGGGATGGGGGAGACTAGACCAATTTAAGTCATTGCTGTGGGAACCTAATTCTTCCTTTACTCTTTTTTTTTCTTCTTTTTTTTTTTCTTTCTTTCTTCAATTGTTATTCTGCCTCCTGCTCCTGCCTGGCTGACTTAGGTTGACTGGCGTTTCCATCCCTGAACCCCTGTAGTCACGTCAGGGAAAAGAATATGCTTGTGACGGGGAGAAGGATTGGATTATCTATGCTTTCATGAATATCCTAGAAATCTATTTATTATTATCATTATTATTACTTTATCATCGTTTTTATATTTACTAATTTTTCTTTTTACTCATTCTTGGCGCTTGACTTTGCTTTAATTTATCTTCATCTTCCTATTATTACTATCATTATTATTAGTCATTGTAAGCATCATTATTAACTGCCTTCTCTTCTACTACTTACATTCACTTCACTATTTCTAAACTCATCATCCAATATCACTGAATCATCATTAATTTTCCTGTTGCATTATTCTGCCTTCCCTTTCATCCTACCGTTTATCAAGCTCTATGTTTTCCCCTTTCTCTTTCCATTCATTACGGGTTCGTTAACATGTTGATGTTCTCCTCTTCGATCTAGGTCAACACGCTGCCAGAATCCCTTAGTAATAATAATACTAATATTAATTCTAAGCAGGGAAGTTTCGAAATAATGAAGAGTTTCTTTGAGTTAGCGAGACTCTGCAGGAAGGTGAGTAGTAGGAGGAGGAGGAGGAGGAGGAGGAGGAGGAGGAGGAGGAGGAGGAGGAGGAGGAGGAGGAGGAGGAGGAGGAGGAGGAGGAGGAGGAGGAGGAGGAAGGGAAGAGGAGGAGCTTTAGATAAGTAAAAAGAAGGCCCCATTTATTTCCTTGTGCTATTTATATCAGAGAGAGAGAGAGAGAGAGAGAGAGAGAGAGAGAGAGAGAGAGAGAGAGAGAGAGAGAGAGAGAGAGAGAGAGAGAAGCAAAATTTCATTCAATTGCTTCATTTTGATGGTGAAAGATGAAGGAGCGACCGAGGACGATGCCAAGGTGAGTTTCTCTCTCTCTCTCTCTCTCTCTCTCTCTCTCTCTCTCTCTCTCTCTCTCTCTCTCTCTCTCTCTCTCACTCTACCTCTCTAAATATCTTCAAGAACAGTCCAGGAGGAGGAGGAGGAGGAGGAGGAGGAGGAGGAGGAGGAGGAGGAGGAGGAGGAGGAGGAGGAGGAGGAGGAGGAGGAGGAGAAGAATACATAGAAACAAAACACATACACCATACAATAATAACCAATATCATTATCAATTTTATCATTATCATCATTACCACCACAACCACCACCATCACCACCACAACAACAACTACAATACCAAGGCTACATTCGGCTCCCATCACGCACTCTCGCTTCAGGGCCGAGATGCAAAGGTACCGACACCTCCACGGGCGCTAAGAACAACCCACGAAATAACTTACTCACACAAGGGGACGAACAAATCATGCAAATGCACTCCTTCCTCCGCTATAATTTGGCGCGAAATTTATTGGCTCGAGAAACATTTACTCTTCGGTACAACTTTAAGAGAGGCTAAGAATGGTACTGGTCATGGAGGAGGAGGAGGAGGAAGAAGAGGAGGAGGAGGAGGAAGAAGAAGAGGAGGAGATAGGTATAGAAACATAAGCCATTTCGATAACTGTGATCCTCTCTTATTATCTCTGCTTCTTCCTCCTCCTCCTCCTCCTCCTCCTGCTCCAGAGTTTGATTAATGAGGGCAAGGTGTCCTCTGTTCCTACACAGGTGAGCTACACTGCTTATTCTGCAAAGGTGCAATTAGGGGCAGGTGCGTGCTGGTTTTGTGTAAAGGTGTTAATTGACGAGATATAAGACTGGAAGAAGAGGAGGAAAGGAAGAAGTAGAAGAAGAAGAGGAAAGATACAAAACAAAACTCAATTTCCCATAACTTTTCACCCTGTCACTTTTCTTTCATCCTCCTCCTCCTCCTACTACTACCACCCCCTTTTTATTTTTTACTTATTTTTTTTTTAAACTTTTTTTCGTCACACCTGACCACCCACAGTCCAACCCACCTACCTACCTACCTACCTACCTACCCAGTACCCAAAATACCCACCCGTTATCTACCCACCCACCTACCCACCTCGCAGCCTCATTCCAGCACCCACCCATCCACTTACACATACCAGTTACCCATACTCAGTCCATACCTATGAACAGGTGCCTCGCAGATGGCCCTTCCTCCGTATTAATGAGTCTTGCTAATGAGGAACTTTCGTACCGTCCTGGTATGGAGACTGTCTCAGGGTACATGTAGTGATCATTTCAGCCATCTGTGTACCATCTACCGCTAGGGTATGTGTGTGTGTGTGTGTGTGTGTGTGTGTGTGTGTGTGTGTGTGTGTGTGTGTGTGTGTGTGTGTGTGTGTGTGTGTGTGTGTGTGTGTGTGTGTGTGTGTGTGGGTGTGTGGATGTGTTTTTAAGATCCACTAATCTATGGTAATTATGTAAATGCATCGTGTTTGTTTAGTTCATAGGTTACATTATCTTATCGTAATAATATATAGTAAACATGTGGGGACGATAATGTTTATATTTTTTTGCTCATAGATGTGTTTATTCATTGTAAATTGTAACCTGATGATGATGATGATGATGTATCCCTTCATTATAATACAGGTGTGTAGTATCATACAAATGTCCCTTAACACACACACACACACACACACCATCTCCAAATCTCATTCCACATGTGCACTGAACTTACAACTATATACATGCATTCCAAATCTACCACACATTCATGCATTCCAAACCAATGACCTCACCTTTAATTCCACACTTGTCTCCCTATCTACCTTCACTCTACACGTGATTACAACCCTACTGCTCCAAATTTACACCTTTCCTCCCTATACACACCCAACACATCTGACATACACACACCTGTCAGGGAATACAAATAACCCTACCTTGCCTTCCTCTTACATACCTGATGACCCTTTCCTTCCAGCTGTTTGCCCATCACCCTACCCTCCCTTCCCTACCTATTACGTCCCTTCAGGCTCCATTTTCTTCCTTCAGACATCTTAGTTCTCATTTTTTTCCTTTTAGAAGTAATGTTATGCCTCTTATTGCCTATCTTACGTATTTTGAAATTGATATTCTTCCCACCTTTTCCTATTTTATGACACACACACACACACACACACACACATACAGCCACCACCTCACTCCCCTTCTCTTTTTTCACGTCTCTCTCTTTCTTTCTCTTTCCACAGCAAACATTCCTTCATCTCCTCCACATCACACTCCCACCACAGCCTCCACCCGTCCCACAAACACCTCCCACCCCCCTCCACACACACACATCACCTTCCCTTCCACCACACTCCCCACTCCTTCCACACGCCAAAGGGCCCTCCTAGTACCCCCTAGTCTTGCCTTGTACGCCCCACGGACCCTCTATGTAGGTTAACAAGGGAGGGAATGCAATGCTTTCACATCCCCGAGGCGACGCCCTTACCCACCGCCCCCAGGGACAAGTCAGGTCATCTGGTGCCTATAATTTTACCTGGTCGGACCCCTCAAACACTTCCATAATTTGAGGTAAAGAGAAGGTAAAGTGGTGCCTTGTTTTTACTCTCTTCTGTGTTTATGTTTTGATGTCTTTGTTTTTCGCTGTATTTCTGTAATTTCTTTTGTTTTTTAAGGTGATTTAAGAATTTTTTTCTCCTTTTCTTGATACATGTTTCAATATTTTTTGTCGTCTTTTCATACATTCTTTTATGACTTTTTTTTCTCTCTGTGTCAATATTAGTCCTCGTGTTTTTACCCCACCTCCTCCTCCTCCTCCTCCTTATCATCATCATCATCAGCATCTCCTTCCCTGCCACACCTTAAGAGCCTCTCCCTCTTTCTCTCTCTTCCTCTCCTTCCCTACTGAATTCCACCTCCTCCTTTAATACTGGGATTTGAATTATTGTGTGATATGATCTCTCTCTCTCTCTCTCTCTCTCTCTCTCTCTCTCTCTCTCTCTCTCTCTCTCTCTCTCTCTCTCTCATAACAATAATAATAATAAAAATAACACCATCAAACTACAATCCCAGGAGTAGTAGTAGTATACATATATATATAAATAAAAATAAATAAATATAAACCTTTATGATGTTACCAGGTAAAGCAATACTAATTAGGAGCTTTCACACCTGGCCCAAGCACATGTAGGCAGGTGGGAGCATCAAGGTTACCCGGTGTAAGATGAATGGGAGGGAGGCTGGGGGGAGAGAGATGGGAGGGAAGAAGAGGTTGGTAGGAACAAGAATAGACCATGAGAGAGAGAGAGAGAGAGAGAGAGAGAGAGAGAGAGAGAGAGAGAGAGAGAGAGAGAGAGAGAGAGAGAGAGAACAAGAAAAATCGTGCACACACATACACAAAAGCAAACACACACACACACACACACACACACACACACACACACACACACACATAGAGGTGAAGGGAATTTCAGGTTACTCGCTCTATTAAAACGAGGAAAAAAACACATCTGGGGCTCGAACCCAGACCAATAAAACCCAGGCTCACTGATATATCTGTTGCCACTGCCACTACCTGTTTGTCTGTCTGTCTGTTTGTATGTCTGTGTGCCTGTCCATCTGTCTGTATGTCTGTGTGTGTGCCTGTCCGTCTGTCTGTATCTGTACGGCTGTCTGTCTGTCTGTGTGGTGATAGAAACTAGCTGTATGTTTTGGTGTTTGTCTGTCTATCTATCTATTTGTCTGTTTATGCGTTTTGTTTGTCTGTCTGTTTGTTTATGTGTAAGTATGTATGTCAATAAATCATTATATATCCAGAATCATAGCGTTTCTCTCTCTCTCTCTCTCTTTCTCTTTCTCTTTCTCTTTCTCTCTCTCTCTCTCTCTCTCTCTCTCTCTCTCTCTCTCTCTCTCTCTCTCTCTCTCTCTCTCTCTCTCTCTCTCTCTCTCTCTTTCTAAAACAGGAAACAAACTATTTCTGGGCCTATAAGCTTGTATTTCTATTTAAAGATACGTTTTTTTGTTTCACTCACTCACTCTCTCTACCACTTTTTTTTTTCTCTTTTTTTTTTGCTTCTTTCTCATTCTCTCAAACAGGAAACAACCTATTTCCCGTCTGAGCCTACAAGCTTGTATTTCTATTTAAAGATAAGTTTTTTGTTTCACACACACTCTCTCTCTCTCTCTCTCTCTCACTGATTACTCAAGAAATACACGAAAGGTTACTAGAAACATTATGATAAAAAGGATAAGAGAAACTGAGAGAAAGAGAGAAAAAATAAAGTAGAGATATAATGAGCCGCTTTAATTTGAAGGTTTGTGACTTTGTGTTCTTCAATATATATTCAAAGTTTTTTTTGTGTGTGTTTAGATTTGTCTGTATGTAGGCACGTATGTATGTAAGTATGTACATATGTATGTATGAATACATGTATGTGTATACCTAGAACACCTATATGTATATATATAGTTATGTATGTATGACTATATATTGATTTCAATGAATGCATGATGATGATGATGATGATGATGATGATGATGATGATAAAGAGGAGGAATACAAGGGAATACAAGGGAACACAAACAGCAACAGACCCTAGGTTCCCTGCGAAGGCTGTTTGATATAACTACTCTACACGAACTACTTGAATTAGAGAAAAAATGTACAGTGGTAAGCTCCTCCCCTCCCACCCATCCCTCCAGCTGAAGCTGGCATGAAAAGAAGCGATACCATGTAGTATAGAAAAACTACATGGAATTTACAAGGAAAGTGGGTAATAGTAAAGAATGAAAATAGAGGAGGATACTATACTATACTATAATAGACTAGACTACAAAAGGAGGAGGAGGAGGAGGAGGAGGAGGAGGAGGAGGAGGAGGAGGAGGAGGAGGAGTTTCTATGGTTCACTTCAACTAAATTTCTAACGTGTTGAACTACAGTGGCGTAATACAGAGGGAGGGAGGGAGGGAGGGAGGGAGGGAAGGAGAGAAGGAGGAGAGGCAGGAGTGACCTTTTGCAAGCCGGAGGAAATACCAGTAAATGCCTCTTCTATTTTCTCTCTCTCTCTCTCTCTCTCTCTCTCTCTCTCTCTCTCTCTCTCTCTCTCTCTCTCTCTCTCTCGTCTCATTTTCTTCATTTTACTCTTTCTTGCGTTTCTACTTTTTCCCTTTTTTTTTTACTTTCTTATTATAAAGTTATTTTGTTTCTTTCTTATTTTCTTTCTTGTTTCTTTGGTTTTATTTATTCATTTGTCACTTTCTTGGTTCCTCTTCATATTCTTCATCTACATTATTCACTCTCTCAAATTCCTCCCAATTCATCTTAATTTTTTTTCTCTCTCTCCTTCCTTTCACTCTTTCTCTCCTATAAAAACAAAACACCTTGCATTCCATTCTCTCTCTCTCTCTCTCTCTCTCTCTCTCTCTCTCTCTCTCTCTCTCTCTCTCTCTCTCTCTCTCTCTCTCTCTCTCTCTCTCATTCTATTATTCTTTTATTGTTCCTATGACAAAATCGCAAAGAAAAGATGCAGCAAGAGGAGGAGGAAGAGGAGGAGGAGGAGGAGGAGGAGGTAGAAAAAAAAATTGCCCCCTTAAAACAAGGTAGTAGTGTAGTGGTAGTGGTGAAAGTGGTGCTGTGGAGATGGAATGGTGGTGCTTGTGGTGGTGGTGGTGGTGGTGGTGGTGGAGGGACATTATGAGAGAAAAGTTACAGAGGATACAATTAAGGCGATGACATCATGCTATTAAGACAACAGAGAGAGAGAGAGAGAGAGAGAGAGAGAGAGAGAGAGAGAGAGAGAGAGAGAGAGAGAGAGAGAGAGAGAGAGAGAGAGAGAGAGAGAGAGAGAGAGATAATAATAGTTAATTAATGGTTATTTCTATTGTTTTTATTAAGGGTGAGATAGGGTTTGATATTATAGTAAATAGAAAACTGAGTCCAGATTCGTGTTCGTGATGACCGAGAACACCTTTGTACCAATTTTCATGAGATTCGATGATGTCAAAATTATCACGAAATCATGTTTTTTTTTAAGAACTCAAAAACTATGAGATTTACGTAAAAAAAGTATCGAATAGTAAAGAAAAAGCATGAGACGACCGTTCTTTGGAGTTATAGTGAAATGGAATTGGAACTTAATTATAGATGTAAGAGTGGAAAAAAATTACATCATTGATTTTCAAATTCTTACTATATAGGGAATCAGCTTGTACTTATCTCACATACTAGAAAGGGAAAAGGAAAGGGGAACATTATCTAAAAACCTAAATACTTGGAATATATAAACACCGATATAACGAGTGAATAAAATACTAAAAGAAACTCACTATCAAGGATCACTTAAGACAATGCATATATAAGTTAGGGAAAAGAATATATGATGGTGTTCAATCTCTCTCTCTCTCTCTCTCTCTCTCTCTCTCTCTCTCTCTCTCTCTCTCTCTCTCTCTCTCTCTCTCTCTCTCGCTTGTCGCCATGTCACGACTCAGAGGTCAAACCTATAAAATACCAAATGTTAAACGTATTTATTTTTATATTTGACAACTACCACCACCACCACCACCACCAACACGACTACTACTACTACTACTATTACTATTACTACTACTTCAATACCACAACTACTACAAAATAATATAAGTAAAACCAATATTCTGAGTGCTGTGAAAACTGATTCGTTCTAAGATGTTTGATCGATAACCTTCGATCTTAGGGAGTAAGATAATATTCATGTGAGAGAGAGAGAGAGAGAGAGAGAGAGAGAGAGAGAGAGAGAGAGAGAGAGAGAGAGAGAGAGAGAGAGAGAGAGAGAGAGAGAGAGAGAGAGAGAGAGAGAGAGTTACATCATAGCTGTTTTTTTAATGTAATGAAGAAAGAAATGAAGATAAAAAGAAGGGACTAAAATAGAATAAAAAAGAAAATAGGAAATATAGGTATTCTCTCAGTGTTACCAAGACAGAGATTAAGCCTCTCTTCTCCTCCTCCTCCTGTCACTCATCCTTAAAACACACACACACACACACACACACACACACACACACACACACACACACACACACACACACACACATTGCCTACTCACTAAAATTAACACGTATACACAGCTTTATGGATAAACCGAGAGAGAGAGAGAGAGAGAGAGAGAGAGAGAGAGAGAGAGAGAGAGAGAGAGAGAGAGAGAGTGAGAGAGAGAGAGAGAGTGAGAGAGTGAGAGAGAGAGTGAGAGAGAGAGAGAGAGAGAGAGAGAGAGAGAGAGAGAGAGAGAGAGAGAGAGAGAGAGTGAGAGAGAAAAAAAATCCTTGCTTAAAGTGGCAGCAAATTCTAGATATAAGATAAAGGAATAAACATTGTTCCTTTAATGACTTTTTTTTAATCAGTTCGTAAAGTATCTCTCTCTCTCTCTCTCTCTCTCTCTCTCTTTTTGTGTATGTTTGTGTTTGTGTGTGTGTTTGTGTGTGTGTGTGTGTGTGTGTGTGTGTGTGTGTGTGTGTGTGTGTGTGTGTGTGTGTGTGTGTGTGTGTGTGTGTGTGTGAAAGTTTGAAAGGAATGCATTAAGTGAGTTTGGAAGGAGAATGAAAAAATAAAAATAAAATAAAAAGTAAATAAATATATATATATGCTTGAACCAACAGCAAAAGATGATGGCAAAGGAGATTATATTTGCATTTTAATCCTGAAAGTTTCATTGTTACAAGGTTGCTAGTCCATTGTTGCCATTGTTGTTGTTGTTATTGTGTTGTTGTTTGTTGTTGTTATTATTATTGTTGCTATATTGTTCCGTCTTCATCATATTTCTTTCTCTCCCTCTGTCTTTCACTCACACAAGTAAGGTAAGGTAAGGTAAGCTATAGCAATCAACACCTCACATACACACACACACACCAACCTACAGACACACATACACACATATCACCTATCACCCACAATCCCTCATTACCAAGTCACCCATCACCCAAGCTTCACCCAATTCAAGATCTTAATCGCTTCCCTCCTTCACTCTTTGCTCTATAATCGTCCATCACTTTACACTGCGTTAAGCTTAGTAATGTTGTTATCTTACTTAAGTTTGGGCTTTTGTCTGACAAGGTGCGTGTGTGTAAGTGTGCTAAAAGGTGTGAGGGAGGATGAGAGGTGGAGGGAGTGAGAGACAAGGAAGAGAAAGAGAGATATAGAGAGACGGAGGGTGAGTGATAAAGAGGTAAAGTTATGAGAAGTCACGCTATGTTTGTTTTATATTATATACAAATATTCTCTTTTCTCTCTTTTTTTTTCTTCTCTCTCTCTCTCTCTTTAGAGAGAGAGAGAGAGAGAGAGAGAGAGAGAGAGAGAGAGAGAGAGAGAGAGAGAGAGAGAGAGAGAGAGAGAGAGAGAGAGAGAGAGAGAGAGAGAGAGAGAAACACTGATATACCTAAAAACACACACACACACACACACACAGAACACATTCACTCTCCCATTCATTCGCAAACCTGGCCTTCCATTCAACTTCAGGAGGAGGAGGAGGAAGAGGAGGAGGAGGAGAAGGGGACATGTATACTTCCTGTGTGTGGAGGAGGAGGAGGAGGAGGAGGAAATAGAGAAATGGTAAAAAAAGTGTGAGTGAGAGAGAGAGAGAGAGAGAGAGAGAGAGAGAGAGAGAGAGAGAGAGAGAGAGAGAGAGAGAGAGAGAGAGAGAGAGAGGGGTAAGGGTTGGTCATCATCCTGTGGAGGAGGAAGAAGGTCTAGGTCTCACCCCCCACCTCCCTCACCCCCCCATTCCCTCCCTCCTTTACCTCCTCTCTCTCTCTCTCTCTCTCTCTCTCTCTCTCTCTCTCTCTCTCTCTCTCTCTCTCTTTTCTCCCTTACCCCTCCCAACAGAGCTAGAGAAGGTCAACTCCTCCCCTCTCTCTCTCTCTCTCTCTCTCTCTCTCTCTCTCTCTCTCTCTCTCTCTCTCTCTCTTTACCTCCCTATCCCCATTACCTTCCACCATATGACTCACCACCACCACCCCCACCCTCACCACCCCCACCCCCACCACCACCACCATCGCCACCACAATCACCACCACCATCACCGCCGCCACTGTCACCACCTTCCCCAACGCTATTATTATTTCCGTCATCACCATCACCACCACAATCAATACCCATCACCACCACCACCACCACCACCCTTCCTCCTCCTCCTCCTCTTCCTCTTCCTCCTCCTTTTTCCACCTCGCAACACCATCAGTAAAGAGCAACAGGAGAGAGAGAGAGAGAGAGAGAGAGAGAGAGAGAGAGAGAGAGAGAGAGAGAGAGAGAGAGAGAGAGAGAGAGAGAGAGAGTATAAATAAAAACAATTTTATAAATAGTAATCATTAGAATAATTTTTTATACACAAACAACATGTATTTAAATCACCTTCCAGTTCCTTAATGATTATACACTCACACGATAACAACAACTCAAGGAGGAGGGGGAGGAGGAGGAGGGGGGGGTGGGGGAGGAGGAGGGGGAGGACAAAAAGTTAATAATAAAGATATGAACTACAAAATACGTGAAGTTCATTTAATAATTATAGACAAAACAGATGAACAAAAAACCTCACAAAACACACACACATACACACACACACACACACACCTGTAATCACCAACCCTTAGCTTACACTGCTAAGACGAAACATACGACTCCCAGAAGCTGTATAGTGCTGTAAACACAAACAATGTTACCAGACACGTCACCCCACCTCTCCGCCCCCTGCCTTGCCCCCCACCCTCCTCTCTGGGAACCTAAGATGCAGGCTGACTTGAGAAATCAGGATAATATCTTTAAGCTTCTACAACGCTCACCAGTTGCAAAGATTAATAATGCAGAACAAATAATTTTTCCTTCTTTTATCCGTTGACACATAAATCACACTTAGACGGCGGGTGGAAACATATTGATTCTTATTATTATTAGTTGAGCCGTGTTGTCACCGCTGCCGGCTTATCTGTTCTAATGACGTTTGCTAACATAATTATTCAAAAAGAAAAACGTGTTTGCATTATTTTCTTATGCTTCTTCTTCTTCTTTCTGCTGATGCCAAGGTTTGAATAAAGACCAATTCTTGCTCATACAGTAAGTAACATGAAGGAAGGGAAAAGACAAATATGAAAGTTGTGTTAATGTGAGTAAAAGCAAATTGGACTGATTCAGCGATGCAAGATGCACTTAGGGATGGGGGAGGGAGAGGGAGAGAGAGGGGAGAGAGAGAGAGAGAGAGAGAGAGAGAGAGAGAGAGAGAGAGAGAGAGAGAGAGAGAGAGAGAGAGAGAGAGAGAGAGAGAGAGAGAGAGAGAGAGAAGAAAAACAGGCGTGACAACCCAGTACAATGACAAATATTTATCAGCAAAAATGTATGATTCTGTGTGTGTGTGTGTGTGTACATCGACCACTCTGGATATATTTAGAAACAAGCTGTCCACCCACTCCTTCCTCCCTCCACCCCCGCTACAACATCAAGCTAGTAATCATTTCAATCTCACTAATACAAGCTCAACAGTCTCTAAAAAACTAGTAGTGTAATAGTTTTGTGTTGAAGTCCAAGGGAACACAAGGAAAGGATTATTGCAACGAGAATAAGTACACAGACAACATTGGGTAAGACTTTAATGCTATATGATTTCTGGTGTCTGATATACGTTGTAAGTACATGACATTGGTAATTATGTGTTATGGAGAGAGTATACATGTGTTTCAAGTTTAAGAAATGACCTTAAAATATAAGTCATTCTTCTTAGGGATCGTCATATAACATTGCAAACGTAAATGATAATGTACAATAGTTTTCATCAGTAGTATTCCCTTGAGAAAGAATGTTGGACTTACGATTAAAGGTATATTAATAAACTTAATATGAAGAACCGTATGTGAAGCTCGTGTGTGTGTGTGTGTGTGTGTGTGTGTGTGTGTGTGTGTGTGTGTGTGTGTGTGTGTGTGTGTGTGTGTGTCCTGCCCCTACTAAACATACACACAAGGCTATAATCTTTGTGTCTAAATTCGTGTACAATATGACTATGATCCAGTTTTAGTCACACAGTCAATATTATCAAGTGAAACTTTACTTCAACACTTATTTTTCCTTGAGATTTCACAATATGACGGCGTGCAGTCTGTATAATTCTCCAGTAATATTTTGTAACACTTTATAGATGCACACTTGCTATTTATATTTTCAAGTGAAATTGCACACACACACACACACACACACACACACACACACACACACACACACACACACACACACACACACACACACACACATACACACACACACACACACACACTTGATTTACATAGGGTTTCACAATAAGAAGGTAGGTACTCAACAAGTATAAGCTGATCTACATTTACACATTAAAAAACAATGCACTCTTATGTGAGGAGAAGCAAAAAAAAATATTATAAACCTGTTTTTGAAGAGTGAGGAACCAGCTGGTCACTGAAGACAAGATGAAAGTGTTGCTGTGGATTTATATGTTTGAAAAGTTCCTTATTTCCCTTCAGTCACTATCTAGGTGTTGTCTGTAGTCATTTGTATTCCTTCAAGAAATAGCTCCTCATATAATTGAAATTTTGCCACACTTCATCTGAAAACATGAAGCAGTTGTAATGAAATACTTCAGTCACAACAAAAATGTCAATACATGTTACACTAAATTCAGTGATAAAATACAACTTGGATTATTCCAAGGGTGGGGGACAAGGAGCTGCCTCGTGTAGGTCATTAACTGGCCTCTTGCAGTCTCCTCATTTCTTATGTTCTTATGTAACATACACCAACGCAATTTGACTCTACCAGTAACTTATTACTTGTTAAGCTTAGTTTGAGGTTGAATCCTGAAAGATAATAAGATAATCATGTTAACCCAAGTTTCATTACTTCCCAAACAGGAACATTAGTACAAATTATGCATATCATAATGACAACTTGTATTGAATATAAGAAAACTAAGTCAACAGTTACCAGCATGATTAAAAATTGGAGAAACAATTGAATATTACATGAACACAAAACTAACCAGAATTTATATATACTGAAGGTGAGGAAACAAGAAAGGTTGAGGTGCAAAGTGAAGGTAAATTTTCATAATAAACAATATATCTATCATCTTATTAATTTTTCCTTATTAGCTTTTGATTAGGTTGGACCAGAATAGTTTTAAGCTTACCTGCAGTCATGATTTTCAGTGTGGCATTCTGTGAGGGGAGGCGACGGCTGATTCCCTGCATGCTGTCTTCTACATGGTGTTGCTGTTCATTCATTGAGTTCCATAAGTTTCTATAGTTAGGTACAGTTTGCTTTCAACTCCCCGGTACTCTTCCTAACCAAAATTCCAAAGGAGTACCGCAGAGTTGGAAGCCAAATGTACATCTCAGAGAAAGAAGACGTCAGTGCTTCTCTTGGCTATAAAACCTTTAGAGACATTTGTTTGCTTGTGTTTTGTTCGCCGTCTTCTTTTAAATTGGCTTAAAGAATCGCGCGACAATGGGCATAAAAGACTCAATGCTCGGGAATTGGTAAATTATTTAAATAACACTTGTCTCACTCCGGTGAAAAAAATTGTTTTATATTTAGGTAAGTTTCTGTTGTTGAAGTAACTCTCATGTATTTTATTGCCGTTGCAAATTTAAAAAATCATTTTCAACCTAACCGACTGATCCTAACCTAGCCTAACCACTTCTGCAAATGGAAATTAATAAAAGTTTAATTGAAAACCAACTCAAACTGGGCCTCAAGAAAAAAATAGGTTTGTCCTTACAACATGATTATAATACAAGATATACTTAACCTAACCAAACCTAACCTGGATGAGGGACTTCACTTTTCCTCGATCCCTTAAATAATTTCCTTAAAAACATTTACAATGGAATATAAATATGAGAGTCTACCACATACAAAAGGTAATTATAGGTAACAAGTAAGATACAACATTTACATCGTGGTGAGACAAGCGTAATTCTAAAATAATACCCGGTGGTCATTATTACGCTTATTTTCTCCTAGATTAATCAATAACGTCAGTGGAAAAGACAATGAAAACCACTGGAGTTTTAATAAGTGTTAAATAGCCTTGAAAATATAATTACAAAATAAACAAATTGAAATAAACAAAATCACCGACGGAAAATATCAAGGCAAAGAATATTTTCCAATCACGCAAATAAAATGAAATGATCCACAAAACACAACAATTAACAGAATAATCAACATTGTCAATCACTAACCAGAGTCTCCATGACCTTGAGTATCCTGAAGTAGCACATTCATACCCTGACGCTGCCTCGTAACACTAATAATCACGTTATTAATAAGACACTTCCCGCACACTTCGGACGACCCGCCATTGTCAGTTCTGTTCTGTTGAAAGGCGGAAGTATTGCCTTTTGAACGGCACTTCCTGATGTTTACTTTTTGCGACATTACACAAACAAATGACAAACGATGCTCCTCCGGCGTCACCCTATGTAGAAAAAACAATATACTTTTTATTATTATTACAAATGTGTAGAGAAAAAAAATACTTATCTAATGTAATGTATTTATTTATTACAGTTGTACCAGAAAGACACTGGAATACTTAGTTTAAGGAGGAAATGTGTGCTAGAAATACTCATATAGAAAGAAATAGAAAAGACAAATGCTTGTACACGCAATGTATTATTAGACATTCAAACAATATTAAATAATCAATATATAAGAAAAGAGGAAGAGTGTTAGACATAAATAGAAAGGGCAAATGCTAACACACGTACAGTCGAACATTATCATTAGGTATACATTCAGACAACATTAAACAACATTAAATAATCAATAAACAGGAAGATAGAAAGAGATAGATAGACATAAATGAAGGAAAAAGGCACAATGCATGCCCACGCAAAGTATAATTAGACATAAATACTGTAGGTCAATGTTTGCTGGTTACACTTCCTCATATTGGCAATAATGTCCATTTTTAACACCATTGATTTCATCCATTTAAAGGGGTGAACGGGGTAGCAGTATCCGATGTTCCTCCTCAACACCCTTTACCCTCCCTTTAAGACTTAGTAAACAGGATCCAACCTTCCTTCCCTTCCACCTGCAGCTGCGTTAGGTAGGGAGAGGACACACAAACTTAATATTTTACCCTTAAACCCCAAAACAAACCATATTTAAAAGGATTCACATGGTTTTATAGATATACATTAAAATTATCTTCATATATATGTGGTTTAATAAGGTAAAATAGGTCCAGGATAGCGTAAAATAGGGTTAAATAAGTGAGGAGGCAGAGGATGGCTTCATGGCCGGCTGGGGTAAGTTGTTACGTGGAGGAGCAGACAAGAGCATCCTGCCTCACCCTGCCTCGTCCTGCCTCACTCACCCTGCGGTAGTGGCTCTCACCCTTCTCTAGTGGTGTAGACTAACCTCTCTAACCCGCTCCGATGCCTAGAATGAGCAGAAAGTCCTCCTACTCTTACCATGGAGCGAGTGAAGGTGGGTCGGTCTCAGCCAGCCTCGTACACCGTGTTATATTTGGTGTTTTAATTTAACTTCAGGTGTCCTACGCCCCTCGCAGTGTTAAGGACGTAGGTTGTAATAATATTGAAGGTTAATTAAAGGTGTGAGGTAGTCATAGGTGGTTTAATTTCATGTGAGATGAGGTTTCCTACCCTACCCTACCCCCTCCCCTGCGAAATTCAGGACAGGTGAAAAGGTTAATTAAAAGTAAGATAATTTAACTTCAGGTGTTCTACGTCCACCTCAGTATTAAGGATGTAGGTTAGAAGGTTAATGAAGGGTTTAAGGTAGTCATAGAGGTTTTAATTTAATGTAATGCAAGGTTCTACTCTACCTTACCCCCACCCCTACAAAATTCAGGACAGGTTAGAATATAAATTAAAGGTGTTAGGCTGGTGTAGGTATGGTGATAGATGTTAATTTAAGAGTTATTTTATTTTATTCTATTTATTTACTTCTGTTTGTAGTAATTATTAGTTTATTTATATGTTTTTAATGCACGTTGAAGTTATATTAGGGCAGAGTTTTGGGGTCAACGTGAAGTGGGTTAAATTGATGGTACACTTACCACTGTTGATGGAGATTGGTTAGTTAAGTCTAGGAGTGTTATTAAAGGTTACATCTTGACCCTAAAGTGCAGTTATACTTTCTAGGCTCATCTATCTTAAGTCAATTTTATAACTAGCTGAAACTAAGGATAGTATGGAGATAAATTTAGCATCTTCTCCCAAGGTTATTACTTACATGTCAGATAGAATTAAGGTTGCAGAATATCATGCATTATATATCAACTTCCGGAAACTTATCTCCATTTTTTTCCGAAACTAATTGACCTTTACTTGCCCTTATAGATCGTTATAGTACTAGTTAAGCATTAAGTTTATATTATTAATTACATCTATGGCTCACACACTGCTCCATATCACTCGTGGCTACACATTTATGTTTTGATATATGATTTAGGGCTGTAAGTGAAGATATAACTTTTTTTTTCCTCACTAGTCACTAAGAAATAATTGTCATCTATAAATAAATAAATAAATAATGATAATGATAATAATAATATACAACCACATACTACTACGTATATAACTTGTCTCTTTCCTCACTAGTCACTAAGAAATATTTGTCATCTATACAACAACATACTTTCCAGCAGCTAACATTAATATTCTTACATCTATACTTGTGCCGTAGACTGCTGGTATATTGTTAGGTTAGGTGTTATGAGTGGAACCTAACTTGGTAATAATTCACTATACTCATCTGCCTTGATCTGAGGAATGAGTTATCGTGTTATTGTGCTGTATCGAATCAGCTTTATTTAGTTTTGTGTGATGTGCAGTCGTGTGTGAGTCTATACATTAGGTAGTAAGCCGCAGAAGGAAGGTTGGAGGAGCATTACATTGCCTCGGAAAAGTTAATTTGGCTTCGGTTAATTATAATCTTGATCCAAAGTTAGATGAGCCTTGTTGGAACTGCACGTATTAATATAGGAAGGGCAAAAAACTCCATTGATTTCATTCCTTTGAACTATAAATACATTTCCATAACATTTCAGTAGGAGACATTACCAAAATTTCTGATCCTTCAAGCCTGATATATGCAAATGGAAGCTTCTTATTTTTATCATGGAAATACCGCAACAAAGTGATGGTATTTATTTTCTGGTGACGTGGTGTTTCCATTTTCAGGGCAATAATTAACAGGTGTTGCACAGAGTCAGGTGGCGAGAGGTATGTGGCAAAGACCAGACAGTAGCCTCTCGCACCGCTACAGACGAACTGAGGTGCATGGAATCACTCCACCTGGTATCACTTATTAATCATGTATTGCTTCAAAACTATAAAAAAAAAGACATATAAAAGAATATTTGCCAAAGTCATGTCCACTATTATAAAGATTTCTTACATCCAAAAAAACAAAACAAATATTTGCCAAAGTCATGTTGAGTATTATAAAGATTTCCTACATCAAATTATTAGTATTGATTTGTTAATTGAGCATCTTAATTCAAAATAGCTTTCTCACTCCAAGTTTCCTAATGAAATGATCAATGACATATGCAGTTATAGTTACAATAATAATAAGAGAACACTAGACACCAAGGAAGTTAATATATTTGGAGGCTAAGTAATGCATCGAGATTATCATTTTGTATAACCAACCTGCATTACATACCCAAATAAAACACGCTTATTGAGTTATCTTAGCTTATCTTTGGTTCAGCTAAACAGCACAAGGTATGATCAGGCTCGCTTTACCTAATTTTAAACCCTACATTACTACTCATCATTGTTTTCTGTGCACATACTTACAAGTGCTTTCATAGGTGGCTAATAGATGTGTGTGTCTGGTTCTCCTCTGCAAGTCTAGGCAGAGTTTACCTTCATGAAGTCATCTGTTGGTTCTTACCCATTATGTTGACTGTAGATAAAGAGCATTAGGTCACACCCACATTGCTTACCCTAGCCTAGCCCTTAGAGTAGATTGTTGCACATGGCTTTTATAGATTAATTTTTAATAGAATTTTGTATTTGGGTCCATTTTAATGCAGGTTTATTTTCCAGGTGTCAGAGTAGAATTTTACCTCAAATTTTGTATTGTAGCCTACAGTTTGACGAAGGCCCACCATACCATGATTTCTGTAGGGTATTTTTTCAATTCTTATACATCTGTTTGTATATAATGTTAACTCATTGGTGAAGCTCTACTGCTTAAGAGGCCACTAAGAAAGAATGACATCAGTAGTAGTTGTCTGTGTTAGTTCCTACAAAAAAAGTACCAATCTAGTATAAAAAAAAAAAATATTGGGATAATCACCAGTATCTCATTTTATTATGTAGTTATATTAGTTCTTTCCTTGTTACTTATATCCCAGTTCCCACTATTACCTCATACAGCTAAGTGAGGTGTACATAATTATAACAATACTTTGGTCCTCATATAAACACGAGAGAAAGCAGTGAAGATGAGCCTGTAATACCACTAAAGATGAGTGTTAATGATAACGGCAAGGGGCTGTGATGATGGCAGGGCTGCAGTGATGATGGTGGTGGTGTTCTTTGCTACAGGTGAGAGTGAAGATGGCCAGCGTGTGAGGTTCCAAGTGGAGCTGGAGTTTGTTCAGTGCCTGGCAAACCCCAACTACCTCCTGTGTAAGTATTGGATGATATTACTGACTTTGTAATTTGTCGTCCTTGTGTTACGGATAAATGTTTTCAATCTAGTTACGGAGAAAAATCCTTGTTCCTCTCACTTGATATCATAGAGTATTGTTAGTTATTATTGAAGGCCAAGGGAATGTTGTATGGACTCTTGGTGTTTATTTTATTATCTGTACTACTTAATGGTTATCTTTGTCCTTAGTCCTGGCTCAGCGCGGCTACTTCAAGGACCAGGCGTTCATCAACTACCTGAAGTATCTGCAGTACTGGAAGGAACCTGAGTATGCTAAGTTTCTGAAGTAAGTAATGGGAGTATCATAAAGCATTTAATTAAACAATGTATCTATTCACTTGTTCTTATGGAAGACTGATTATTTATATATTTTTTAAGAGCATTGATGATTACGGTTATTCCTGTTTGATATCTTTTTTTTTTTACGTAATTTTTAACCTTTATTAAGAACATTGATGATTAATGTTACTCCTGTTTATTTATTTATATTTTTTACATGTCATTTTTAACCTTTATTAAGAACATTGATGATTAATGTAATTCCTTTTTGTTTATTTTAAAATGTAGCTTAAGTATTGTTCATCCACATTGGTTAGTGCAAACAAGTGTTCCATTCCTAGCATTTGTTTACCTTCCAGATACCCTATGTGCCTTTACTTCCTGGACTTGCTGCAATTTGAGAACTTCAGGAAGGAGATAGTGAACGGGCAGTGTTGCAAATTCATAGATGACCAGACGGTGCTGCATTGGCAACACTACTCCAGGAAGCGCATGAAGCTGCTTGAGACGGGAGCCAATCAGACGGGATCCCAGACTCCAGTATCCCAGTCCACCGTAGCGACTGGTAACCCCACCCCCACCACCCTCCCCTCCAGCCTCATCAACGGTCATGGCCAAATACAGAAGGTGTGAGGCAAGGCGAGGGAGTCTTATTTAAAAAGGTTTTATTTTCATCACCCCCGTAAAAAAAGGCCACAGAGATTAATCATTTAAGGTGACTGGTACTGCCACGGCCACTCCCAGGATGGATGACCGGGTGATTTTGAGTTACCACGACAGCCTCATCCACGAGTCTGACCTCAAGCTACTGGAAGGACGCAATTGGCTCAACGACTCCCTCATCTCATTCTGGTTTGAGCACCTACAACACGAGTTATTCCGAGGGAGGTCGCGGCTGCTCTTCGTGAGCCCCGAGGTGACCCAGCTGGTCAAGATGGGTGACGCCCGGGAGCTGCCCATCTTCCTGGACCCTCTCGACGCTAGGTTCAAGGACCACATCTTCCTGCCGGTGAATGACAACTCCTCTGTCATATCCTCAGGGGGGAGCCACTGGAGCCTGTTGGTGTACAGTCGATATGACCGTAAGTGGTTCCATTATGACTCCCAGCGCGGCTCCAACCACCGGGACGCTCGCTGCCTTGTACACCGCATCAACACCTACCTGGAGCGTGATATCCCCTCTCCTCTCGTTGATGCTACCTGCACACAACAGGACAACAGCTACGACTGCGGTGCCTTCGTCATGATCTACGCCCAACGCGCTGCCCAGCTGGCCGTGGAAGGCACAGCGCTTGGCACCTGCTACGTGGAGCGACAGGAGGCGAATCACATGAGGGATCAGATCAAGTCCCTGGTATACAAGCTGAAGGCACGACACATGTGAGCGCCGACCCCACACTTGCCTTGACCCTGACCCGCCTGGCATGAACCGAGGTCTTGTGTGTGTGCGTTCGTTGTTGGTGTGTGTGTGTGTATGTGTGCGTGTGGTTGCTGCATCTAATGGAGCCACGTTGAGTATTAAGCTTGTTAGTGCTGTGTTGCAGAGTTTAATTTTCCTAGACAGAGCTTTGAGGTGTTTCCGCGGAGAGAGTTGTGAAGGAAGGCATGTTTGTATTAACCTTTCAGAGTGAGGAATGGTACTTTCATTTGCAAAGCATCGACTAATCTCTGCTTGTAATATGTACTTCACTTGGGCTCGATGGTGGAAGGTGAGGTGGAAGGTCAACACATTAGGTAAAGAGGGAGTACAGAGACTCGCCCAATCCTCCTGTAGGCACTCTTAACTGGGGCTGAGGACGGCACGATGGAGGGGCCGTCTGCTGCCACGTGTGATGGATAAAGTTTTATTTTGTATGATTTAATATTCAATAAAATACTGCGAATTAACATGGTTTAAATTCTAATATACCTTTTTTTTTACTTTGTTGTGTCTGAAAAATGAGCTGTGAAGAGAATCAATACTATTACTTCCCTTACCAAGTTTATATTTCCAAGGTCACAGGAGTACACAGGACAGCTTCCAGCATAAGTATAAATGATTATAAAATGAGGATGAATTTAACAGTTGTAATTAATCTTAAAACATAAGACTAGAATATCTTATACTCTTCAGGTTATCATGGCATTCTAAATAGTAATGAAATGGTAATGTTATACAAATTCTAATTTCATACGCAAATGCATACGATCAAATAAAAGAAAACATATATGGTGATAACTATCCCAGTATAACCTTTAGAATAAGCAGAATGAGAACAATAATAATACATAATACAAATACTACACAGCAACATCACAACCAAGTATACATGAAAGTTTTTTTTTTTTTTGTCCAACAGTTCCTATGTGCGTGTGCGTTCCTTCTTCCTACCACACACACACACACACACACACACACACACACACACACACATACACACATACACACACACACATAACCAACAAATTAATATACAGCAGCTCAACTGTAATTAACGACAACCATTCATACTACACACACACACACACACACACACACACACACACACACACACACACACACACACACACGAGTAAATAAACGCCTGTATTGAACAAACAACATCCTTAAACTATTACACTGTGGCACTATTAAATTGCAACGACCTACAAAATTGAGTCAACGGTGACCTCACTTCCACGTAAGGATATTTTACACCCCCTTCCGAGGCTATGATATGTGCACACTTATTTGGACAAGGGTAACACTGGTTCTGGCTGAGGAAGGAAGCAACGGGACCTCCATTACCAGCCTAACACATTTGTAAGTTATCAATAAATCACTCATCACCCACACTGGAATTCCTCATCTTCCGTGTGACCGGCCTGGATACGGCTTTCAAATGATTATGTTCCTTATTTACGATACATCACAGGACATTATGTTTTTGACTTCAACGTATGGACTGTAGGCTGTTACACCTACTTTGGCGAATCTCGTTTGTTTACGTCTGATTTGTGGTAATGCCAAGGAATCTAAACCTAATTAAATGCACCAAGTCTGATGATTTATAAATGTTGGCAATGCTGATTCCTTCTGAAGACATTGATTCCATCTGTAAAGTATAAACAAACACATCCATACACTGTTAAATCATACATCATAATACTCTATTTGAGCAAAGAAGTTGTGTATGTAATACTAACTTTTCATGGGGACTTTTGGAGTGTCTAAAGACATCATACACAAGTCCATTACTAACATTACTAACACACTAACACCACACCGGCTAAACCATAATGCTCAACAAGACCAAACTAACACATGGAATACAACAAATGAACAGTGAATGCCTCAACACCAACACCAACACCAACCACCTCTAAGAACTAAGAGCACATGTCAGGTGCTTCACTGGACACACACACACACATCTATATACCAGGCTGTGTTCCCCCTGATGGAGGGTAGCCGAGACAAGATGCACATCACACACCCATGCACACATTCACATACACCTTTCACTTACCTCCTACACTGTTTATACATACAGTCATCCCTTAACATTTGTGAAGTAGATTATTCGCGATGAGGCCCGTGATTTCCTCTAATAATTATTGATATTTGTGGGTTTTCTTGTGCCGTCGCAGGGTAAGTTGATGCATTTCCCACCAATACCAAACCTTTCTTACTGATTTTATATCAATTATAATGTTTCTACAGATACACAGTGTTTTTCTTTAGTGATATAAGGACAAAGGGGGTGTAGGAGTGTTATTAAGGGGGCAGCACATCTTTGTATATTATTAACATTCATCTTGGGTTCACTCAAACCTCAGTTCAAGAATTTAATTACCTAGTTCCTGAAGGTTGTTGGTGACACAAAATGTTATGAGTTCAAAATTCTGGTCGTGAACTGATTTGTTAAAAAAGTGAGCTGTTCAAGACCCGAGGTTTGACTGCATCTGTTGTGTCAAGGGACGACTCTACTTATAAATCATGGCACCCCTAAAAATCCTGTCCAGCAGTAACTAAACTAAAGAACACATTCCTATGCTGCAAATATTACACGTCAATGAGTGGATGAATAATCGTACATGGATGAACCTCTCGGAGAAGTACATACCAAAAAGATCAGATCTCATACAATACCACGTACTTTATACCTCTTAAAAGAAAGGGAGAAAAAAAAAGATGAACCAGCATTGCAAAATTAACACCCCAGCTGAGAGGACACACCCCACCCCACACCACACCACCACCTTGCCTTTAAAGTGGTATTGTAAGGATGCATTTAAGTGTAGAAGATAATCTCAGGTATCTGTCCGTCCTCCACTGACGTGCCGTTGTTGTTCCCGGCAGCGTAGGTGAACTGGAAGGTAGCGCGGTCACCCGACGGACACTCAACAGCCACCTTCCTCACACCCTTGGTACCATAGTGAGAATCTGGACCCTAAACAAAACAAAAACAACAGCATTAGTGGAAGTCATTAATTTATACAGTAATCATCTGAGATATTCTAGTTTATTTTTTTTTTCTTTATATGACTGTCATTAATTACTGGTGAAGGTGATACTGGCAAATAAAAATCCTTGGCATAGCTATCATTATTAAAAAGAAATATAAGGGATTAGTGATGTAAAAAATAACGTTAATTATGCATCAAAACATAAATCTGTCACTGAGCTAATATTCTGATGTTTTTATGTTAGAAAGTTTAGTTATTAGCGAAAGGAAGGAGGAAGAGTCACCTTGAGTGTGGCATATGCAGTGTAGTTTGTGTTGGGTAAGACTTCCACCGGCTCCTTGAACATCACGCGGAAGGTGTTCACTGTGCCGTCTGAGGTGAAGGTGGTGTCGTTACTAGCACACACCTGCAGCACGGGAGACAGGGAGGAGTGTTACGTAGCAGCACACGACTCACAAGAATTTTTATTTTATTTTTTTTATTTTTAAAGTATCATTACAATAAGTGACAAAAGGACTCCAGACAGACCGCCGGATGATATTTATTTACCTTTCCTGTAGCCGTGTGGATGATCTGGATGGTCACCTCATACTCTGAAGGGCCGTGGATGGAGCCGTACATACCAAACCCAACCACAAATATCCGACGGTCTACGATGAACCTGAAAATAAAGATACATCGAGATTTTGAGACGAGAAATTATACGATTGATAATATATAACTTCATGGAGGCACTAATTTAGTCTCTCTCTCTGTCTCTCTCTCTCTTACCTGATACGGTCACTGGTTCCTGAGTAGCCCCAGCGAGACTCTATCTGTTGGAATCTGCATACTGTCTGTTCCTTGCCGGTCATGCAGCAACGGGGAATGTCCAGGAAGTTGGCTGGAGGCTTTGGGTTCACCTGGATAAAGACGGAGATTAAAAAAGGATGTGGGTAAAGATATGATTCTACTATGTGTGCAATTTTTGTGGGTGTTTAGGTGTGTTTTGGGGGTAGAAAGTGGGTGTTTGAGTGTGTTTAGGTGTGTGTTTGGATGTGTGTGTGTGTGTTGTGTGTGTTATTTATGTTATTTTTCAGGTTTCTGTAACAATTGTAGATTTTTAATTTTTTCGCCCAAAATTTTTCCGCGTAAATTTGGTTGAATGTGTTTTTGCCATTTTACTCAGAAAATATTTGTTGTACAGCAATAATGTATAGAAGTTAATATATTAAGTTTGATGTTGTCTATCTAATGGTGGAATCAGATTTAAAATATACCTTATAGTTTAGTAGGAAATTTAAGTTTTGTTGAAATTTTGTCAAAAAAACTAATATATTATTTTCTCAGTTACTAATATACCAATTTCATTCTACTATAGCTCAAAAGAACGGGCGTCTCCTGCTCTTTATTTACTATGTTCTAAGTCTTTTACGTAAACCTCATAGTTTTTGAGTTATTTAACAAAACGTGATTTGTTAAAAAAATCTGCCTTGGAAATTTCATGAAAATTTTGACATCTCAGAATCTCATGAAAATCTATACACATAGGTTTTCAAGGATGAAGAACACGAATATAAACTCAATTTTATCATTACTATAATATTAAACACTATATAAACTTTGTATTTTAATTATTTATTTATTTATTTTTTTTAAGGGAGAATGAAACCGAGATAGAATGAACATCAAATCACGACAGAATAAAACCAGGATATAATAAACCTGATCACCAACTCACCGTGAAGTGTAGGAAGAGCTGCACCACTTCCCGATCAGTGAGGATGCCAGATTGAGCAGGTCCTTGTGCAAACTCCTCCACAGTCATGAGAGGGAAGCGGATGAGAGACAGAGCCGGTCCGAGTAGCTTCCTCTGGTTAGCTCCTGTCACTTGCATCCCCTCACGCTCACACTCTGCCTCTGACCACCTAGGGAACGAGGAGGGTAAGTAATTGAGGTGGTGTGATTGGGGATACATGATAATTAAGGTATACAAGGAGATAAATGACCTATAATCACCAGAAATACACAGGAAACACAAATATAAAATTCAACCTTTCACGACTAAATTGAATACTTAAAAAAATGTCATATAAATAAAAACAAAAAATAGTTGATGCCTAAACAGTACAAACAACCAATATAAATACAAAAGTTTCCCTACAATCATCCACAAACACAAAAAATCACGACAGATACAAGTTATAGTTATAAAAATCATTCTTGGCTTCATAATTACCTGACGGCCGCTTCAAATAGCTTAGCCTCCCTTATACGCAGAGTGTCTCGCTCCAGCACCATGCAGAGTGTACTGTTATCCAGGTCTGTGAACCCCTCAGCTGCTAGGGAGTCAGCTGTGTTCTTGTCAATAGTCTCGAGGCAGAGTGCGGCCAGCTGAGGCTCATCAAAAAGTCTGGCCTGATAGGAGAAAGGAGAAAGAGTGTGATAGGAAGAAAAGATGGAAAAGAATCGGAACTCTTAAACGAAACGAACCTCAAATACTGATCAAAAGTCTCCCGTTACATACTTTCTTTTGTATTTTCACTGTTAAAATATGAAACCAAGAACTAGCTTTTTGTAATCTATATATACATAAAAAAAAATCAATCTTGCTAACTTTCAAACCAACCTTCACTAATGTACAATAATACTCCTTCTCGTACGACAACTTTATCTAATGTAATGTTGGTCTCTGATAAGGTAAAGTATTATAATCTGCAAAACTATATTCATTCTCCACTCTTTGTTTTCCTTACTTGTGTGAGCAGCATGAAGGCATTGTCGGGGGAAAGGTTCCTCTTCAGAAAGTCAACACAAGCCTTCTCCAGCGCCGGGACAGCATACTTCTTGGCCGTGTACAGGACTGTCATCACTGTCTCGGGACCAATCTGTACCTCATCACTGGGCGGGGAATGTGGTGGTTACTCTCTCTTTCTTTTTCTCTCTCTCTCTCTCTCTCTTTCATACATACAAACACACATCTACACTTAACTCCATCTACTTTACACATACCATATACATCAAATTATTTCTACACTATTAGTTCTTTGTTGTTGATAAAGGTTTGAACAGTATGTATGTAATTGTTTCACTAATTATGCATGTATTCTTTTTCCTGGTGATTAATAAAAGGATAATAATGATGATGATGATGATGAGGAAATTATAATATTCATACAACTAAAATAGAAACTTCCGTCAATCTTTTCACTGCTTCATTTTTTTCTTTAACTATTTATATTCTCACTACTAACTTTGTATCATTAGTGTTTTTTATCAGTATTATTATATTATTGTATTTTATTGTCTCTCTCTGTACTCCCTTTGTCTGTTCGTGTTACCTATACCTTCGGGTGAAATAAAGTTATCATTATTATTATCATTACTATTATTACTATTATTATTGTTACACTCACCTGTATAAGAACCTGAGGAGTGCTAGGAAGGCTTGAGGCTCCACGTCGGGCAGTTCAATCTGGTCCTGCCGTGTGCTGAGCTGCCCGTTGAACATGGCATCAAACACGGCACTCCCCACCGCCAACACAAACCTGTGAGCCGGGATCCTCTGGCAGGAGTCACCTTTACCCACCAGGAAATGGACGTCGCTCAGGATCTCATTGTTGAATAAGAATGCAAACCTGCGAGGGAGAGTCAGGTGTTGTTAACTTTATTTTCTTGAAGGAACCGGCGATTAAGTGAGATTTTTTCTTATATTGTTTATTATGCCCTTGGCCGGTTCTCCAATAATATATATAAAAAAAATAAATAAATAAATAAATATGATCCAGTACTGTGTGAATGTGGAGTGTAAAACTTAATGATGTAAATATTTATGAAGCCTTTACAGTAAATATTGTATACACATTATTGACCTAACCTTTCCTTCACAGTGGTCATGTTAGCCTGCCAGTTGTAGGGAGGGGGAGAGCCGCCCCCATTATTATTGGGGGCAGGTACAGGAGGGGGTGCTGGTCCTGCATTGGAGGTAGTGGTGGCAGTAGAGGAGGCCGTGGTGGGGGAGAGAGGGACAACATTGCTTCCCCCACCACTGGCAGCAGGGGAGAGGGGAGGGGAAGGACCACTGGTAGGGGGGGTGGGGGAGACAGGGGTCGGGGCATCACTGCTGGAGAGAACACTTGGGAGGAGAGAGGATGCATCTGAGAGTGGTAGTGGCGGCGGTGGTGGTGGTGGTGGAGGGGGAGGTGGCGGGGAGGGAAGGCCTGCAGTAGTGAGTGGGGGAAGTGTAGGGACAGCAGGTTGGAGGCTGATGGGAAGGGCAGAGGGTGGAGGGGATACTGGGGGGAGGGAGGGATGGACTGGGGGGTCAATGGCTGGGTGGTTGTAGACTGGTAATGGTTGAGTTTCACTGTGTTCAGGCCCATCACCAGTTAGGGGACTGGTGGGGGCCTTGGGGACTGGTGTATGAGTGGTGTGGTTGGTGTAGTGGGTTGGGGAGGCTGGGGAAGGTGGGGGGGCGGAAGTAGGGCCATCCAAGCTGCTTCCTGTAAACATGAATACATTGATTTAAGATACAATGATGGTGTTAGGTTATGTGTACAATATTATATTATCATCAAAGTGTAGATAAGAAAAACCCACAGTTATCAAACACTCTTATCAGTTTTTTGTAATACATACTTCATTTTTATTTGTTTGTAGCTTTAGATTTCTGTTATCATTGATTTGTTTAATGCATTGGTGTGATCCATATTCTTATCATTGATTCCTTTATGTGTTACCTCTGTAAGATTAAGATGTTGTCTCTGCATTGGCAAGACTGATTGATAAACAGTTACATATTCTGATGCTTATGTAGGGTTATGGTGATAAATAGAAAGAGAAAGAAAGAGAGAGAAAAAAAAAAAGAGAGAGAGAGAGAGCGAGCTAGGTGTACCTGCAGAGAGTGGTGTAGCAGCCGTCTGTGTCTTGTTAGCTTGGTGGTTGGTGGGAAGTGCAATGGATGATGCCGGTACAAAGCTGCCGGCACTGGAGCCTCCCTTGCCACCACTGCTGCCGGGGGTGTACACGAGGCACTCCTCTGAGGAGCTGAGGTCACCGTCCTGCATGTTGCGGAGGTGTGAGAAGGCGCTGTTGTAGGGTGTGCGTTTGGTAGTAGTTGATGTGCCACCTGACCAAGCCATGATACTCCCCTCACACTCACGGCCTGAGGAGGATGTGCAGGCAGGTGAGTGGAAATAAAACACACACACACACACATATAAAATCTATTTCAGTGTACCAGAGTTGGGTCCAAGTGCAGGCGACTGTACTTAAGTCCAAGTCTAAGTACTTGGTTATTTTTCAAGCAAAAGTACAAGTACAGTCACTTTGCTATGTACTTAAGTCCAAGTCCAAGTACATGTCATTGTAGTTAAGTAAAAGTACTTTGTGATGAAAAAGATTCCCGTCACAGATTCGTAAAGCAATAAGTCAGTAGTGTTTGTGTATACACATTAATGAGTACACTGTTAAAAAGTGGCATAGTACTATAAATATCAAGTGACAAAAGATACTGAGTTGCATTTGGTCTCCGTTCAACTTACACACAGAGGTGAGACAAGTGATGTGACATAACAGTAGGGTGTGGGAGAGTGTAGCGGAGGTGGAGGCCACACCCTGTAGGACTCGGTAGAGTGGGGTGAGCAGCCTGCCTCCTTACACCTGCTCAAGGTCACCTGTTGGGGTCACATAAGTACCTTGAATTAGTGGTCATAAAAGAGGAATTGGAGGAAATTAATATAAATAACTTGGGAAAAAAAAATTGACTGCATGACATGACAAACAAACATCAGATTAATTCAAAACACATCAAAATCTATCAGAAAAAAATAGTTTCATCCAAAATAGAGTGGTTCAAGAAACGAATTTTTACCTACTTAATTATCATACAGGACATCACGCAGGACACAGCAGGGAAGGAGTTCAAATGTGCATACTACTCATACCTTGTTGGACATCATCTACTATGAATTTGTATTAGTAATTTCATCAATAATATATAATCATGAATCTTTATGTGAATGTAAAATCATATTATGTGTATCTTCAAGTTTTTATTACCACTATAGTTTATCATCCTTGATCCGGAAAAAAAACTGATAATAAATTGTATAAGAATCCAATCCAATTACTGATCATGAATGGTATACATATCCAAACCAACGTCCTTTTATGTACAGACACGATTGAGGGTTAATGTATGCAATGCATCACTATCCCCTTATATCTTCACCGTCACAGGAACAATTCTATGTGGTGAGGGTAGTAACACACCAGAACTAGACACACAGCATTCAGTGAGCAACAAGACTCCGTGATATATAGATGCTAACCACACTAGAGGCTCGGGCAAGTCTAACCAATAGCATCTCCTAACGGAACAGCAAAATATTCACATAAGTAATGTAAAACATGTTTGTGTTGGTTTTATTTGGGGGACGGTTTTAGTGTGTCCACAGAGGCTCTTTAAAAATCTGGTAGGTGCCTCAAATTCAAAGTCCACACAGATTAAGCCAATGCACAACATTATTCTGGACTTACAAATGTTTAGATATCATTATTTTGGATTTTTTTTTACTATATACATACCCCGGGGCAAATAGACATTAACGGCTCAAAGCGTCTTGGAAGTTAGATGCCTCGAGAATCAACCTAACATAACTTGAAAGATGCTTTACCAGGTAAATAATGGTGAACACCGCCTGAAACCTTCACAGATGTGTTGAGTACACTATGTATAGTATGTATCACTTCATATTTATATCGATAGCATCCGAGCAGTAGTTATGCAGAAATACCAAAAAAAGGAATATATAAGATGGTATTGGTAAGATTTACCGAGGCTTGACACCTGCATCTTCATTTTAGTCTATATTTCATGAATTTCCGACTGTATGAGCCTAGTAAGCCACCAGATTATAGTAGAGACATACCAGGATATTATGTGTTAATTACTCCAACTTAAGATATATATTTAAGTTATAAATTGATAAGTCTGATGCTCACAAGTCCCTCTGTTGCTTTCTTGTTTATATGGAAGCAGCTGATTCGGCGGCGTCTGTACTCTCGGTGCAGCATCACTATCTTGAATATTACTACTACTACTACTACTACTACTACTACTACTACAACAAGTAATACTATTATTATTACTACTATTTATACTATTACTGCTATTACTATTACTACTATTTCTACTATTGCTGCTGCTACTACTTTTATATAACTAGACTTCTACGCTGATAAATGGCAGCTGTCATGAAATTAAGCAACCTTCCATGATCTGCTTTTTTAATATTGTTGATTCATATTGTATTGTCAACGTGAGTGGTGGATGTGAGGGGAAGGATAATGTCCAGTGAGGAGTGGAGTGAAGTAAGAGTGTTTGGTTATGAAAAGTATTGCGTTGTTCATAGATTTCTGAGGACGATTCTTTCTGCCTTTACATTGATAAGATCTACAATAATATTACGTTGATTATTAGTGTTCTGTACTCCATGCATGATATCTATCAGGCATCATCAATATATGGAATGCGGTGAGATAACACAGACAGTTGAGTAGAACAATTACTACCTAAACCAAAAAAACTATAGATATCATTGATATTTGTTTTGTTGTGGTGTGAGTATCTTATTGTGTTACCTCGTTGGTATCATGTGTTCGTGACTAAGGATGGTGTTGTAATGCACACCTAGACAGTGGCAGTAGACTTATTATAGGGGGAGGAAGGGGATAACTGTGATCAGCCATGCACTTCACTCACCACTCTCCTTGCACTCATTCCAACACTACTGTTATCGCCGCCTGTGTTGCCAGCAGTTCTACACCAGACAGGAAGAATGATAATGAAGAGAAATCATGTAAGTATAACATAACGTAATATAACCTGACATAACCTAACCTATCTCTCCTACTGTAACTGTGCAAAGTGATGAGTCTTTACTTCATTCTTAATCCCATACATAGTCACCTGTGTTGTAATTAGCGTGTGCGTGTTAATTGCGTGTGTGTGTTCACCTGTGCAGGCAGCTTGTGGTGTAGTTCGTGTGGGTATCTGCGGTACCTACTGGTGTTCCTGGGAATGTTATCCTTCGCTTTAGACTACATACTTCGGTTTAACCTAAGTGTGGCTATTGTCGCCATGGTGAATAACTCTGTCACCCACGATGTGAACTCAAGCTACGTGTGTCCAGCAGCGTTCAATGTCTCCACCAGCACACTCCCCTCTACGGTAAATATATCTTATTTTTGTTTTTTTGCTTGCCTTCACGGGCGCATAGATCATTGAAATTTGACTAGTTTGTGGCCCCGAGCCCTCCAATTGATAAAGATAAAAGTGGAGCCTGCTTGCCTTACTGTGTCGTCCTTCATTGAGGTTTTGTAGCTCCCAGCAGCCACCTCCCACCATTAATATGTGATCGTACTCCTGTAGGGTAGCGGCGAGTATAATTGGTCCAAGAAGGAGCAAGGGTTCGTTCTCGGCACCTTCTTTTGGGGTTTCGTAATCACCAAGACTGTAGGCGAGTTTATCTACCTGTTGTTCTTATACTTATTTTTGTTTTCGTTGTCAGTCTTGAGGTTAGGTTCACGTCACATGTATACGTTTGACAGTGACTCATGCCCCTTTTCTATGTTACAGGAGGTCGCATCTCTGAGATATTGGGCCCAACCTTCACTGTGACCTTAGCATTGGGTATCTCCTCTTTGCTCACACTCTTAACACCCACCGTCGCTGATATTCATCCACTAGCGCTGGCCTTCCTCCGTCTCATCTTAGGGTTAATGCTGGGACCAATTTCCCCTGCCGTGTACAGCATTATCTCGCGATGGACACTTCCAGGCGAGACAGCTACAATGATTACCGTCACATTCTCAGGTATGTCTAGTCACCACCTCAACACATAAGTCCTCGTGTGTTCCTGTTCATCAATATTGTTTACCTGTTACCTTTTTTTTCTTCTTCATCACAAACCGTTGACGCCAATAGGCTTTATGGAGGCTAAGATGGACTGCCTCTTGCCCGTTATTTGGCGTAGGTTTAGATTTTTTATAGTGACGCCTCGAATGTTTACCAGTTATTCCCTCTTCTTCCTCCTCCTCAGGGGTGGTTCTAGGTGCTCTGGTGTCTCTGGGTTTGTTTGAGATTGTGATCGATTCCTTTGGTTGGCGTTGTGTGTTCTGGGGTTCTGGACTCCTCACCCTTGTATGGTTACCCTTCTGGGTGATCTACGTGAGAGATGATCCGCGGAAGCACCCCGGGATATCGAAGCACGAACTCGAACGCTTGTCCAAAAATACAAACAAGCCAAGGGTACGTAAGAAAAAAGTCACGAGAGAGAGATAAGAAGAAAGTGTATCCGTGATATTATCCGTTCTGAAGTTGGTCTCCTTTTACCCTACAGAGAAAGGTACCTTGGAGTCGTATTTTCAAGTCAAGACACATCTACCTGTTTATCATGATGGAGTTTGTGTGTATGTGGACGCAAGCAATTATCATCATGGAGGGGCCGACCTTTTTGAGTGTTCAGGTAAAGATGCGATTATGAGAGAGAGAGAGAGAGAGAGAGAGAGAGAGAGAGAGAGAGAGAGAGAGAGAGAGAGAGAGAGAGAGAGAGAGAGAGAGAGAGAGAGAGAGAGAGAATATTACTAACTCACTCGTGTGTTTTCAGATTGGTATGAACCTCCAGACGGTGGGCATAATAAACATCGTATTTATGGTAACCTGCCAATTCTGTACTATGTTCTACGGGTGGCTTTCAGACCTACTGGAAAGCTGGGAGATTGCACCAATGGTCACCCTCCGTAGAATTGCTCAAGTGTTCGGTAAGACTCGCAGAAGAAAATGACATAGAACTCAAACCTCATGCAAGTGGTGTTAAAATCCTACCAAAGAAGTGATTAGGATGTGTATATGATTAATCTTTAGTTATTTATGGTTAGATGGGTTTATTATTTTCTCATACTGAACAGGGACGGTGATGATAGTGATCAGCCTGGTGGGATTGGCAATGGCTGGCTGTAACGAAATACTAGTTACTGTATTCCTTGAAATCCTGGCGGTAGGAGTGCCTATATTCTTCATCACCTTTACTGTGGGACCTATGATTATTGCCCCTAACTATGCCGGTACGTTCCTAACTTCATACTCCCCACTACCCCATGATTCTTTTGGAATATATAAGTGTTTTTTAGTGTAATATGTGTCTCTCTTTGATGAAATTGGACGATAAGGGATGGAAGAGAGTAAAAGGAGAACTGATGATATGTTTAGAAGACTACTGAGTGAGTTAAGTGGGGGGAGTATAGGAATGGTAGGATCGTATGTGTGTGTGTGTGTGTGTGATTGTTTTTTCCGTTGTAGGTACGTTGACTGGGATACTCGGTTTAGGGGATTTAGCTGGTTTTGTCCTCCCCATGTTCGTGTCTGCCTTCATTGACAAGGTAAGTACAGGTGACCATATTAAATAACTAACCAACTAAGCAATAAAGAACTAATGAAATAACCATCTAATTAACTATTTAACTCATCAACCAACAAACTTAACTAACTGCCAATCACCAATTCAAAATGAATGTCACCCCAAAATAAACAAGATAAAACTACAACTTCGATCCTGAACTAATAAAAAAAAAAATAAATAAATAAATAAAAACCTCCCCAACTCAGACATAATCATCTTCATTTCCTCCCTTTTATTTCTTTTTTACCAATTAGAAAAACGGTTGGAAGACAGTGTTCCTGGTGAGCGCTGCCTTGAACGTTGTGTGTGGCATCATCTATATTATTTGGATGCCAGACAAGGAGGAGGAATGGAACATGTACGAGGAAATACCAGGAACTGACAAACACGACACAAAGAAAAGCAAGAAAAGAGATCTGATAACTGCAACGCCATAATAGTAGTAGTAGTTATAGTAGTAATAGTAGTAGTAGTAGTTATAGTAGCAATAATAGTAGAAGTAGTTTGTAAAGTCCCTATTTAACGATTTCTTATTACAATCTTGACACAAAATTCATCATTCACACAAAAACTATAAATTATTTGACGAGAGAACAGGTAATTGTAACGTCTATGAATAAGGGTAAATAAGAGGTAATGAAAGTTACATGTTAAGTAAGCAATTAGATCAAAACAAAATACACACGTTTGATCATTATCTATGTTGACAAAGCGTACGTCGTATTGATAAATATGAAACAATTAGATTATATATGTAAATAGTAAATATTGAATAAAGGTAAATTGTGGCTAGACATATTTTTTTTTCTTGACTTAACCCTTTTTCAATATAATCCCACGAGTTTTACGTTGCTTATACAGTACATACATAAACATTTGTCTTTAATCTTACTTTAATATAATAAAGGAATTTCACTGAATTTTCATCACCTGACATCACTTAAAGACTACGTGCTTATTTCAGTCCTATTCTGGAGAACATGAACCCAATTTAAACGAAAAGAGAAGAGGAACTACACAAAGAAACAAAAATATAAATACACGTACATTAATCCACTTTCAACACTTTCCACACACACATACAGGCACGCACACATACAGTAATGATAATGAGAATTGTGAGGGAGGGAAGAGCAGGTGGGAGGTGGCTTAAATATGCATGAAGCGTGATGTTAGGAATATATGAGGCATTTCAAAGGGTAAAGAAAACCACTGTGTGTTCTGTTTGTACAAAAATATTTATTAAACCTTTCACCACCAGGGTCCGCTGTGTGTGTTTAAAGGGGGGGGGGTAACTATGCTGTCCAGACGTGAAGGGAAGAAAGTCTATTACAGTGAATGGTAATATAATAATAATAATAATGATAATGATAGTAATAGTAATAAAAAAAATTCGATTACTAACATATATTTAATTGTTATTTTTACAAGAGCGAATAATAATAATAATAATAATGAAAATAATAATAATAATAATAATAATCTTTCAACGTCTGGCAAAATAATTACTTCCCCTTTCAACACACTTACAATCAGCCCTTTTCAGCCTTGCCCCGCCTTGAAGCTCCTTATATAAGTATACAAGTATGTAAGTGAGTCTATCTTTATGTACAGTAAAAATAATAATAATAATAATTACTGATGGTTGACAAAAAAAAATAATAATACAATTTTTTCTTCATTTCGGTGTTAAAAAATAAAAATAAATTGATATAGAAAAGTGAGCTATTGTACAAATTACTTATAGTGTTGTTATTGGTGGTGATGGTGTATTTGAGAGAGAGAGAGAGAGAGAGAGAGAGAGAGAGAGAGAGAGAGAGAGAGAGAGAGAGAGAGAGAGAGAGAGAGAGAGAGGGGGAAGGGGGGCAAGGCAGCTCGTCATGTTAGTTCAGTGTTCGTTGCCTTAAAATTTATGTTGTGTTCAATCTTTTTTTTAATCTCTCTATCTATCTATCTAGTTATTTATTTACACGTATATAACAATGGTGAGGCTTGGATCAGGTGTGTGTGTGTGTGTGTGTGTGTGTGTGTGTGTGTGTGTGTGTGTGTGTGTGTGTGTGTGTGTGTGTGTGTGTGTGTGTGTGTGTGTGTGTGTGTGTGTGTGTGTTACTCTAAATGTTTGTTATTCTGGAGGGTTAAGTCAAAGGTTTTCAAGACCATATAATATTACTTTACCTCGTATTATATTGATGCAATGGTCTCCCCTTGAATGGAAGAGGGCAGGACTAACTTACTTATATTTATGTACAGAAGAAAACGAGAGCTTGGCAAAGGAAAACGGAATGTATAAATTAAACAATAAAAAATAAACTAGCTATTGACAAGTTGGCTATATAAAATGTACAAGAGAATCACTAGCTATTGAGAGGAAAGGGAAGAGGCTGTTTCTGAAATAATTAAAGTTGAACAGTAGCAAAGAAGAAAAAGATGATTTAACCTTGAAAACTTCGTAGTAAGAGTTACATTATACAAAAAATGACTACAAAGATGTTCATTTGTTTCTAGAGACTCGCTAACTTGGTAGGAAAATACTTCATCTCCTATTAAAATATGGAAATGAGAAAAAAAAAAGATACTCAGTTGTTTTAAATGCGCAGTAATTACATGTGATCTTCAGACTCAAATGAATAAAAATAATAACAAGAAAACACACTAACTAATCTATCTCTGAAGAATATACATATAAGTACTTTTATAACCATGAAGAAATTATATAAAGAAAAGACACTCATTAGCTTTTCAAAACACGGGAACAGCCACTGATCGCTATAACATCAATAGTAATCAGTGATGTGGTCAGTGTGGACGATGATGGCACAATACAAACAATAATCACACAATACATACAATAAAGAGACATAGAAAACGAGAAACCACAATAACTAGTGAATGGGTTGTGGATGGCTTGCTTGAAGGGTTAAAAATTTGGCGGGTAAAAAGAGTCTGAATGTAGAAATAAAGACAAAGAGAAACTGAGAGGGATAATAGACTTGAGGGACTCCTTAGAAGGGCGGTGAGGAGGAGACCAGTTTGCCATCGCAGTAGAGTTGCGGGCAGCAGTGTGGGTATGACTTGCCCTCCACCCTAACGATGTAACAGTCATCGTTGAAGAGTGGTAGAAGCTCGGTGCACCTGCAACAAAAACAACGAGTAAGAAAAGGTAGACTGGGTTAGGAATGCAAGGTAGATGGTGGTGCTGGAGGTGCTGCTGCTACTGCTACTGCTACTGCTACTGCTACTACTACTACTACTACTACTACTACTACTACTACTACTACTACTGCTGATGCTGCTGCTGCTATTATCATTCCTATCTAAATGTGTGTGAGTAGTATTGTGAGTAATAAATTATAAGTTTTTTTGTGTTTGTGTTTGTCTGGAGTTGCATGGATGGGTGTGGTCAAGGACTGTGTGTGTGTGTGTGTGTGTGTGTGCGCGCGAGTATGTTTTCCATCATGTAGTTTTTACTTTGCTATCTTCTCTCTCCCTCTCTCATATTTATCATTTCTTCCCAATCATCCTACATCATTCTATTGCCCTTCTAACACAATCCTACTTCAGTCCTACACTCCTACCGACCTTCAACACACTATTTTCCTACATTCCTTCATCTTGTCCTACCAGCCCGCTACTCCCTCCACTCCCTTGTACTTCGTCAGTGTCCATCTTAACCTTGTCCTTTATATTAATCCTGCTCCGTCACTCCCTCCGTTACTTCCTCTATCTCTTTTAACAACATAGTGACGCCCGCAACCATGTCCTTCGCGTCTGTCACATCCTCAGACTTACTCTTTTTTTTTGTTATCCTTTTATACTCATATTTATTACTGATCTTATTCCTTCTTTATTTAAACCTTTTATCTCATTACTCTTTCTTTTCTTATTCCTTCTCTTCCACGTTCTTTCTTTAATCATTTTTATCTCATTACTCTTCCTCTCACCTGATTCGCTTCTCCAATAGTGTGCCGTTGGAGGCTTGAACACACGTAGCTTGCTCACAGGTGTCGTCAACAGTCCAAGTCTCCCCCGTAGTCTTCAGGGAACACCGCTCAGAGTCAAAGCAGCGCCCGTTGTGATCTGTTGGAAAGGATGAATGTAAGGGGCTGATGCTGATGATGATGATGATGATGTTGATGGTACTGTTGTTTTTTGTTGATGTTATTATTGGTAATGATGTCACTACTACTACTGATAATAATAATAATGATAATAATAATAATAATAATAATAATAATAATAATAATAATAATGATAATAATAATAATAATAATAATAATAATAATGATAATAATAATAACACCAATAATAGACAAAAACTATGAAGAAGAAGAAGAAATAATTAAACATGAATGAAAGAGATGACAAGTATAGATAAATGAAGAAGATGAAAAACTGGCAAATTACCACATGTTTGATGAGGAAATTCCATCATCACGACACACACACACACACACACACACACACGCACACAATAGGGCCGTGGAGCCAGTACGCATTTGACGTCACGCGGAGAGATAATAGAGAGAGAGAGAGAGAGAGAGAGAGAGAGAGAGAGAGAGAGAGAGAGAGAGAGAGAGAGAGAGAGAGAGAGAGAGAGAGAGAGAGAGAGAGAGTAATGGGAGGATTTAGGGAAATATGACCGTGGGAGAATATTGTAAATGATGATGATAGAGGAGGAGGAAGAGGAGGAGGAGGAGGAGGAGGAGGAGGAGGAGGAGGAGGAGGAGGAGGAGGAGGAAGAGTGAGTGGCATGATTTAAGAGTTACAAGGTTGACTGATTGACTGATCCACTACGAGAACACACACACACACACACACACACACACACACACACACACACACACACACACACACACACACACACACAAGAGTGATGCAACACAAAAACAACAAAACAACGTTAGGCCTCGTCTCGTCTGTGTGTGTGTGTGTGTGTGTGTGTGTGTGTGTGTGTGTGTGTGTGTGTGTGTGTGTGTGTGTTGCATAATTACACTTGCCACCTTCTTGACCTAATATGGAACGTGACCTGACCTTAACCACGGTCTGTATGTGTTCTGAGAGAGAGAGAGAGAGAGAGAGAGAGAGAGAGAGAGAGAGAGAGAGAGAGAGAGAGAGAGAGAGAGAGAGAGAGAGAGAGAGAGAGAGAGAGAGAGAATTGACGTACCAGTATATACAGGTCAACACCAATACCACCTTTTCTTACTCACCCTCCTCCTCCTCCTCCTCCTCCTCTTCCTCCTCCTCCTCCTCCTGACATGAGGTCGAAGGTCAGGGTAAGGACTTGTAACACCACCTTCCCCCCCCCCACCTTACTTGTCTCCCTTTCAGAACCTCTCCAGAAGCTGCATTTTCTCTCCCCTTCCCTCTCTCTCTCTCTCTCACTTTCTCATTTTATATAATTTTAGTGTTTTCTTTAATTTTTCTTTCGTTTTGGTTGGTTATGAGTGTAGGAGTAGTAGTAGTAGTAGTAGTAGTAGTAGTAGTAGTAGTAGTAGTAGTAGTAGTAGTAGTAGTAGTAGTAGTAGTAGTTGTAGTAGTGAAGGAAAAATTAATCACTCATGTACATTCTTTCCTCCATCACCACACATCACCTCACCTCACCTCACCTCACCTTCCTTTCACTCTCACCCATACCAACCCCACCACAGCCCCCCCTTATTAACACAGCCCCCACCACGCTGTCTCATTACACTTAACGACCCCCTCACCTCCTCCTCCTCCTCCTCCTCCTCCTCCTCCTCCTCCCCTTCCTCCTCCTCCTCCTCGTCAGGTCACACAGACGGTAGGGTAACATGTCAAAATATTTAGGTCAACAAAAAAATATTCTTATGTAAAATAACAGGTAAATAAATACCTAGACAAATTATATAACTAATTGGATGTGTTACGAAATAGTAGTAGTGGTAGACATATGTACGTACACTCATATATACATACATATATATACGTACATATGTGCACGTACTGTACATACATATACACGATAGGTCCTTGAAAGATAAAAGTCACTTGCAGCTTCAAATCCTACTGAGAAAAGCTGGCGCGCACACACACACACACACACACACACACACACACACACACACACACACTTTTCCGCCCAATTTGCTGTAACTTCGCAAGAATCAACATCACGAAGTTTAATCACGTTCGCTTCTTCTTCATCTCATTTTTTCCCCCTTGTGTTCGGTGGCAGAGTGGTTTAGGTTGTTGACTTGTTGACTTGTTGGTTCCAGGTTCGAGCCGCAGAAACCTTACCCTAGTCAAGTGGTTTAATTAAGATCCCTTATATGTGTGCTACCTCTCTCTCTCTCTCTCTCTCTTCTCTCTCTCTCTCTCTCTCTCTCTCTCTCTCTGTCTCTCTTTCTCGTTCGTTGGGTCGTGAAGGCCTTGCAACATATAGGTGGTGGAAGGGCGGCGGTACATGGCGCGGTGGGTAACAACAGTGAACCAAGTACCGCCCTGCTTCACACACACACACACACACACACACACACGCACACACACACACAGACTGATTATCATATTAATTGCTGTAAAATATTATGTGTGAAATGTTTGCATAATGTTTGTTTATTTATAATTAATGAGGAAAGTTGTTATATTATTGTATTACTTCCTGTTTTTCTTAATTTCTTTTTATTTTTTATTATTATTATTATTTTTTTTTACAAGATAACACTTTGACATATAGTTGTAATAGAGTTTCAAAGGTTAATGTGTTATTATTGATTAATTATAAAACATTAATAAGACGATTTTTTTTAACACTTCATATTTTTTTTATTATTATTATTATTTTT
>JAPQNM010000024.1:7584050-7586550 GCA_029783475.1 Metacarcinus magister
AAACGTTGCCATTTATATTATACTACCACCAAGAACGTTTTTTAGTAATTGAAGACATCAAGAAAAACGTTCATAGTTATAAATACCACAACAAAAAAACGTTTACAAAAGATGAATCACTCTTTCCAAAACGTTACCACCAAACAGTTCAAAATTTACCTCCATTCACCTTTACCAGAAAAAACAACAACTTTACTGAAACATAAATCAATACCCATTAAAAAAACGTTCCCTATTTCTAGTAACTAAAGAAAAACTAAAGAAAAACTAAAGAAAACTAAACAAAACTAAACTAAACTAACCTAACCTAAACGTTGCAATTCTCCCTCCCTTAACCTAGACAAACGTTGGCAAGAGGTTCAAGACGACGGCTGGAAACGTTCCCTTCACTACAGATTACCTAAGACTCGTGAACCCTCATTTAGTGCCTTAAAAGGATGCCCCAGCCTCCCGCCCCCCAGGTGACCCCACAAACCTGACCCTGAACTGAGTGGGAGGCAAGGGAGGGAAGGGAGGGGAAGGGAGGGGAAGGAGGGTGGGAAAGTGAGAGGTGGTATGGATTGGAGGGAAGGGGGAAGGGAAGGGGGATGGGAAAGGGGGGAAGAGGGGAGGGGGGAGGGAAGGGAGAGGAAAACTGAGGGGTAAATGAAGGACGGGAAGGGGAGAGGAAGGGTGATAGATGGGAAAGTGATGGGAAAAGGAACATTGCAGTGAAAAAAGGGAAGGTGAAGGAAATATTAATGGTATTTTTGTCTCCATTCTCCTTTACCATCACCACCAAAACAACAACAACAATAATAATAATAATAATAAACAACCTAACCTAACCTAACAACAATAATAATAATAAAAATAAACCAATAAAATAATACAGATCGAAATACATACATAAATAAAATAAAAAAATAATAATAAACACACACACCCACACACACACACACACACACACACACACACACACACACACACACCACAAGCAAACACCACCACCACCACCACTTTTACAGGTATCCAAGTAGCATACCTGTGGCTATATGCAGGACCCACGCTACCTCTAATTACAAGGCAGGTAGGTAGGTGCAAATATGCCTTCCCTGGGTCGTGATGTCTGAAAACCTGGAGGGGGACACGATTCTAATCTGGCTATACTGCTTGTGTGTGGTGGTGGTGGTGGTGGTGGTGGTGGGGGAACGTGATAGTGTGGTGGGTGAAAGTGTGGTTGTGGTTGTGGTTGTGGTGGTAGGGGGTGAGGTAAGAGGTGTAGAGGTGTTATAGAAGGAGGGAGTAGAAGGGGGAGGAGGTGGGAGGAACAATAGAATAGGATGTGAATGTTTAATAGTTTATCATTGTCTTCCTTCTCGCTCTCCTTGTATCTTCTTTAACTAACCTCATTCCTAGACGTTGTACCCTTGATTGAAACACACACGCACACGTACACGAGAGAGAAAGAGAAAGAGAGAGAGAAGAAAGAAAAGAGAGAGAGTTTAAGTAAGATCTTTCGCCTCCTCTGTATTTGGAACGAAAGAAAATGAAGCTTAGAGTTAAGTGCTTGCTCTGGTTATCTTGGCAGTCGATAAGGTAAGAGGCAAGAGGTAAGAGGTCTTGTTAACGTTATATTGATTCCAGGCAAGTTAAGTGGAAGGAAAGTTGCTACAAAATAACGAGAAAAAAATTGTTACTTCAAAATGTTCAAGTCGATGGTCTATTTTTCTCTCTTCGGTGGTAATGATGAAAGGATAATATAAAAAAACTTTCGAAAATTTGGAGTTATATTAGATTTTTTATGTTGGAATGCTATCTATGGTAAAAAGAAGTGATAATAATAGTAGTAATCACACTATTTATGATATTCTAATCTCTCTATTTTGTTTTTAGGAAAGAATATGAATTTTGAGGAAGAAAAGAAGATAAATATGATTGGTTTGAAAATTTTGACTTTTTCTTCTTTTTTTCGAAGTTCAAAAATTATAGAGTCTTGAGGAGCAAGTCTATACTTTGGCTGCAATATCTGATACTTTATTTTGTCAGAAGTGTGGAAAATATTACTCTGAGGAGCGAAAAATGCGAGGCGTGCGGTCTTAATACTGATAAAGAGAGAGAGAGAGAGAGAGAGAGAGAGAGAGAGAGAGAGAGAGAGAGAGAGAGAGAGAGAGAGAGAGAGAGAGAGAGAGAACAACAAAAAAATAAACATTCCTGCAGGTAGGATCATAATATTATTTCTACTGTTAGAAATATAAGTTCGAGGACTAATATACCGTTTGACTTACGAGAACTTGACTTAGAATTAACTTAAGGAATACGATATAGTGTGTGTTGAGTTTTAGGGAGACACTTAAATTTTAGGTTGAGAGACAAAGATGGCGTGTGACCTAGCTAGTGTTCCTTATAAATTTTAGGTCAAGGATGAAAGATAGAATGACTTGACGAAACTTACTGAAGCTTAACATTAGGAGTGGGAGATACTGTCTAACTTAAAGAAACTTACTAAACTTAACATTAG
>JAPQNM010000024.1:7599050-7601550 GCA_029783475.1 Metacarcinus magister
ATGCAAGAGCTAGAGGCATTGTTTCCCTGACGTGTGGGATGCCTCAGGGGGAGTATGGGAACCTTCTGTGTTTGTAAGCAAGTTCGTAGCGCTTCTTAACTCGGCTCCAACGGCCTCAACCTCGTCTTTTACCGCTACGCTTGTGGTGGTGGTGGTGGTGGTGGTGGTGGTGGTGGTGGTGGTGGTGGTGGTGATGGTGGTGGTGGTGGTAGTGGTGGAGTGAGGGTGAGAAGTAGTATTGGTAACGGTGGTAAGTGTGCCATAGTAGTAGTAATAGTAATAGTAGTAAAAATAAGATGATTTAAAAGTACCATTAACTAACAATCGTACTAATATAATAAATGTGTTAACTGTGCCATATAAATAGTAGTAATAGTTATATATAATAATAAAAAAAAAGGTGATTTAAAAGTAATATTAACCCTCATTCCTACCAATAAAATCACCCATGAAGATCGTAATAGTGTAATGAAGGGTTACATACCAAAAAGTAATGGGGAGGAACGGGGTAGGCAGGTAATGGGTGAGGTGAAGGTAGTTATAGACAGATGATGGTGATGATAATGTACTGATGGTGATGGTGGGTCGCGGGGGTGAAGAGGGGAGGTGAGGGGAGAAGGAGGAGTGAGGGAAAGATGGGTGAGGGCAGAGTACTATATAGTAAGTTCCCACAGCAGTACAACTCGGGTCAAGGATGATTTGTTAACGTGAGGAGGAGGAGGAGGAGGAGGAGGAGGAGGAGGAGGAGGAGGAGGAGGAGGAGGAGGAGGAGGAGGAGACAAAGAAGAGATGAGATACATTTGGTGAAGTGGAAAACAAGATGATTTGATGAGGTTAAAGAGGGTTGTGAGGTAGTCTTTGTGTGTGTGTGTGTGTGTGTGTGTGTGTGTGGTGTGTGTGTGTGTGTGTGTGTGTGTGTGTGTGTGTGTGTGTGGGTGGGAAAGGGTGACAGTATAGAAAATATAAAATAAATGTGAAGAGAAATTGTTTAAGGAAGAAAGACGGATTGGCAATGACACAAGAATGAGGCAAGTTTGGAGGAGGAGGAGGAGGAGGAGGAGGAGGAGGAGGAGGAGGAGGAGGAGGAGGAGGAGGAGGAGGAGGAGGAGGAGGAGGAGGAGAGAGGGTAAGGTGACAAGGACATAGTAAAGTAATGGATGCAAGAGAGAGAGAGAGAGAGAGAGAGAGAGAGAGAGAGAGAGAGAGAGAGAGAGAGAGAGAGAGAGAGAGAGAGAGAGAGAGAGAGAGAGAGAGAGAGAGAGAGAGAGAGAGAGAGAGAGAGAGTAAGACAAGGACCAATCTATAAGGATAAAATTCCCTCTCTCTCTTTCTTCACCACCACCACCACCACCTCCTTTACATCCTCTCTCTCCTCCCTGCATAGTAAACAAGTGAAGGGCGATTCAGACGAGGACGAGGAGGAGGAGGAGAAGGGAGGAGGAGGAGAAGGGAAGAGGAGGAGAAGGGAACGGTTGCCTAATATTGGAGGTCCCACTCACTCACACCATTACTTTTTAAAATGATCGTTCAGGATAGTGATGATGATAGAATATATATAAAAAGTATCGTTCAGTCTCTCTCTCTCTCTCTCTCTCTCTCTCTCTCTCTCTCTCTCTTTAGGTTTGTAACTTTGAAAACGATTACAATTTCACTTTAATTATTGTTTTTATTTTTTATTATTATTATTATTATTTATTTTTATTTTTTTACATAGGCAGATCAAAATTTAGGTGATAATTATTAGTTTTTTTTCTTCTTCAAATATGCAGATCGAAATTTAGATTATAATTATTGTTTTTTTCTTATTATTATTATTTTTTTACATTGGCAGATCGAAATTTTAGTTAAGGAAATTAAATTAAATAAAATAATACCTTCATTTTTTAACTTAATAATGAATGATACAAAAATACTTTAGATATATATGTGATTTTTTTTCCTTTCGTTTTTTATTATTAGTGTTGTAATTAATGAAAGAAAACGGAGAATGGTGCATGAAAATAAAATAAATGAGTGTTGTGAAGCGTATTAAACTAACCTTGAAGACAACAGGAAGGAGGAGGAGGAGGAGGAGGAGGAGGAGGAGGAGGAGGAGGAGGAGGAGGAGGAGGAGGAGGAGGAGGAGGAAGAAGAGGATAAGATAGAGAAGAATGTAAAGAAAAAAAATAAAGGTGTGGAGAGAGAGAGAGAGAGAGAGAGAGAGAGAGAGAGAGAGAGAGAGAGAGAGAGAGAGAGAGAGAGAGAGAGAGAGAGAGAGAGAGAGAGAGAGAGAGAGAGAATGTAACCGATGATGATAAACTACAAAACATCCTACATTCACTACACACACACACACACACACACACACACACACACACACACACACACACACACACACATGTACGTAATAAGGTCAATGATCAGCCTACAGCGACCTTTTGCAATGACCATCAAGTTGAGAATGAAAGACCAATGTTAAAAAATATGCAAGTCAAAGAGGAGATTAAATGTCTGTCTGTTT
>JAPQNM010000024.1:7606550-7621550 GCA_029783475.1 Metacarcinus magister
AAGGAGAAGAGGAGAAAGAGAAGAAGGAGAGAATAACGGTATAGAAAGAGACACAGCATAAGATTAAATAAAATAGCGAATAAAAGGAATAAGTGAAAAAAAGGAATAAAATAAAAGGTAAATAATAAAAATAATGAAGAAGAAACGAAGAAGAGAGAGAAAAAAAACGATTATTATTATTATTATTAAAGAGAGAAGGAAGGAAGAGAGAAGGAAGGAAGAGGAGAGAACGCACAAGTCTGAAAATTCGAATCTGTACCAAAATTCATCGCCGTTAAACAAGTGAAAAAGAGCGTCAGGTGAACGAAAATCAATGAAACATCACTTGGGTCGATTTGAGTGAAAGTAAAAGGCGCTCAGGGGTCGAGGATGCGCACACTAAAACTGATGCTCACTTGTTTCACCACCTGACCCTTCTATCACGTGACCAACCCCCCAAAAACCCCCCCCTGACCCCTCTCACTAAGCTTTTCCATAAGGCGAGAGAAAGCACCAATCAGAATTCAGTATTTAGTTAAAGGTTGTTTGTGATTGGTCGGTTTAAAAAGGAAAGTTTGCATGATTACGTGACGTCACTGTTGAACTAGCCAATCAAAGAGGGTGTTGTTGCCTTCGTGTTATCTGATTGGTTATTGGAAAATGATGGATTGATGGATGGATGGATGTGTACGAGTGTCTGTCTCTCTCTCTCTCTCTCTTTTTCTCTCTCTCTCTCTGTTTGTGCAGCTGAGGATAGAGATGGAAGAGGAAGGAAAGAAAGGAGGGAGGAGGAAGAGGAGGGGGGGAGGAGGAAGAGGAGGGGGGAAGGGGGGTGGGAAATAGGGCGGGGGGGACCGGAAGAAGCATGGAAGATGTGTGTGTGTGTGTGTGTGTGTGTGTGTGTGTGTTTGCATAATGAGGACGAGGTCACGAGCTACAAAAACACAGGTAAGACACAAACACCTGTTCAAACTCTCAATCTCTCTCTCTCTCTCTCTCTCTCTCTCTCTCTCTCTCTCTCTCTCTCTCTCTCTCTCTCTCTCTCTCTCTCTCTCTCTCAGTAAACAAATCCTACAAAACAAGATAAAAAGGCATCTAAACCTATAACAATAAGGTTAAAATTCCTTATCAACCTAACCTAACCTAACCTAACCTAATCTAACCTAACCTAACCCAACCTAACCTAACCTAACCTAACCTAACCTAACCTAACCTAACCCAACCTAACCTAACCTAACCTCACCTACCTCACCTCACCCACCTAACCTAACCTAACCTAACCTAACCTAACCTAACCCAACCTAACCCAACCTAACCTAACCTAACCTAACCTAACCTAACCTAACCTAACCTAACCCAACCTAACCTAACCTAACCTAACCTAACCTAACCTTATAAAAAAATTCTCCCTTTAGAAACATAAGCACAGCAAGAAAACAAGAATAACTCCCTCGCTCATCACATAGTAGAGTCACCTGTCGGCCAAGGTGAGTCAGCCCTTAATTAAGTCGATATAAGAGGTAGAACATGAATCACCTACACAATTTTGACCTTATTAATCATTCTAGTCTGACAGGTAAATGCTAAAACTTTACAATCATCTTAATTATAGTTTAGTTTCTGTCTGTCTGTGTCTGTTTGTCTCTAGTTGAACAGGTAAGGCAATTAGACAAGTAGAGGTAACAAGGCCAGACTGACAGACAGGTAAGTAAGAGCAGAAAATAATGATAACACACCTTATTTATTACCTCTGTGTGTGTGTATGTGTGTGTGTGTGTGTGTGTGTGTGTGTGTATGTGTATGAGGAAGCGCTCGTTGGTGTGACTTATGAGGGTATTAAGAGCAAACAGGCGAAGGAGATAAGGAGGAGGAGGAGGTAGAGGTAGAGGAGGAGGAGGAGGAGGCTAGCTAGACAAGGCCCCTTCAACTACTCCTTATTATCTCTATATATTACCAAAGTTTACACCAAGGACAAATAGCACCTTAAGGCATAACCAAGGTCTCTGTCTCTCTTTTTATCTCTTCTTTGGACCTCCTCTGACGAAGCAAATCAGCCCAGCCCAAACCTTCACCTTGCGGAACACCAGAAAAGGAGTGATACACAGCAGGGAGGCAACGTGTATGTGTATGTATGTATGTGTATGTATGTGTGTGTGTATGTGTAGAGAGGTGCTCACGCTAATGATTCTAGGCAATGATACACGCGTTGCTGCCTCACGAAGACTGGGTAATGAGAGGCTCGCTAAGGTTCTCCCGCTGGTTTGCTTAACACGATTCCCGAGCGGACAGGTTAGCCGTGAGTGAGTTTTAAGTACTTGCAGGTGAGGTGAGGTGAGGAGAGGTGGGATGAAAAGTTGTATGCGAACCTGGCTCATTAACAGCTAGCACGCTCTCCTCCACCTCCTACCTCCTTCTGTAATGCAACAATGTAAACCTTCGACAAATAACGGGGAGAAGGCAAGTCCATCTTAGCCGCCATAAAGCCTATTAGCGCTAACGGTTTGTGATGTAGAAAAAATATATATATACGTAATGCAAAATGTTCCCTTTCTTTGTTAAGTTAAAAGTAACAGCGGGAAACTTAGATATTAATAAGAAAAAAAATTGTTATACTGATAAAATTAAACTCCAATTAACTTTCTCGCATCACAGACTCAAATACATATAAATAAAACGCAGGAAAATGATGGGAATTCAAAATAAAAGAAGAAAAAAACACTAAAATAAAAAAAACTCATTATAATCTTCCCATGTAACAAGGCGGAGAATGCAAGGCAGGCTACTTAACCCACATTGTTACGTTCAAGAGGAGAAGGAAAGGAGGGAGGGAGAGGAGGGAGAGAGAAGTGAACTGGTTATGTCTTCTTGGGGTTGATTGATATGAGGGAAAGGTGGGAGGCAGAAGCAAGGAAAGGTGATGATGAGGGAAGAGGAGGAGGAGGAGGAGGAGGAGGAGGAGGAGGAGGAGGAGGAGGAGGAGGTAATGATGGGGATGAAACCTTAGACATGGGACGGGGGGAGGAGGACATGCAAAAACACACACACAGTACACTCTCTCTCTCTCTCTCTCTCTCTCTCTCTCTCTCTCTCTCTCTCTCTCTCTCTCTCTCTCTCTCTCAAGCACCCATAAGAGCACACCTGGCGCCCATTACCTGGTCTTAATGATACAGGTACACAGGTAAAGTAGGTTCCGGTGCAGTACAGGTGATGCTGAGGCTGGAAGAGGAGAGAGAGAGAGAGAGGGAGAGAGAGAGAGAAATAGAAAAGTAACAACTATCTCTCTCTCTCTCTCTCTCTCTCTCTCTCTCTCTCTCTCTCTCTCTCTCTCTCTCTCTCTCTCTCTCTCTCTCTCTCTGTCTCTTAATTAACTTTAAGGGAAATTCCTGTGTTTGTAAAGTTAAACAAGCTATTGTAGTGAGCGTAATGTGCTTTTGTGACTGTGTGTGTGTGTGTGTGTGTGTGTGTGTGTGTGTGTGTGTGTGTGTGTGTGTGTGTGTGTGTGTGTGTGTGTGCTGAGGGAAAGGTCTTGAATAATAATAATAATGATGATAATAATGTGCTTGACTGAACAGAGAGAATGCTGAAATAAGCTGCAAAAAATATGTATAATAAAGAAAAATTATAATACAAGAAAAATAATAATAATAATAATAATAATAATAAGAAGAAGAAGAAGAAGAAGAATAATAAGAAGAAGAAGAAGAAGAAGAAGAAGAAAAATATTACACCACCACCACCACCACAACAACAACAACAACAACAACAACAACAACAACAACTCCTCCTCGTGTCATGACCTCTAGACGGGCTGGGCTTTCCTTCAACCAATAGCAATAGGTGTACGAGGTCAGGTCAGCCCCATTCCCACAGTCTAGGGGAGGAGGGGTGACCCGGCGTGACCTGGCTATAGGGTAGAGTGTGCCCAGGTAAGCGTAGGTGCCCAGGTAAGCAGGTCATTAAGAGGTAAAAGGTAAGATAGTTTATGATTCAAGGTCACTGAGGAGAAAAAAAAATTGATTGATGTTATTTTTACGTCTGATTTTTTTTTTTCCAAGGTTATGTAAAAGTGTGATATTTTAATGCCATTTTACTTCCTCTATCTCTATTTTTTTTCTATCTCTCTCTCTCTCTTTTTTTCTCTCTCTTTATGGGTGATTTGGTTAGAGATAGAGAGAGAAAGAGAGAGAGAGAGAGAATGTCAAGGTGTGTTTAGTAGGCAGAGGAATGTGTGTGTTAGGTGATGCTAAGGGAGATTGTGTGTGTGTGTGTGTGTGTGTGTGTGTGTGTGTGTGTGTGTGTGTGTGTGTGTGTGTGTGTGTGTGTGTGTGTGTGTGTGTAGACAGATTTATTCCAACATTAACTGACAAGCGTAACTTTCACTGCCACGGAAAAGAGAGAGAGAGAGAGAGAGAGAGAGAGAGAGAGAGAGAGAGAGAGAGAGAGAGAGAGAGAGAGAGAGAGAGAGAGAGAGAGAGAGAGAGAGAGAGAGAGAGAGAGCGTGCGATAGAGATAGAGAGATAAATAGAGAGAATAAATAGTTTTAGGCGTATCACACATGCGTATATAGTGTTTAATATTATAGTAATGATGAAACTGAGTCCAGATTCGTGTTCAGTTTGACTGAAAACCTTTAGGTACAAATTTTTATGAAATTCTGAGGTGTGGAAATTTTTCACGAAATTTTCAAGGGTGACACCTTAGATTTTTTTCATGAAATCATGTTTTTCAAAATAACTCGAAAAGTATGAGGTTTACGTAAAAAACATACGTAATAGTAAATATAGAGCAGGAGACGCTTGTTCTTTTGAGCTTTACTAGAATGTAATCAGAATGTAAGTAATGGAGATATTGAACTATTTGTATTTTACACGAAACTTCTATTTAATTACATTTTTCTCCTAAACCAAAAGAGTAATTTACAAACGGATGACACCATCAGATAGAACTTGTCAAGCTGAACAACTTTGTTTCTATACATCTTTGTTGTAGGACTAATACTTTACTTGGAAAATCAATAAACTATTTTGGACTCAAATTCTGGTGGAAATCTTTGGGCCAAAAATTTCACGAATCCATTTTCATCACAAATCCACGAAAACTTATATTGAAGTTAAAGGTTTTGAAATTAATAATAATACATGTTAAGGAAGTGTTGCTGTCTGAGTAAATAAATATTAATAATTATAATAATAAATATTAATGATAAAAATAAATATTAATGATAAAAATAAATATTAATGATAAAAATAATATTAATGATAAAAATATATATTAATGATAAAAATAAATATTAATGATAAAAATATATATTAATGATAAAAATATATATTAATGATAAAAATATATATTAATGATAAAAATAAATATTAATGATAAAAATAAATATTAATGATAAAAATATATATTAATGATAAAAATATATATTAATGATAAAAAATAAATATTAATGATAAAAATAATATTAATGATAAAAATATATATTAATGATAAAAATAAATATTAATGATAAAAATATATATTAATGATAAAAATATATATTAATTATAAAAATAAATATTAATGATAAAAATAAATATTAATGATGCAAATAAATAATAATGATGAAAATAAATATTAATGATAAAAATATATATTAATGATAAAAATATATATTAATGATAAAAATAAATATTAATGATAAAAATATATATTAATGATAAAAATAAATATTAATGATAAAAATATATATTAATGATAAAAATAAATATTAATGATAAAAATATATATTAATGATAAAAATATATATTAATGATAAAAATATATATTAATGATAAAAATAAATATTAATGATAAAAATAAATATTAATGATAAAAATAAATATTAATGATAAAAATAAATATTAATGATAAAAATAATATTAATGATAAAAATATATATTAATGATAAAAATATATATTAATGATAAAAATAAATATTAATGATAAAAATAAATATTAATGATAAAAATAAATATTAATGATAAAAATATATATTAATGATGAAAATAAATATTAATGATAAAAATAAATATTAATGATAAAAATAAATATTAATGATAAAAATATATATTAATGATAAAAATATATATTAATGATAAAAATAATATTAATGATAAAAATAATATTAATGATAAAAATATATATTAATGATAAAAATATATATTAATGATAAAAATAAATATTAATGATAAAAATATATATTAATGATAAAAATATATATTAATGATAAAAATATATATTAATGATAAAAATATATATTAATGATAAAAATAAATATTAATGATAAAAATATATATTAATGATAAAAATATATATTAATGATAAAAATAAATATTAATGATAAAAATATATATTAATGATAAAAAATAAATATTAATGATAAAAATAAATATTAATGATAAAAATATATATTAATGATAAAAATATATATTAATGATAAAAATAAATATTAATGATAAAAATAAATATTAATGATAAAAATATATATTAATGATAAAAATATATATTAATGATAAAAATATATATTAATGATAAAAATAAATATTAATGATAAAAATAAATATTAATGATAAAAATAAATATTAATGATAAAAATATATATTAATGATAAAAATATATATTAATGATAAAAATAAATATTAATGATAAAAATATATATTAATGATAAAAATATATATTAATGATAAAAATAAATATTAATGATAAAAATATATATTAATGATAAAAATATATATTAATGATAAAAAATAATATTAATGATAAAAATAAATATTAATGATAAAAATATATATTAATGATAAAAATAAATATTAATGATAAAAATATATATTAATGATAAAAATATATATTAATGATAAAAATAAATATAATGATAAAAATATATATTAATGATAAAAATAAATATTAATGATAAAAATAAATATTAATGATAAAAATAATATTAATGATAAAAATATATATTAATGATAAAAATATATATTAATGATAAAAAATAAATATTAATGATAAAAATAAATATTAATGATAAAAATAATATTAATGATAAAAATAAATATTAATGATAAAAATATATATTAATGATAAAAATATATATTAATGATAAAAATAAATATTAATGATAAAAATATATATTAATGATAAAAATATATATTAATGATAAAAATATATATTAATGATAAAAATAAATATTAATGATAAAAATAAATATTAATGATAAAAATATATATTAATGATAAAAATAAATATTAATGATAAAAATATATATTAATGATAAAAATATATATTAATGATAAAAATAAATATTAATGATAAAAATATATATTAATGATAAAAATATATATTAATGATAAAAATAAATATTAATGATAAAAATATATATTAATGATAAAAATATATATTAATGATAAAAATATATATTAATGATAAAAATAAATATTAATGATAAAAATATATATTAATGATAAAAATATATATTAATGATAAAAATAAATATTAATGATAAAAATAATATTAATGATAAAAATATATATTAATGATAAAAATAAATATTAATGATAAAAATATATATTAATGATAAAAATATATATTAATGATAAAAATATATATTAATGATAAAAATATATATTAATGATAAAAATAATATTAATGATAAAAATAATATTAATGATAAAAATAAATATTAATGATAAAAATAAATATTAATGATAAAAATATATATTAATGATAAAAATATATATTAATGATAAAAATATATATTAATGATAAAAATAATATTAATGATAAAAATATATATTAATGATAAAAATAAATATTAATGATAAAAATATATATTAATGATAAAAATATATATTAATGATAAAAATAAATATTAATGATAAAAATATATATTAATGATAAAAATAAATATTAATGATAAAAATAAATATTAATGATAAAAATATATATTAATGATAAAAATATATATTAATGATAAAAATATATATTAATGATAAAAATAAATATTAATGATAAAAATAAATATTAATGATAAAAATATATATTAATGATAAAAATAAATATTAATGATAAAAATATATATTAATGATAAAAATATATATTAATGATAAAAATAATATTAATGATAAAAATAAATATTAATGATAAAAATATATATTAATGATAAAAATATATATTAATGATAAAAATATATATTAATGATAAAATAAATATTAATGATAAAAATAAATATTAATGATAAAAATATATATTAATGATAAAAATATATATTAATGATAAAAATAAATATTAATGATAAAAATATATATTAATGATAAAAATAAATATTAATGATAAAAATATATATTAATGATAAAAATATATATTAATGATAAAAATAAATATTAATGATAAAAATATATATTAATGATAAAAATATATATTAATGATAAAAATAAATATTAATGATAAAAATATATATTAATGATAAAAATAAATATTAATGATAAAAATAAATATTAATGATAAAAATAAATATTAATGATAAAAATAAATATTAATGATAAAAATATATATTAATGATAAAAATATATATTAATGATAAAAATAAATATTAATGATAAAAATATATATTAATGATAAAAATATATATTAATGATAAAAATATATATTAATGATAAAAATAAATATTAATGATAAAAATAAATATTAATGATAAAAATAAATATTAATGATAAAAATAAATATTAATGATAAAAATAAATATTAATGATAAAAATATATATTAATGATAAAAATATATATTAATGATAAAAATAAATATTAATGATAAAAATATATATTAATGATAAAAATATAATATTAATGATAAAAATAAATATTAATGATAAAAATATATATTAATGATAAAAATATATATTAATGATAAAAATAAATATTAATGATAAAAATATATATTAATGATAAAAATATATATTAATGATAAAAATAAATATTAATGATAAAAATAAATATTAATGATAAAAATATATATTAATGATAAAAATATATATTAATGATAAAAATATATATTAATGATAAAAATATATATTAATGATAAAAATAAATATTAATGATAAAAATATATATTAATGATAAAAATATATATTAATGATAAAAATAAATATTAATGATAAAAATAATATATTAATGATAAAAATAAATATTAATGATAAAAATATATATTAATGATAAAAATATATATTAATGATAAAAATATATATTAATGATAAAAATATATATTAATGATAAAAATATATATTAATGATAAAAATAAATATTAATGATAAAAATAAATATTAATGATAAAAATAAATATTAATGATAAAAATATATATTAATGATAAAAATATATATTAATGATAAAAATAAATATTAATGATAAAAATATATATTAATGATAAAAATATATATTAATGATAAAAATAAATATTAATGATAAAAATAAATATTAATGATAAAAATATATATTAATGATAAAAATATATATTAATGATAAAAATATATATTAATGATAAAAATATATATTAATGATAAAAATAAATATTAATGATAAAAATATATATTAATGATAAAAATAAATATTAATGATAAAAATATATATTAATGATAAAAATAAATATTAATGATAAAAATATATATTAATGATAAAAATATATATTAATGATAAAAATATATATTAATGATAAAAATATATATTAATGATAAAAATATATATTAATGATAAAAATAAATATTAATGATAAAAATAAATATTAATGATAAAAATATATATTAATGATAAAAATAAATATTAATGATAAAAATATATATTAATGATAAAAATATATATTAATGATAAAAATATATATTAATGATAAAAATAAATATTAATGATAAAAATAAATATTAATGATAAAAATATATATTAATGATAAAAATATATATTAATGATAAAAATAAATATTAATGATAAAAATATATATTAATGATAAAAATAAATATTAATGATAAAAATATATATTAATGATAAAAATATATATTAATGATAAAAATAAATATTAATGATAAAAATATATATTAATGATAAAAATATATATTAATGATAAAAATAAATATATAATGATAAAAATAAATATTAATGATAAAAATATATATTAATGATAAAAATATATATTAATGATAAAAATATATATTAATGATAAAAATATATATTAATGATAAAAATATATATTAATGATAAAAATATATATTAATGATAAAATATATATTAATGATAAAAATAATATTAATGATAAAAATAAATATTAATGATAAAAATATATATTAATGATAAAAATAAATATTAATGATAAAAATAAATATTAATGATAAAAATATATATTAATGATAAAAATATATATTAATGATAAAAATAAATATAATGATAAAAATAAATATTAATGATAAAAATATATATTAATGATAAAAATAAATATTAATGATAAAAATAAATATTAATGATAAAATAAATATTAATGATAAAAATAAATATTAATGATAAAAATATATATTAATGATAAAAATATATATTAATGATAAAAATAAATATTAATGATAAAAATATATATATTAATGATAAAAATAAATATTAATGATAAAAATATATATTAATGATAAAAATATATATTAATGATAAAAATATATATTAATGATAAAAATATATATTAATGATAAAAATATATATTAATGATAAAAATATATATTAATGATAAAAATAAATATTAATGATAAAAATAAATATTAATGATAAAAATAAATATTAATGATAAAAATATATATTAATGATAAAAATAAATATTAATGATAAAAATATATATTAATGATAAAAATATATATAATGATAAAAATAAATATAATGATTAAAATAAATATTAATGATAAAAATATATATTAATGATAAAAATATATATTAATGATAAAAATATATATTAATGATAAAAATATATATTAATGATAAAAATAAATATTAATGATAAAAATAAATATTAATGATAAAAATATATATTAATGATAAAAATATATATTAATGATAAAAATAAATATTAATGATAAAAATATATATTAATGATAAAAATATATATTAATGATAAAAATATATATTAATGATAAAAATATATATTAATGATAAAAATATATATTAATGATAAAAAATAAATATTAATGATAAAAATAAATATTAATGATAAAAATATATATTAATGATAAAAATAAATATTAATGATAAAAATATATATAATGATAAAAATATATATTAATGATAAAAATATATATTAATGATAAAAATAAATATTAATGATAAAAATATATATTAATGATGAAAATATATATTAATGATAAAAATATATATTAATGATAAAAATAAATATTAATGATAAAAATATATATTAATGATAAAAATAATATTAATGATAAAAATATATATTAATGATAAAAATATATATTAATGATAAAAATAAATATTAATGATAAAAATATATATTAATGATAAAAATATATATTAATGATAAAAATAAATAACAATGATAAAAATAAATATTAATGATAAAAATATATATTAATGATAAAAATATATATTAATGATAAAAATATATATTAATGATAAAAATATATATTAATGATAAAAATATATATTAATGATAAAAATATATATTAATGATAAAAATATATATTAATGATAAAAATATATTAATATAAAAATAAATATTAATGATAAAAATATATATTAATGATAAAAATAAATATTAATGATAAAAATAAATATTAATGATAAAAATATATATTAATGATAAAAATAATATAATGATAAAAATAAATAATATGATAAAATAAATATTAATGATAAAAATATATATTAATGATAAAAATATATATTAATGATAAAAATAATATATTAATGATAAAAATAAATATTAATGATAAAAATATATATTAATGATAAAAATAAATATTAATGATAAAAATATATATTAATGATAAAAATAAATATTAATGATAAAAATAAATATTAATGATAAAAAATATATATTAATGATAAAAATATATATTAATGATAAAAATATATATTAATGATAAAAATATATATTAATGATAAAAATATATATTAATGATAAAAATAAATATTAATGATAAAAATATATATTAATGATAAAAATATATATTAATGATAAAAAATATATAATGATAAAAATAAATATTAATGATAAAAATAAATATTAATGATAAAAATATATATTAATGATAAAAATAAATATTAATGATAAAAATATATATTAATGATAAAAATATATATTAATGATAAAAATATATATTAATGATAAAAATAAATATTAATGATAAAAATAAATATTAATGATAAAAATATATATTAATGATAAAAATAAATATTAATGATAAAAATATATATTAATGATAAAAATATATATTAATGATAAAAATATATATTAATGATAAAAATATATATTAATGATAAAAATAAAAATTAATGATAAAAATATATATTAATGATAAAAATATATATTAATGATAAAAATAAATATTAATGATAAAAATATATATTAATGATAAAAATATATATTAATGATAAAAATAAATATTAATGATAAAAATATATATTAATGATAAAAATAAATAACAATGATAAAAATAAATATTAATGATAAAAATATATATTAATGATAAAAATATATATTAATGATAAAAATATATATTAATGATAAAAATATATATTAATGATAAAAATATATATTAATGATAAAAAATAAATATTAATGATAAAAATAAATATTAATGATAAAAATATATATTAATGATAAAAATAAATATTAATGATAAAAATATATATTAATGATAAAAATATATATTAATGATACAAATATATATTAATGATAAAAATATATATTAATGATAAAAATATATATTAATGATAAAAAATAAATATTAATGATAAAAATAAATATTAATGATAAAAATATATATTAATGATAAAAATATATATTAATGATAAAAATATATATTAATGATAAAAATATATATTAATGATAAAAATAAATATTAATGATAAAAATATATATTAATGATAAAAATATATATTAATGATAAAAATAAATATTAATGATAAAAATATATATTAATGATAAAAAATAAATATTAATGATAAAAATAAATATTAATGATAAAAATATATATTAATGATAAAAATATATATTAATGATAAAAATAAATATTAATGATAAAAATATATATTAATGATAAAAATAAATATTAATGATAAAAATATATATTAATGATAAAAATAAATATTAATGATAAAAATATATATTAATCATAAAAATATATATTAATGATAAAAATATATATTAATGATAAAAAATAATATTAATGATAAAAATAAATATTAAAGATAAAAATATATATTAATGATAAAAATAAATATTAATGATAAAAATATATATTAATGATAAAAATATATATTAATGATAAAAATAAATATTAATGATAAAAATATATATTAATGATAAAAATAAATAATAATGATAAAAATAAATATTAATGATAAAAATATATATTAATGATAAAAATATATATTAATGATAAAAATAAATAATAATGATAAAAATAAATATTAATGATAAAAATAAATATTAATGATAAAAATATATATTAATGATAAAAATAAATATTAATGATAAAAATATATATTAATGATAAAAATATATATTAATGATAAAAATATATATTAATGATAAAAAATAAATATTAATGATAAAAATAAATATTAATGATAAAAATATATATTAATGATAAAAAATAAATATTAATGATAAAAATATATATTAATGATAAAAATATATATTAATGATAAAAATATATATTAATGATAAAAATATATATTAATGATAAAAAAAAAATATTAATGATAAAAATATATATTAATGATAAAAATATATATTAATGATAAAAATAAATATTAATGATAAAAATATATATTAATGATAAAAATATATATTAATGATAAAAATAAATATTAATGATAAAAATATATATTAATGATAAAAATAAATATTAATGATAAAAATAAATATTAATGATAAAAATATATATTAATGATAAAAATATATATTAATGATAAAAATATATATTAATGATAAAAATATATATTAATGATAAAAATATATATTAATGATAAAAAATAAATATTAATGATAAAAATAAATATTAATGATAAAAATATATATTAATGATAAAAATAAATATTAATGATAAAAATATATATTAATGATAAAAATATATATTAATGATAAAAATATATATTAATGATAAAAATATATATTAATGATAAAAATATATATTAATGATAAAAATAAATATTAATGATAAAAATAAATATTAATGATAAAAATATATATTAATGATAAAAATATATATTAATGATAAAAATATATATTAATGATAAAAATATATATTAATGATAAAAATAAATATTAATGATAAAAATATATTAATGATAAAAATATATATTAATGATAAAAATAAATATTAATGATAAAAATATATATTAATGATAAAAAATAAATATTAATGATAAAAATAAATATTAATGATAAAAATATATATTAATGATAAAAATATATATTAATGATAAAAATAAATATTAATGATAAAAATATATATTAATGATAAAAATAAATATTAATGATAAAAATATATATTAATGATAAAAATAAATATTAATGATAAAAATATATATTAATGATAAAAATATATATTAATGATAAAAATATATATTAATGATAAAAATAATTATTAATGATAAAAATAAATATTAAATGATAAAAATATATATTAATGATAAAAATAAATATTAATGATAAAAATATATATTAATGATAAAAATATATATTAATGATAAAAATAAATATTAATGATAAAAATATATATTAATGATAAAAATAAATATTAATGATAAAAATA
>JAPQNM010000024.1:7636550-7699050 GCA_029783475.1 Metacarcinus magister
TGTTCGTGCCTGTTATGTGGAAGTGTTAGTTTAGTTAGGCTTGTATTCACACTTGCAAGATCGTTATGGATACAGGCAGACTGCTTTGGTGGGCAAAATTATTCTCCTTACGTAAGTACAAGTATATATAACTCCTTTCACTTCATAATATCTATATCTGTATCAATCTTCCTACTACTGTAATACACTTTATATATCGTATGTGGAGTTTTTTCATTGTATAGATTAATAAAGCGTGATATATTAATGTGAATATAATTATAAAACAAACTCGAATTGTTGTTTTTTTTTCTTTCCAGTTTGTCTCTTCCTCGGGAGCTACGCGAGGTAAGTGTGCAGAAATGTTTTGAAAGTTCCGTCACTTAGAGAAGGTCCTCACAGTTGTATGGGTAATAGTAATAATGGTGTCTATACATATATTCTAGGTTAAGAACAGACCACCAGAGTAATTACATGTAACTAAAATCAATGCATTACATAGTTTAAGAAGTTATGCTGCTTTGTTATAATGATGCGTTTAGTAAATTGATGTAGTACTTACGTTTTCCTCTCAGTGACGAAGAAAAAAGCGCAGAGACAAACACCGCCTCTGCCTTCGCCTCAGTGCCTAGCTTCACCGCAGTGTACGCCGTCAACAGGTACTACCCCGGTAATTCTGTCATCGCCTGCCTTGTGGAGAACTCAAACGATACCTTACTCACACACCTAGTGCCATCAAACCTACCCAACCCAACGTTTAAAGGTAAGTTCAAGCCACACCTCAACCTTTGTCCTCCGTAGCGTTGCATGAGGAGTATGAGGTATGATATATGTACTGTATTACCTTGGCAGACCGTGGATGGGGGCAGGAAGTGAAGTGGTACATGGGTATGAGGACAAAGTCAGCGCGGGGGGCGGTGTGTAGTGTTGCTGGCGCCTCCCTCTACTCTGTGTCCTTCCCTCTCATGTCTTATAAAGGTAACATCAGATGGAGTCTCACAAGTTTATCTAATTAGTTTCCTGTATAAGTGTATCAGTTTTTTTTATAAAGTTTGCAGAGCGTTAACGGTTATCTATCAGAGTCCTAGGCTACGGTTGTTGTCTGTATATTAAATTAACTTTTTTTTTTTTATATCTCCATTCCTCCTATTTAACTCCTTCCGTGGCCATCTTCAGCTCGCCTGGTCCCAGAGTACCTAAGTTACACCATTAGTGCTGAGGAAGACCTACGCGCGAGGCTGCTAGGCGCTAAACCCCGAGGAGAGGTGTGGTGGCAGCAAGAGCCCCTTTCAGAAGGACGCATGGAAGCAGACTAACTTCACTGACGACGGAGCACTTGTGATTCCCGCTGCGATGCTCTCAGGCTCAGGGTTTTATTCTTTCATCAACGAGAGCAATGTAAATGACACCAGCATCTTGGGTACACTAAGTTTACATATACGAGGTGAGCTAACACTTACTATCTATCTATCTTCCTGTAAAAACATGATACATAAAACTTAACCATATATAACAAACATTACATTTTGATTTAGCATTGCTTGTGTTTCCCTTCCATACAGACTGCCCTGCCTATCGCTATGGAGATGACTGCAGCAGCTGGTGTCCTGACTGTCTACACGGCGGCGTATGTCACTCAAGAACAGGGCAATGCGTGTGTCAAGAGGGCACGATGGGGCCACGCTGCGAGATGAGTGAGTACATGATTATAGGTAAAGATACAACAGACAAAGAACAAAATAGGGGTTAAAATAAATATAAAAAAAAGGCAAGCGTTAATGACTATAGACCTATCTTCTCTCTCTCTCTCTCTCTCTCTCTCTCTCTCTCTCTCTCTCTCTCTCTCTCTCTCTCTCTCTCTCTCTCTCTCTCTCTCTCTCTCTCTCTCTCTCTCTCTCGGTACAGGGTGTGAGAAACAGCAGTCAGGGCGTTACTGCTCCCTGCCCGTCGTCAATCTCCCAGGCAGACAGGTGTGTCAGCCTTCACCTGCCCCTTGTAGATGCATACCTGGATACACGGGCGTCAGGTGTAGTAAACGTAAGTATATATAGTAGTAGTAGTAGTGATGTTTCTTTTTCTTTCTTTCTTTTTAATCTTTCCACCACGTCAGTTGTAGATGGTAGGATATATGTTATCATGTTTTGTCTCACCCTGTAGCTTCATCCTGTCATAACAACACTTTATTTATCTGTGTGAGACAGTGACAATCTATTTTTATCATCATTTATCTCATCTTTATTTTAATTATTCTTTGACCTTTTATTTCATTACAACTGCATATCTACGTTTCATCTGTTTTACTCTCAATCCCATTTAGAGAGTACCTTCGTTTTCTGTATCTATTTCATTTTCTTCCTTATTATCGTAGTACCATGTCATATTTTCTACACCAACCTCCGTTTTCTTTCCCCTTGTTAGCCTGCGCCGCTGATAGATGGGGGGCGGACTGTGCTCAAGCCTGCAACCACCGCTGTGTAGGGAACTGTGACTCTCAAACTGCAGAATGTGATGCCCAAGGCGTTTCCCCATGTGCTGGAGGTACGAGAGAGAGAGAGAGAGAGAGAGAGAGAGAGAGAGAGAGAGAGAGAGAGAGAGAGAGAGAGAGAGAGAGTGTGTGTGTTTGTATCTATCTTTCTTTTTTTCTCTCTTAGGTGCTGTTGGTTTGCCTCGCCTTCGTCAAGCCCCGAAAGTGATGGATATTGGCGCCGAACAAGTGACTGTCGAATTCTCTAAGTGGAAAGAAGGTTACGATGATGGTGAAACAACTCAGTGGGAAACCTTTACTTACGCAATCAAGCTGAGGGTAAAGATGAGAGAGAGAGAGAGAGAGAGAGAGAGAGAGAGAGAGAGAGAGAGAGAGAGAGAGAGAGAGAGAGAGAGAGAGAGAGAGAGAGAGAGACGTAATCAATAACATCTCACTAATTTATTATTGTATGTATTCTGGTTTATATGAAAGTCTGTGTGTGAGTGAAAAAAAAAGAAGATATATAGATAAATAGATAGATAGTGAAGGTTTTGCCTAACATCATCACTATTTATCTATACATCGATCAAAATATCTATGCCTACGAACTCTCACATTTTCTCTCAAACTACTATTCCGTTCCTTATTTTTGACTTTCACTTACCCATCTTTCTCACACTCACATCTTCCTTCTTTCCACTACTTCCTTCCCTTCAGGAGACAGACAACTCCAACTCCACTGACGGCCTCTTCAAACACATCACTGCCTCGCCTCCCAGCCACACACTAATGAACCTCACGCCAGCCACGAAGTATGAGGTGATGGTGGTGGTGGTGGTGTCAAAATCAGAGCCCAACTTGACATGTGCAGCAGAAGGCAAGGGAAGAGAGAGAGTCCACACCGTTTTCTTCTCTACAATTTGCCCTGAAGGTAAGACTACAGTAAATGTATACAATCCTCTACGTCCTTGCACCCCTCTGATTTATGTTACCGTAGTGTTGTTGTTTTTTCTCGCTCTCTTTAATATTGTTTCTGTAATGTTTTTTTTTTTCTCTCGTTTCAGATATCGTCGCTCCAGTCATTCTTCGTACTGAGAAAACTTCAGAAACTAGTGTGGTCGTAGGGTGGAAGGTATAGTTACGAGATTGGTGGTAGTAATGCAAATAGGCTGGAGTTATACATAGGTACTGGCAATGCAAAGTTATGGAGTCATTGGTGCTAACGAGTCAAAGTTACCGTCAATTAAGTTACAGGTGTTGATGACTTCCAGGTGTAGTGAATTATAAGTTACAATATACCCGGTAATTGATAACTAAACAGATCATGCAAATTACTCATACTAAACAAGGGAGATAACAAGTTTAAAATCACCAAAACAATAACACATACAGAGCCATAAATATCTAAAAAAAAATAATAATAATCTCTAATCAATTCAAGCACATGACTAAAAAAAAATAATCCTTTCACCTAGCCAGTGCCACGTCCAAGGGGATGCCACGTGCAGTACCACCTCTCTGTCACCCCCGAGATAATAGGTAGAGCATTGAAACCCTTGGAGATCCGTAATATCATCCTGAAGGAGACGCAGACGGAGGTGAAGGAATTGAAGGCGAATGTAGAATATACCATCACTGTATTAGCTAAGAGTACCACTTCATCGGCTACTTCTACCTCCTCCTCCAGGCTACTCAAGATTCACAAGAACAGTAAGTCGAAGTAATGAGGATTATGAGTAAAATAGAGAGTAGTAAAGAGTTATGTGTAAGCTAAGAGTATCATTTCATCCGCAACTTCTACCTCCATGCTATTCAAGATTCATATGAGAAGTAAGTCGAAGAAATGAATAAAATATAGAGTAGTTAATGGAGATATATATTAACCTCATTCTTTAATATATATTCTTTTTATTTCCTGAAGGTGTTGGATATGGTAGTACGGTGGTGATGGTGGTGGCGGTCCTGGCGGTGACTGTAGTGGTGATTATGGTGGTAATATGGCGTAAGAAAAGGTAAGTGTATATATACCTACTGTTCCATAAAAAAAAGTAACTATAAGTCAAGTGATAAAGGAAACATTGGATTATGACTAACATTCCTTCTTTCTTAACTCAATAATGATAATAATGATGATATTAATGATACAGAAACAAGCCTGCGAGCCCTGTGTACTTCATTCCAATTCCTACTGAAGATGCAATGACCTCACCATCACCACCATCACCATAATCATCATCACCTCCTCCTCCCTCCCTTGGACATGAAGTAGAGGGGGCAGTGAGGAAATAAAGTTATCGCAATTGTTATCTAATCAGTACTATGTAAAACGAGTAATTTAGGTCATCAGCATTTCTGTCATTTGTCTCATCTAATAAACGTAATTAAGTGTCATATGCATTGTGTTGATTTCATGCTGATGTATGTATTTATTTGAGTTACTCCTCTTATATAATTCTAATAATTTAGTTTAAAGTGTGTTCAATGTTTTTTTCCTTATATTAAGTTTATTTTCGGGGTGCAATGGTACTTTTCAAGCATGTAATAAAACGAGTAATTAAATACAACAGTTGGTAATTATCCTTGGTGTGTGTGTGTGTGTGTACTTATATTGAAGCGCAATTATAACTGTAACAAAAGATATATAATAGTAATGTACATTCCTTGATAATAGGTAATACAATGGGTACCGGGATATCAAATTATGTGAATCACTGACACCATACACTACTACTACTACTACAACTACTATAACTACTACTACTACTACTATAATTACAATTTTAATCACTCACTTAGACGACAAAAACTGAATCATCATCATCATCATCATCATCAGAAATACACAAACCAAACCTAACTTATTCCACACATCACTATCACATCCTTATTAATACCACACCATTTTATACACACTTTACCGTTATTAATACAGGTGTTTCAGCCCAGGGTCTCTAAATACAAGGTTTATAAGGCAACCTAGAAACCATTACTGCGCATGCGTCTGAAAACCTGATCGAGGAGGAGGAATAGAGGGTTAAGAGAACCGGCCTGTTGCATTACATTTTCCTTCTATTCTAAGGGTTTTAACACATAGCCAAGGGTATAGTAATGTAAGGTAAGACTTATACTATATGTGGTATGAAGGATATGGTTTTAAATAGCTCAGGGTGGTTATAAAATGGGTTTGAAATAGTGCTGTGTGTCTTTGTTTTGATGTCTGCTTTACCCCTTCAAAGTCTTCCTATTTTGTGTGTTTTGTGGTTTTATTTACGTTTTTGGGGGTTTACGTGTGGTTAGGTTTATTATTATTGTATTCAAATCTAAGTGATGGTATTTGATATATTTTATTGTGTGTATTTTGGTGTAATTGTCGTTGTTTGTAATGTTTCCTGTGTGTGTGTGTACGTATGTGTGTATGTGTATGTGTATGTGTGTTAGTACGTAGTGTTAGGTTAGGTTAGGTTATATAGCCAGTCTTTGTGTTGCTATTCTTGTGTGTGTGTATCTGTGTATATGTGTGTGTGTGTGTGTGTGTGTGGAATATAACAACCATAAAAGTATTGAAGATTGTGTGTACGTATTTAATGAGTAATTCTTGTAGTCTTACTTGATACGTATTTGATGAGTAATTTTTATAGTCTCTTGATACATATTTAATGACTAATTCCTGTAGTCTCATTTGATAGGTAGAATTATACACTTAACATATTATTAAGAATGTATTGATATCAGGGAAGAAGTTCAGATGTATGTGTATATTTATTATCTACTGTTAGAATGAGATAATTTATAGTTGAAGATATTAATATTTTCACCAACCTAAGATAGATTGTGTTAGGTTAGGTTGTGTTGTGTTGTGTTAGATTGTGTTGTGTTTGGTGTTGTGTTTCTCCATATATAACAGCATCCAACCCCTTACAGATGTCTTCAGGAGAGGACCGTACGCACCACTGGCTACTGACCAGCCCAGGACCAGGGGAGGCTGTAGTGGAGGAGGACCCAATGGTGGAGGATGATCCCCCTGCTCCCCTTCACTACCCCCTTGCACCATCAGGCGAGGACCCTCTTGCACCTACCCCAAGTGATGCCCCAGGTAAGTGTGTTGACCTAACCCCCAGCATGGGTTAACCTCACTTATGTTCATTATTGTGTCTATATACAGTACTCACTTGATTTTTTTTGGTTAATGTAGAGATAAGGTTAGCCTACTAATTTTGAGGTTAGGACTAATTTGCTTTAAGTTTCCGGAAGTTGATATATATTGCATGATATTCTGCAACCTTAATTCTATCTGTCATGTAAGTATTAACCTCGGGAGAACACGCTCATGTTATCTATATATTACCCTTTTTTTTTTATAGATATACTGGACTTATTTGAGCCATCCATATGCACTAAATTAAATCATTCCATTATTCTTACTCAGTTTAGTGGAATAATACTAAAGATTAAAGCTATACATTCATTCACATTTAAGGAGGAGGAGTTATATATATTTACGAATCAATTTTAGAAGTAAGTTAAACATTCTATTCTAGAGTAACTAATGCCTTTCTCCCTCCCCCCAGATGAAGGGATCGTAGCATCACCAGTCAACAGCCTCGACCTGGACCGAGACTCACCCTTGGGAGGACCCCTTGATGATGACGATGATGATGGGCCGCCAAGCATAGAGACACAGCTCCCAGAGAACGTGGATGACCTTGAAGTGTCCGGCATCACCTCCACTTGGATCAGGTTAGATATAAAGGATTGTTTAGTAGCAATACTCTTTTTTTCATGCTATTGGTGATATAAAAAATGCTCACTTGTATTGCCAAACGGTTCTCTAAGGATGATCGAGTAATTTAGAAAGTGACGTTAAATTGGGGTATAATTAATGTAGTTATTAACCTAACCTAACCTAAACACCCTCACAACACAACACCACAGTTCTGGAGGGAGTCACTACGGCACATCCCACCCTGGACTTGGCTACTCGGTGCTTAACAATGAACAACCGGATGCAGACTCCTCGGGACTGAGTGAGATGCCGGGGCTGGAGCCAGGGAGACTTTGGCGTCGGCCCCGTCTATGGACCTCAGATGCCGGGGAATTTTAGTAGCCCTGTTCACGAGCCAGAAATCTTGTCCTATGGGGATGTTGCAGGTAGTGATCTTGTGCTTGTGTTTGCATGTTATTCTTGGTTATTATTTTGTTATTGTTATCGTTTTTTTGTTCTCGTGTCATCTATTTTTCCCTCGAGTTATGATTTCGCTGTTTTGTCGTCTATAACGTGAAAATTAATCTGTTCTTTACTTCTTCCTTACGTACTCTTATTATATCTCCTCTCTCTTCATTCCCTTCCCGCCTCCTTTACCTCCTCTCTCCATATTCCCTTTCCTCCTCTATCTTATTCCTCCATTTAGTACACACATCACTCTTTAAAGCTCACGTAACAACCTAATTCCCTGATGCATAATTGTTAAACTCCCGCCGTTCCTTCCAGATGATAATGCCGTTAGTGGTATCTGTGGCCTACGTAACTTGGGTAACACGTGCTTCATGGCGGCAGGAATACAGTGCCTGGTCAACACACCTCCCATTGCTCAGGTAAGTTCATCATTACCTCACCTGACCAACCCTACAAAAAGAAAGTGTCGTGTTCTTAACCCATAGAGTGTGCAATAGGTGTTTCTCAGTCCATCCCTGGGTGTGGATATAATACCTTCTTCATGTAATCTTTTGTAATGTTCGTATGTTAATTGTGTGTTTATGTATTGTTTTTTTTTCTTCCAGTATTTCTTCAGTCATCATCACACCCACAACAACAACAATGTCAACTATTCCCTCGCTGCTCAATTCTCCCAGCTCACACACAAGATTTGGTGTGGAAAGTATTCCTCTCTCAGGCCGGCAGACTTCAAAGATGCTTTCGGACAACAGTGGCGGGACTTTAGAGATTACAGACAGGTTAGTTAGGCTGCCTTACTAACCTAACCTAACCTAACTTCCCCCAATGTACCACAGCAATAAGTTCATGATTAATAGATTTCACAATTCTACCGGACGCTTGCTTAAACATTTTGTCGAAGAGCAGAGTTTATTTTATCACGTCGGGTTGAATGCTATATTTTACCTTCCCTTCCAGCATGACTGTCAGGAATTCGTGACTCTCCTCCTTGAAACACTACGGAAACAAATGTGCCTGAGTGATGATGGGGGGGGAGGGGGAGGCAAGGGTGTGGAGGGTGTCAAGGCCAAGAAGACTAAGTGTGCAGCTGACAGCGGCAGTGCGGTGGCCAGCAGCAGCAGCAGCAGCAGTAGTAGCAGTAGCAGCAGCAGTGGCAACAGCAGAAGTAGTAGTAGTAGCAGCAGTAGCACCAGCAGCAACAATAATAATAGTAACAGACCCGAAGGAAGCAGAGGAAGCCAACAGTCCTATTCCAGCCCCTCCTCCCCCCAGTCCCCACACTGTCCCACCTCCCCACAGTCCCCTCGCTGCCCACACTCACCTCACCTCCTCAAACAACCGCTAGAACTACGTAGCGACTCACATGAAGTAAGTACATAACAATATCTCATTAATTACCTCAATAAAACCTTAACATGTGTAAGGGAAACATGCAATACATTACCTTCTTCCATCTACCTAACCTAACCTAACCTACCCCACCCCCCAGGAAACAGTTGGTCTGGACAGTGGCGCTGCTTCCCCAAAGAGCAGTGTGTCGAGCAGTTCAGTTGATGCGCACCTTGTTAACCTCAGACTGCAGCCCATCCCGGAGGAGGTGCGCGCGCTGGCCCCCTGCTGCCGCATGAACACCTCCTGTGATGACCTCTCCTTGGCCGGTACAACTAGGTAGGTGATAAAGGAGTGATGGGTCGTAATCATTTTTATACCTAATATACAATGCCTGAGTAAGTTATAATCATTTAAGTTGTGATAATTTTCTTACCTAATATACAATGTCTGAGTAAGTTATGATGCACACAGTTGTCATGACGCCGAGAGTGTGACATCAGACGTCTCGGACCCGGCTGAGGTGAGCAGCGGCAGCGTACGTCGATACAACCAGCTTGGCATCAGCAGCAGCAGCGGCGGCGGTGGCGGCAGTGGTGGCGGTGGTGGTGGTGGTGAAGTGTGTGATGGTTCAGACTGTGATATCAGCTCCACCTGCAACCTGGTGCCCCCCGGTGACTTGGTGACCACCTTACCCTGTGATAGTATGTCAGACATGGAGAAAAACCACATTCAAGAGTCCCTCCGTCAGGAAAGGGCACAGCAACACCAACACCAGCACCACCATGATGAAGATGAGTCTGCCTTGAGCCAGTCGTGCCAGCCTGAGCCTTGCAGCAGCAGCAGCAGCAGCAGCCTGGGGTGTCCTGGCTCCGTGCTGCCCCACTCATCCTTTGTCAAGCTGGAGGACATCATGAAGGAGTCCAAGACCTCCAATGTCAACGTGCTGGTCAAGGACAGTAACCCGGCTAACAATGAGCTGCTGTTTGACTCTGAGAAGTACGCCAAGTACGAGAAGACGCGGCTCAAGAACAGCCTCGACAACCTGTGCAAGTCTGGGGTGAAGCGCGTCAAGGAGGTCAACCTGCTGCAGGAGGGTCGGGGGGGGCCGGGGGGCGGGGGTGAGGGCCGGGGCGGAGCGGGACGACGGGGACGACAGGGACAGACTCACCATAAACAAACGCATGCGGCTGGACGAGAAGAACGTCCAGTACGAGTTGGAGAAATCTCAGGGAACGGTTGTGGAGAGGACGGCAGACAGCTCAAGTTCTACCTCAGGCGGGGAGACACATGCAGTACCTCACTCCCCTTCAAGGATGACTCAGGAGCAGCGGCAGGCGGACCTCACATGGAAGTCCTTTGTAGGGGAGGCCAAGAGTACCGTGGTGGACACTTTCTATGGACAGTTTAGAAGCTCGGTTAGTGTTAGTGTGTGTGTGTGTGTGTGTGTGTTGGTGATACAGTGTAATACAAAGTGAATATATTTTGTATGTTTTTATGTATTTATATAATGTCTTTCCCTTACAGTTGGTGTGTTCGATCTGTGGTCACACGTCGGTAAAGTATGACCCCTTCGGAACACTCTCGGTGCCTCTTCCTTATGCTAATCAAATTCAAATCAGTGAGTGTTGACATTGTTAGTGTTGCAAATATTAAGTTATCATGGAAGATAGTGTTGTTATAGAAATAATCTCCTTAGAATATTCATTGATACTGGTTTTTGTTGTATATTATTGTGTTCATCTGTAAACACAATTATTACCAAAAGCATTATATTCAGGGCCAAGGCAGAAAGAATCACATTTTCAAACATATTCAAAACTTTTCTCAATTCTTTTATTTAACACGTAGAATGAACCGTCCTTATAGTAATAGTAATAGTAGTAGTATAGTATAGTAATAGTAATAGTAATAGTAGTAGTAATAGTAGTAGTAATAGTAATAGTAATAGTAATAGTGGTGATGATGACATTAGCTGAGTTTCCTTTCCTTCACCTTCCCAGCTGTGACCTACATCAGCAGCAGCAGCAGCCCGCCCACCCGCTACCTGATCACCCTGTGCAAGGTGTCCTACGTGAGTGACTTGAAGGCCGCCCTCTGTAAGATGGCCGGCCTTGACTCACCCGAACACTTGGTGGTGGCGGAAGTGTTCGACAATCACATCGCTAGGATTGTGGTAAGGATTCTGTAACTCTTCCTGCATCACCTCTACTTGTCCTTGTTACCTGTGTGTGTTCAAAGAGTTTTTATTTTATTTATTTATCTATTTTTTTCATGTTCAACCGTTTATTGCCATGATATAAGTGACTGATTAGTATATACAGTACATCATTGTGTGTGTGTGTGTGTGTGTGTGTGTGACTGGTGAAACAAACCAATAATGTTAAAACGCAATTGTTAACTCTGGTGCCATACACATTATATATAAAAAAAACAAAGGAAAAATAAAGAGGAAAAAAAAATCTAACTCCCCTTTCCTCCCCTTACCCTACAGGAGGACGGCTACATGACAAAATTCCTCAACTATAACCTGCGTAACATCTACACCTTCCACCTGCCCCCGCCGCCCCCCAGCATTGAGGAGGAGGTGCCCACGGCCTCCACACCCGCACCCTCAGACAAGGTGAACCAAGGGGCAGATGGAACTAATATTCATGTAACTATATTCTACTTAGTGCTGTGGTTAAAATTATGTGTTATAGATATTCTGTGATGATAGGAATGTGTGAAAAACTATAATTACTGTGTTTCTTCATTAGGTGTTGAATGTGACCCCCGAGAAGGTGAGTGGGGCGAGTGGGAGTGAGTGTGGGCGTGCTGGGGGGAACCACTGGAGGTCCTGCACTATCTGTCTGGAGGAGATGTGTCAGACTGAACTCAAGACACACCATACCTGCGAAGCGTGTCTCCTATGTGATGGCTGCATTGAGGTGAGTGTCAGCTACTTAACCTTACTTCTATACTTATTATTACCCCTCTTATCACCTCTTTACAGACATAATTTAATCACATCCTCTATTTATATGTGATTCTTTTATTGTTTCCTTGTTTCCCAGATGTCGTGCAAGCATCAAGGGGGTGGTGAGAGCCTGTCCTGCCCAGTGTGTCAAGCCTCCCTCTCACCCTCTGATCTCATACCCGTCGAGCGCAGGAAGATCGAGAAACCCAAAGCTAGGTACATACTTATAAACATCTATATAACCCTTCCCTCACACTGCATCTCACTCCCACTATAACCTGAAGAAGTTATAGGTGTTATAGTATAGTGTATTTAACTGACTCATTTTTCCACCTTCAGGATACTGCGCGTTCCCTTGGTTTTCCGTATGGACCAGGAGAGTGATAACAATAATAAGCGTTGTATGCAGCTCCTCGGCCACCCTGCCCTGCTCGCCCTCCCCTTCCCGGCTCAGTCCTTCCACCCTCACCCAGACACTCGCCCCAAGAATACCTCCAGACAGTAATTACTCATTGCTCTTTGTGGATGGAAGAGTAAGTGATGGAAAGGTTTCTCTGTGGTCTAAGTAATATAATTTAGTGTTTAGTGTATTCTGTTGTTTGTATTGTTTATTAGTAGTATTTAATTCTGCTATACACTCTCTTAAAGGTTCTTGAATACAGCATAAACTTTTGTAATTCTTTTCTTTTATTTATTTATTTTGTTTTTTTTTTTCCTGCTCAGGGTTACAACTGTTCCCGGTGCTTGTTTTCCTCGCACTGCCGGGGTTGTGAGGTGCTGGGGGGAGAGGAGGTGGTGCTACAGGCCGGGGACACCCTCTGCGTTCGGTTCACCTCCCTCTCCCCTGACCACCACCAAGCCCTCGCCTCCACCCTCGACCACCCCTCCCTCAATGACCTCAGGCAGAATGTTCCCCTCACTCTCTATGACTGCCTTAGAGCCTTCACACAGAGGTAGGTTGGTTAGGCTTTGTGTGTGTGTTTTGTGGGTGTTTGGGGGTAGAAAGTGTGTTTTTTGGGGGGTATGTGTGTTTGGGGGTAGAAAGTGTGTGTTTGAGTGTGTTTAGGTGTGTGTTTGGATGTGTGTGTGTGTTGAGTGTGTTATTTATGTTATTTTTCAGGTTTCTGTAACAATTGTAGATTTTTAATTTTTTCGGCCAAAATTTTTCCCGTGTAAATTTGGTCGAATGTGTTTTTGCCATTTTACTCAGAAAATATTTGTTGTACAGCAATAATGTATAGAAGTTAATATATTAAATTTGATGTTGTCTATCTAATGGTGAAATCAGATTTAAAATATACCTTATAGTTTAGTAGGAAATTTAAGTTTTGTTGACATTTTGTTAAAAAAACTAATATATTATTTTCTCAGTTACTAATATACCAATTTCATTCTACTATAGCTCAAAAGAACGGGCGTCTTCTGCTCTTTATTTACTATGTTCTAAGTCTTTTACGTAAACCTCATAGTTTTTGAGTTATTTAACAAAACGTGATTTGTTAAAAAAATCTAAGGGTGTTGCCTTGGAAATTTCATGAAAATTTTGACATCTCAGAATCTCATGAAAATTTATACACATAGGTTTTCAAGGATGAAGAACACGAATATAGACTCAATTTTATCATTACTATAATATTAAACACTATATAAACATTGTATTTTAATTATTTAATTTTTTTTTATTTTTTTTTATATATAGTATATATATAATGTTGTATGTCATAAAGATTGTGGATTATTGAAGAGTATTTATCATGTATGTATATTACAATAGAAGGAAGAGTACAGAAGAAAATATTGGTATCTTTTTATTATTTTATTTTATTTATCATCTCATAATTTTGTGTAGAGCAAAACACTTCTTTATTCTATGCAACTGAAGTATATTCTGTTTATTCTATCTGAAATATTCCAAGAAATATAGATGCACAGATTTTGTACTTATTACTCATGCATTTATTTATTTATTTATTTATTTATTTATTATTATTATTTTTAAGGAATTTTTATTTATTTTTTTATTTTTTTCATTCAGTACCATATATTGTATTATAACTTTGTTCCCTTGATGTACAGTGAGACCTTAGAGGAAGCTGACTCCTGGTTCTGTCCTGTGTGTGACCGCAAGCAACAGGCGACCAAGACTATATCAGTGTGGCGCTTCCCTCCCTACCTCATCTTGCATCTGGAGAGGTAAGAATCCTTGTAACATCAATAACTTAGAAAGGAACTCAATACTTAACAATATAACACATAAACTCATAACACTTAGCAGTAACAACAAGTTTAAATTACTATCACCATTACCATCACTTCCAGGTTCTTGTTTCACGGCACGATGAGCACAAAGTTGGACGACAAGGTGATCTTCCCTCTGGACGGGTTGGACCTGTCTGACTACGTGGCGGGGGAGGCCAACACCAGCCAGCTCTACAGCCTGTATGCCTCCGTCTGCCACATGGGAGGTGAGGCATGAACACTGACGATGATACCATATACTTTATTTAGTCTTTTTGTGTAATACAGGATAGAAACTTGCTTTGGGTTGGGCTCTTACTTCATTCTTTAGGAACATATTTATAAAAACTACTGTATATACATGTAAAAATACACTACTACTACACATTTGTATACATTTCTAAGACTGTACATGTATAAAAACTAGATAGAATGACTTGTGACTGAGGCTATTACACGTTCACCTCAAATACTTACCTTTGAACTCTGTGTGTGAGGTCAAGGCTAACTAATCCCTCCCTCCTCCCTCCCCCCGCAGTGGCCCAGGCAGGTCACTACACAGCCTTTGCCCGGAGTCCTGTGACTGGTGATTGGCATTACTTCAATGATGACTCAGTGACCAGACAGAAGCCGAGGGAGGAAGAGTACTCAACATCCTACCTACTATTCTACCACAGGAAAGGTAATGGGTGTGTGTGTGTGGGTGTGTGTGTGGGTGTGTGTGTGTTGTGTGTGTGTTGTGGTCTTTTATTTGTGTTTTGTGTGGTTAGGTTGAGGTATGTTTATGTTTTTGTGGTGTTGAAATATTAGTTTGTGTGTTTGTGTTTCTATAGTTTCGTTGGTGTCAAATATATATTTTTTGAAGTCAGATGTATGTATGCATTTACACTTTGATATTGTTGAAGTAATTGAATTCATGATAACTATTTTTTAATTCTCTCTGTTCTTTTCCACTTTCCTCCCTTGCAACACTCTTGTGACTTGCCTTTCAACAAACTACATATCCTTACCTTTATTTTGAACTGTACTTTCACACTTAACCTTCCCTCCTTCAGGCACAACCTTTGACCTTCACCTGCCCCAACACTTTGCCTTCCTGGAGAGCACCTTGCCTAAGACCAGCCGGAGGGACAACGAGGAAGAGGTGGGATGCAGCAGCAGGACCAGCCCGCGAGACTTCATTGGTCCTCTGCCAGCCCTCAGTGAAGCAGCGGCCGCCCAGGAGCCAGACGATGGGCAGGGCCAACCACCAGTGTTTCAGATCAACAAGATAATTGATAACCTAAGTGAAGACTGTGAGAAGGATAGTACAATGGAGGAGTGAGAGAGGGAGTGAGTGTATCCTGTTTTCTGGGACTTAAGGAAGGACTGCTGTGAGAATCTGTGGATGTATTTAGTGGTGTGAGTGAGAGGTTAGCACGTTGCACCACACACAGTAAAGACAATGGAATACATCCTTCTAAGTGACTTCATTCTTCATATCTGGCTTCCAGTGGACCTGTTGGAAAAGCATATGGAGTCCTCTGCTATTCCTTGCCTGAGATGAGGTGATGCAGAGAGCCTAAGTGGAGCCTGAGTGAAGGTGTGTCTGCTAAGGAGGAATAGGATACTGAACCTACTACCACTTAAGGAAGGAAGGAAGGTGTTGAGAGTGATCTTGTGATAACTCAAAAGGAAAACATGAGACTAAGTGTTTTCCTTCTAACTCAACATTCTTCACACTTTGCCCTGTCTGGTGTCTGGTGGTGTAAGGTGACCCCAACCACGTGAAGCTCATCGATCTGTACATTGGCTGCCTCAGATCACATCAAGATCAATTAACACCTGTAACAACAACAACTCCACTCATTTGACCTCAAGGAAGAGAGAAAATGAAGAAGAGTCAATTGATAGATAAATTGATAGTGGGTCTGGTGCTTACCCAGCTTCCCACGTGCCCAGCTGCTGTTGAATTCCCATGTGTAGAAGAACCTAAGAATCCAGTGAGGCAGCAGATAGGAGTGGCTGGTCAGGATAGGTATCTTATTCTTCCCTTCCCAGACAAGACCAAGGCAGCAAGTCACCCGTCACCCATCACCCTGTACACCACTAGCCTTTACTGCTCCCAGGTGTGTTGGCTGTCATCACCACCAGGAGGTAAACAAGAGACAGGAGCTCTTCACGCTGTCTGACCCAACCCACCTGTCCTTTTGTACTGAAAATGGCTTTGTTTAGAGAAGTGTACACAGCACCACATCACCATTTGCACCTAAGTAAGTTTTTGTACATATTCAGCAGTGGTGACCTCCCTTCCCTCACCCCCTTCCCCCTCACTCCCCTTTACCCTTCACTTGTATGGTGCAAACAGCCTCAAACTCACTCCTGCAACATGGGAGGAGGAGTACAAGAGGTGGAACTTGACATTTCATCTTATATATAGTTCCCCCCCAAAAGCAAGTTGACAAGTTCACAAGCCTTGAAATGAACTTGTGTGATTGGCTCTCTGTCTGTCTGTCTGTCTGTCTGTTCGTCCCATTGAAGCGGACAACCTTTTCCAACCCTTCCAGCTGATGTTTTCTGTTTCTAGTCCGTACACTCCCACCACATGCTGCTACACGTGTTCACTGAGGGTGTTGATAGTGTCACATTGAAAGTGGAATGGTTTCAGGACACAGTGACCCCATTGGTGACCTTGTATGTGTGGGGATGACCTTATGTGGTCCTGTGGTGCACGAGAAAAAAGGTCACAGAGATGGGTAGGCCTTGTGTGTGTGTGTGTGTGTGTGTGTGTGTGTCGGCCCCACCAACACTACACACACTTACGATAGATAAGGATGAGTTGAGTGATTTTCCCGACGTGTGGTTAGTGGAATATTTTTCATCACTATGCAGACACGTTTGGCTCTGAATCTAAGTATGAATGGCTGTGTTGTCCTCTTCACTGGGTGGTTTATGTTGTCTTTCACTCTTACTGTTCTTTTTGAGGTCCTTGCCGTGTGGGAAGTGGGGTAATGATGATGAAGTGATTTTAAAAAAGGGACACAATATCACAATTAGTCTGTCAGGATATGAGGTAATTACTGCATACATAACCTTACACTGAATCTTGTCACAAATGTGGAAAAATCATTAATAATTGACGATAATTTGTTTAGGATTTACTGTTTCTCTTCACACCTTAAGTTTTTGGTTCCCGTAGTGATGTGTTGTTTAGTGGGTGAACAGAGGCAGTGATGGCCAGCTGCTGGACATCACTGCTTACGTCTGGACAAGAGGTAGAAAGTGATTGTGATTGTTGGTCCAGAATGTGTGAGTTTATTCCTCTTCTGTGATAAAGCGAGAACTGAAGGATTTTGTTGCTCTGTAAAGTATTGATTCGCGTGGAGCTGAGAGGAGTTTTTACACGGCAATACTGTATTTGTATCCATAGAAGCATTGTGTATTGATTCATGTGTGTAGTGGTGCGTTGAGAGAGTTGAAGGTGAGACGTTGATGGCACACCTCGGCTAGTTGGGAAAATAAATTACTATTTTTGTTTTTTATGATGCAAGTTTTCTGTCCTGTTCAGTACTCTCGTCTTTCACTTGGTATTGTGGAGCTTTAATTACTTATTGAAGTAGTGTACTGTGACTCAAGGATGGATGTGTGGTGTGGTGGTGTGGTGGTGTCGGTGGTGTGGTGGTATCAGTGGTGTGGTGGTGGTGGTATCGGTGGTGTGGATGGGAGTGCAGGCCGGCTGGACCAAGTGCTTCCGCTGCATTGCTGTTGAAGCCTTTTTACTATAGTCATGCAGAATATTTTTAACAATACCTTCATTGAACTGCATTTTGTTTTTAAAAGTATGTGTGAGTGTGAGGTTTGTGCAATATAATGCCTAGATGAAAAGTATCCATGTTATAATAATCTAAATGCTGAAAATTTGTATGATATATTTTTATTTTTATGAAAATTGAAACCATTGTATCACCATTGTATCAGTGCATAGTGTTTTGCTTTGGACTAAAAGTGTTTCATTAGGTTGCAGGAAGTTGATGCTTTCAATGTTTGACCCATTTTCTATAAAAGATTTTCCAGGAATACATTTAGCATTGTAGACCAACTCTGCCACTCTGCAATTTGCCGTAACCTTAACCCTAGTCCCAGCCATTTCATGTAACGTTGGATCTGACCAATCATTAGGACGGCACACAACACAACACATGGGACGGGAGAGTGTAGGTCTCATGCAGGTGTGTGTGTGTGTGTGTGTGTCCCTCCTTATCTGTGCTGAAGCGGCACAGTCATCTCAGGGAAAGTGTACCCTAAGCTGCCTCTCTTCCACCTAAGACACTGCATCCTGTACATAGACTGGCCTTCCCTCACCCCACCTCACCTGCCGTGCTTGTACACCCGAGTTTTGTAGAGTAGTGCGCTCAGTTGCCCCACAGTACAAATTTGATTAAACACCTCTTTCTTTATTATGTTCAGTGTTGTTAGTTCGTTTTAAGGTAGCTGGTTCTGGCCTTGCCTCCCTCCCTCTCTCCCTCCTTCCCCTCCCCCACCTCATTGCTGGTATGTTATTTGTACTTCATGCAGTGTCCTCTTGCAGTTCATGTTAGGTCGTGTTTCAAGGTGTCGGCGTCCTTGAAGAGTTTCTGAGCAATTTTATGTGTTGCTTCACTGTGTTGTATGTAGTAAGTGATCTTAATACTATCCTATTTATTTTGTACAGTGAGAAATGGCTGCTCATTGATTTACAAGCTTTGATAAGATGTAAATACTGTTTTAATTGATATTGTATTGAACACTTACTGCGAAACACAATTTTTACTAGTTGTGAATCATTTTAGTACGTACCTACCTTCCTGTGTTAGACGTCTGGTTATATATAAAAGTTTAAAAGTTTGTCAGTGTATGAGTGTTTTGTACTGATATGCTTGACAGAATGTTAACTGTACTCGTGATGATGATGATGATGATGATGATGATGATAATGATGACTGGTTGATTGACAAGTTTAACCGTCAAGAGGAACCTTTCCAAATACACATTTCTGCTGAATAAAAGTGTGTTTCTTACTTCTGCAATGAGTGAGATGGAATGGTGGTTATGTCACCGAGCTACATTACATGGGTCAAAAAAGTCATGGGTGGAAACGTGCTGGACGCGTGTTCGAGGACCTTAAGGTAGCCTGTAGCAGCCTCACAACGAAGCACTCTGACTTCAACGTAAAAACAATATAGAGTTACATTACATGCGTCAAAAAAAGTCACTGGTAAAAACATGCTGGACGTGCCTTGGGGGAGCTTAAGGTAGCCCGAGTAGCCTTAGAAGGAAGCACTTTGATTATTAAAAATTCAGCAAGGAAGGCATTGTATGGAAAAATTATATGGTATGAAATTAATTAATAAAACAAAAATGTAAAACACCACAATAACCTAACAAAATTGGGATAGCTAGTCGGACTTTGTCACTAATACTGATGATTATTTTAACCTAGACTCAAACGAGACCTACGGAGAGCCACATTACGTGCGTCAAAAAAATTCCCGGGAAAAACATGCTGGATGCGCCTTGGGGAACCTTAAGGTAGCCCGCAGCAGCCTCGGTACTCTGACCTCACTAGTAATTATCAATGACTTACGAAGGACTGATGTTAAAGATTTACTAATTTAGCTTTACTTAATAGCGTACATCATTCTCACATACTTATAAGAGAAGAGTGAATAGCTAACAGAGCGTCGACCCTACACATCAATGAAGCATCTATCCTATACTACATAAACTACAATTAAATAAATACATCGCATACATCATTTAACAAACCATATACTACACCTATTAATAAACCATTACTTCTATTCTAATATTTCTCTACACATCAATGAAACGTCTATCGTCTATTACATAAAACCACAAATAAGCAGAAAACACCACATACACCATTAAACAAAAAACATACAACACATATTTACAAATCCTTTCTTTTATCTATTATCTCATCTAAATAAAAATAGGAAACAACGTCTAACATCCCTACAGAATGGACATTAATCAAACAGCTGATTATGGCAGTCTTCTTGGTGAACCACTGCAAGTTTAACAGCTGTGGACTGTCATTTCCTAACCTTCTAGACCTCATCCAGCACATTGAGGACACACATATAGGTACAGTGTATAAGTGGAGACCATTAATGCCACGTTAAGGGGCATTAATGAGGGAATAATGGGTAAAATAAGGATCACCCTCCCACCCTACCCGTCAATGGGGGTTTGTTTACATTGTCAGAAAAATGGGTTACGCCTCTTATTTGACGTTTTTTTTTTTATCTATTATATACACATTTTTGTTATCTATTTTTGTTATTTATGTGTGTTTTTGTAAATGTTGTTAGGTATCAGATATGTACTGCGTAGTATTTTAATGTTTGTAAATGAATAATATACGTAAGATGCCAACTATTATTGCGCGGTTTCCTTATTTTTTGGTTTCTATATTAAGTTTCTGAGTCGCACTTCCTTTATTGGTGTGTAAATGGTGTTGGTGTTGGTGTTGCGTGTGTGTTGTAATGCGTAGGTGTGAGGGTGTTGTGTGGTGGTGTGAGGCTGAGTAACGGTATACGCAGTGCATTGACCTGCCTACCTACCTTACTTCCTTGCCTTAGGTCACCTGTACTCACCTGTTCACCTTTCTTTCTTTCTTCCTTCTTTCTTTCATTATTTGCGTGTCTGATAAGTGTAATTGTATAATGTTTATCATTAAGTCATAAGGATGTTATTAAGATTTTTATGATACTTTATTATTTATTTATTTTTTTTCGTGTTATATGTTAGTGTTTAAGATATTTATTTAACTTAATGATTGGTATTATTTTACATCCTCACCAGAATGCTTTAGAGAATTCAGAGTTTTATTTTTACATTACCTGATGCATTCTGAGAAGGTTTTCTTAATTTCATTTCTGTCGCAAATTCTTAGTTTGTGAGATATTCAATGTTTTCTGTGAGACCTTCTCTTCGGGAATAAGGTAAAGTTTAGTTTGGTTTGAACAAGGTTCTGTTATTTGTCAATATAGGTTAAGATTTGGTTAATTTAGTTTTTGTTATGTTTTGTTAATTTTGAAGATATCAAATGTTTAAGATGACCAAAAATCGGGAGTTGGGCGAGGTGCAGACGCCATTTTTTTCGTAGCCACACGCCAGGTTTTGTGACCGTCAGTGCATTGCGCGTTCGTCAATTGCTCATTGTTAGGTTATGTTAGTGATTCTGGCACCTTGCTTATAACGTAAATCATTGTATTTCGTCTTCCTCCGCCACCCAAGAACCACACATTCACACAGGTCCCCAGCCTTGTTGGGGTGATGAGGATATCTTATTATATATGCATTTGCGACGGAAATGAATGTCAAAATCATTTGAAATGGATCAAAATCTATACGAAAAGTGTTATATATATATCCAGGTGCATTCTGGTGAAGATGTAAAATATTACCTATTTATTTAACCTAATGATTCTATGGACTGTGGGAACTAGTATTTTTGTAGATATGGTAATTAGTACCAAACTTGACCTATAACTTATCCTACTAATACCTGTGTTAATTATAGTAACATGATGAATAAGAACATAAGAAGAATAGATAAATATAAAACATTGTACAGTAAACAATTAATAGTGATAATAATAATAATAATAATAATAATAATAACAATAATAATTGTAAAGTAACAATTAGAAGTCGTTGAATGTGTTTTTTCCTCACCAGAAACCATCACAGACCCCGCTAAGGAGGCCGTGCAGGAGACCCAGCAGCCATCATGCCTCCCTCTCTCTACAGTCCTAAGGTTTTTCAGCCCCAGTGCCCCGAGAACCACCTCCAGGAAGCACTCTCTCTCCAACAAGACTGGCGGACCACCTTCCAAACTGCAGAAACTATCACACTCCAAAAACAGTTCTTATAGCAAAACCATCAATGGGAAGTCTCCGCCCTCTAGCCACCCCTTAGCGTCTACCATCCACCTCACCTCCACCTTAATCCCAGCAGCTAAGGTTAGATGGTTGTGTGGTTTGTGTTGTGGTTTGCATGGAGATATTGTGCATACTTGACTGTAACTGTAACACTATATGATATGATGATAGTGAGTTTGCTTCCCTGTGTTCATGAGATTTGCTAAAAGTAGTAGAGTTTGTGCCAGTTAGTATGTGTGTGTGTGTGTGTGTGATTTATTTGTTAAAGAAGTGTTCTGTAATGTTATATGTTATGTAGGTGTTGATATGAAGTGGGGATTAATATTACAGTTATTGAGGCATTGAATGATAAAGTTAAGAGGGAGTTATTATTGTCATTGATAATTGAATGCTGAGTGTTTACAAATTCTTATATAAATATAATGAAACATTTAATTTATGAGGAAACAAATGATGAGAGGAAAACTTATGAGCAGCATCAAGTAGAAAACAAGGAACGGTAAGTGAAGGCCAAAATATAAACACACAAGGCAGATATTCTATTCATACATATTGTACATGAAGGTGTGTGTTAAGGGCAACAAACACATGTGAGTTGGTGAAGACCGAACCACTCATTCTAGCCGAGTGTCGTCTCGAGTCTGGCCAGCTCGAACGGCAGAGGCTCAAGCACGGGAGGCTCCAGCGTGGGCACCCCATCCTCCACACGCGAGAGCACTCCCCTCAGCGCTGTCAGTAACAGCCCTCCAGGTCGGTCAGGCGGCAGACATTGCTTTCTCTTGTGCATCCTCAAGCTGTGCAGAGAAGTTGTGGCATTATGCGAGTCCAACAGTTGCCTGATCTCTCCTGTTCCTTGTAGTGTAGTGGCAGGCAGGGGGAGCCTCATGCACCTCATACTCCCTGCTCACTGCTCTCATCCCTCGGTGTTGGTGGAACATGTTGGGGTGTGAGGAAGACTTCACTCACTATGTTATCTAACTCACACTCATTCAATACAACTTCAACATAATGGTTATATTCTATTGGGTGGTTATTCATTGCTTTCTTCAGGCTGTGTAGTAATTAGATGCAGAATGCAACAAAATATTATAAAAGGTTTGAATTATATTTACGTTAGTGGGACTTTTGGTTTGAATTGTTATTTTCCATGCAGATTACAGGCTATTTCCTCTGTATCTGGATGTATACATATATTAATGAAAATACAGTCATATGAATACATTGCATGTGTATTGCAAACAAATACTATTCCACTTATTCCAGTACATGTACATAAATGACCAACACACAGCCTATAGTTTAGTTTGTCTGGAACAATTCACTTCAAGGTTATCTTCTTCTTCCTCCAAGAATGTAAATTATGTCCACCAACATCATAATTTTTCAAGTTCCTTCTTTACTGATTAATTAATAATCACTTCTTTTAAAATATATTGACATAACCTTAATGAGCAAAGACTTACCTGTTGTTGAGGTGAGTCACCCTTAGCTGTGCGGTGCTGGGTTCACCTGTGGCCTCAGTGAGTGGTACCATTACAGTGAGTGATGGTGAGGACACGCTGCATAGTGACAACGAGGACAGCAATGACTCCTGGACCACTCAGGATGAGATTCCAGCTGACCTCATCATCAAGTTAGCAAGCAAGTAAGTGGTGGGCGGTGTGAGTGTGTTGTGCACCTCTTGTCAGGCCTCTTAAGTGTATTGTAATTCACAGAAGGAAAGGAGAATATAGGAAGTGTAAAAGAAAGTCAAGGGATGGATTGATTGATTTTGAGCTGTAACATTGAGGTCATATAAGTAAAAAGAAGGTGGTTGAGGATAAAATATAGTATAGTAAATATAGTCACAGTGTTGAATGAGTCACCCTCCATTACAGAGGCCACTCGGCCACCAACGCGGAGGACAAGCCTTACATCTGCCCTGTGGTGGGGTGTCGGAAGAGATACAAAAATATCAATGGGATCAAGTACCACGCCAAGAATGCCCATAAGAAGGACAGCAAGTGAGTGGTTTTGATTGCTTATTAGTGGTTCAGTTAGATTTTGTTTTTCAGTCACTCTCCCTCGGCTCCTCAGGGAATGCTTTCATCTACTGTTTTTTATCTTTTTAATAGAAGTGAGAAGAGATGAAAGACTGATGTATTGTAATTTCTAACACTACAGAGTGAGGAAGCCTTACCGGTGTTACTGTGGCAAGAATTACTGCACCAGCCAAGGCCTCAAGACCCACTGTACTCACACCCACAAGAGTGAGAACCTTACAGCCGTCACCACCAACACAGGGGAGGTGCTACAGGTGCCGGCCAGTCAGCTCTCCACCGCTGCCACCAAGACAGCCGTCAGTCGGGTCTCAGAGAGTGAAAAGACCCTTGGTGACCTTGGCGGGACAGACTCCAGTCCCGGCCAGATCACCGTGACGGGACAGATCATTAAGGGAGGTTTGGCAGCAGCCTCTAAAAGCTCCACCAACACCACCACCACCACTATCTCCAGCATCAACTTGACAGGTCTCCTTGCAGCCAGTGGAGGGAAGATTGCCCTGAAGGCACTCCCTAATGGTCAGTTGTTCTTCTCGCAGCCTCTTGAGGGAAAGATTGCTGCCCTAGTGAAGTCTGACCCTGACCAAGACTTTAGTGAGGACGGGAAGGGTGGCCTCATCCAGCTTAAGACTGATGGTATACAGCAGCTGCAGCTTGGCAGAGTGTTGCAGGCCAGCACTAAGTCATCCCAACACCCACTGGCAGTCACCTCATCCACCATCTCCTTAGCCATTCCAGCGAGTACCCTCAACTCTCTGAAACAGTCTCAGCGGCTGGGACTGAACTCATCTGCCATGCTGGCCCGGGCACTCAAGAGCCAGCTCACCTCCACCACGGCCACCCTCCCTTCAGTGCTAGGGTCAGTAGAAGGTCAGGGGGATGGTGGTGTGGTGGGAGGTCAAAGTGTGTTATTAGGGGTCGCCATGGACGAGGGGACACTGCTGGACAATGGCGACGGAACTCTCTCTGAACTGTCCGTCATTGATTAGAATGTGACATATGGAAGGTGTGTCTGGCAGGCATCCCAGGTTTGTTGAACTGTACTGTTAGTCGGGGAAGATGAAGAGCTTCTGTACTAGATGTGGGACTCTCAGGGACGGTGGCTGTAGACTGTCATCCACTTATGGATGGAGGCAGTGGGCCAAGGGTAGTGGAGTGGCAGGTGGAGGGTAGTGGAAGGAGGAGTAGCACCGGCATGGGAGTTAGTCCCTGTTGTGTGGTTTTGCATAATGTCTAGTCCAGTCTGAATATCAAATAAGAAGCCTTAGAACATTTCATTACTTCACAGCTTCCTCAATCTATTTTATCATAGGTGTTGTGTCTTGTCAACAGTTTGGGTCACACATATAAGTGTTCTCCATTTGGAGCTCTACAGTACCTGGAAATTCACTATTATCTCCATCCACATTTTGCATGTAAGTATACAGTGGTTTTAATCATTAGAGAATGTTTTGTACCATAAATGTAAATATTGTCCATTTAAAGTAATTCACACCATATTAAGTGTCTTAGTGCTAGCAGGCATTACACAATGGCAGTGTTTGGGTGATTCATGTGCATTCCAATAACTTATACTTCTTTAAGGGGGAAAATGTGGCTAATACAGCACTCTGAGGTGGCTTAGTCATCTTCAGGGATGAGGGTGTGTTTATATAAGGAAGATGGCTACTGTGTGTGTGTGAGGAAGGTTCCCCATGTATTGAGGGGACAAGTGCTAACTGTAATACTCAAGATACTCTTCCTTGGGGCTATGTACGAGATAACCAGTGATAACACGTATTACTGTACAACCTTCACTGGATATCCCACCGCTGCCACCAAATATAATGTTTTGAAACACGGAGAAATGGATGTAAAAGGAGGTAAGGTAGCCATGAGAAGGCTGCACCAAGGGATCGAACCCTTTGACACCACACTCAGCCTGCCAACACCTTACCAGGCACACCATAATGACTGTCCCGTCACTAAAAGTGGAGTGGAGTGAGAGGACTGAAATGTGCAAAATTAAAGTCTGCCATTGTCCACCTCTTGAAGGAAAGCCAAGGAACAGGCATCAGGATTGTAACATAAAGACTTGATGTATGTTAGGATTTCAGGATAGAATGACAGGTTGAAATATTGTGCACCATGCTATGCTATGTTTTGCAAGTCCCAGTACTGTGTGGTAAGGGCGGTGGATGTACATTGGTGATGAAACATTAGCTCATGATGGAGTGAGGGATTGTGATAGCCACCAGCAGTACCCTACGGCAGGTGTTACTGTTGTGTTGGCCTTGTTGGGTAGAAAGTACATGAAGGTGGACAAGGAAAGAGTAATGTGTGTGTGTGTGTGTGTGTGTGTGTGTGTGTGTGTGTGTGTGTGTGTGTGTGTGTGTGTGTGTGTATGGTGCCTGCATTCCGTTCCTGACTTGTTGAAGGTTCACAGATACAGTGAGTAATAAGGTGCTCTTGTTGCTCCCTAAGTCAGTGTTTGCAGTGTCTATGTTGTTTGAGTGTGTATCTGTAGGACTTGCAGATATTGACTTGAACTTCATTGTGCATCATCTGTGCCGGTGAATCAGTGTTGTCGGATTAACTTAATTACAGTAATAAGATATACTTTTAAAAGGTGTGTTTGGAATGGTCGGGAAGAAAGGAAATGTTTACATATTCACTTTTTCTTAGACTCAAATGATTTTAAACGGGTGTTCAAGAAGAATGAAAAGTTATTGTTGAGTGAGTGAGTATACAGTTGGTTTGTGTCTTACAGGGTATGTACTGTAGATGACCATTGATGGGTAGGCTTAGAGTGCCCCTGCGGCCATGTGTTGATGTGATGTGTTACGTGTTAGTGTAAGTGTGGTGTTGACGCTGACACACACTACACTGCCACCCTCCATTGGTAGTGTTTCCTCCCTACAGGAGAGCAAGCTGGAAAGAGGCCCAATACTGCTGAATTACCTATATACCTGTGTGCCTTAGTAAGCTTTTGAGTTTCCACAACCATTGTTAAGCTTCTCACAATGTCTCCCCATCTGAGCAGCCCTGGTGTTGTAAGGTTATCAGGCTCTGCAGTAATGTGGTGCGTGGTGGCCGGCTCACACCAGTACTGATGCCTGGTGGGGAGCTGTACCTAATGACATGCTACGTAATGGTTATTCTGCTCAGACAAATGTACACAAACTTGGCTCACAAAGGATCATGGCTCGTTTTGCTCGGCTTGTGTCGTCGTCGTGTGAGTGTGTGTGTGTGTGTGTGTGTGTGTGTGTGTGTGTGTGTGTGTGTGTGTGTATGTGTATGTATGTATGTGTGTGTGTGTGTATATGTATGTATGTGTGTCCGGTTGTTTTGTTATAGATATTTTATACCCCTGTACATACCTTGTTTAATTTGTATATGAAGAGTTTATGTAAATCTAGAATCCTTTACTATATTACATTATTATAAAAAAAATTTGTAAATTTAAGATCAATAGACTCAGCAATATGATGTGATTTTGGAGAAAAAAAAGTTTTAATTTAGAATTAACTCTTGGTGATATGTGTAACTCAGGCTTTTTAGTGCATCTCATTAACCACAAGTTAAGTATCACAGTATTATCTGCAATATCTAAGCTACTCTAATATTAATCACCTTAACTTAATTGCCTCCAATGATATACTTAATTCTGATATTTATACATTTTGTTCTGTCGCTATGTATGTTTTCCTCTGTTACACGTTGAACCTTTTATATTTGTGATCATTTCAAATGGACACACCAGATGGCAGTGAAGTGAAAGTATGTTTCCCTGCATCTTGCACCACATTTAATATTAGTTGGATCAGAGGCCTGAGTCTTGTTCTCTTTGTAAACACTTTGAATCATTGACTTGTGAGTGTAAAGCAGCACTTTGTGGTGGAACCGGTGGTGGCATTGTTGAAGTATAACAGCAGCTGTTTTAAACACCAGATTGGAGTTAATAATTCTTAGGGTTTGTGGAGAAGAGGAAACTTGGCCCTGCCTGTACCTGCACAAGGATTATCATGCATCATTGTGGTGTGTGGGAGTCCTTGGCACACTTCCTTGTAGCCCAGGTAATGCCAGGCTACAACACGGTGTGGAGCAGGTGACTCGTGCCAAAGATATCCTTTCTTGCCATCATATTCCTATGGTAGGTGACTTACTTCTTCCATTGTGTGTTATACATCACGTTTCACTTCATATTTATCTGTATAGTTAAGTAGTGAGCTCGGTGTTCACTATTACTGTGCCTGATATGCTAACATGACTTACTGATGAGATTCCTTAGTAGTGTATTAACATCAAGGACTCAGGATCATTATTTGTGGGAAATTATCAATTATTCCTCAAGTCACGCTTTTCATACTACTGGCAGGGACTTTTGAAATCATTTGTCAGTAACATTTGCAATTATGATATTCAGTTTTGCTAAAAGTAAGCATGGGTGGGCAGGCCTGTCACGGTGTAACTGTGTTCAGTCCTGTGTGTTGGTGTTCATGTTCAAGGTATTGTTTAATGTGATGGAAGGTGGTAGTATGTAGCACTTGGAACTAGCAGGAGGTGGTTCTATGAGGTGTGTGATATGACGGGTGGTGTGGGTGTGTGGTGTAGTTGCATGGGAGGAGCGGCAGGTGTTGGGATGGTGTTGTGTTGTGGTGTTGCTCTGAACTGTCATTGTTGGGTTACAGTGTACGGCCCGGATGGCAAACCTTGTTATTGTCACTTTTGTTATGTTTATTTGTTGTATTTAAAGGTTATGTTAATTCTAGTTCTAGCATCATTCTCAGATCTAGTCATTCTTATGTGTATGGCTTTAATGTTTAATATTCTTGTTTAATAGAATTTCCATGCGGTATTAAGATTCCTTATAATAAAAAGTACTTTGTGAATCTTTTTGAGTCATTCTATAATTATTCATCTATACTGAACATTGAAAACATTATCAACATGAAGCTTAGTGACAAAATGAGTTATATAAACATGGTATTCTGGGGAGCACAAAATTCTCACAAGATAAAGAGATTCAAGGTTTTTAAATAGTAGTTGAATAGTTGAAATCAAACCCAAAAATAATAAAAACTTTTTATTCCATATCACTCCTTAAAGAAAAAAAAAAAATTTAAACCATATAAAAGGTAATTAGTTTATAAGTTTTACAGGTAGAGGTCAAGGTTTTCCCTGCGTGGGTTGCTGGTGCGATACTGGTGAAGCTTCTTGGTGTCCAGCCCGGCAGACATGTACTTGTGGAAAGGCTTGCCCTGGAACACCCTCTGCAAAGCACCAGCCACCAGGTCCAAGTCACCGGTAGAGTAGGTCTCGGTGAACACTGCGTACGCCACACACTGCCTCTGGCCCACCACACACTCCGTCATCACTACAGGAGGAAGAAGGATTAGTAGGTGATATCACTGCTATGGATGCTATTGATGCACATAACTATATCTATATACCTGGCTTATATTACAATTAAAAGGGGGTAGCCAAGACAAGGGTTCAGGGAGACTTTACTTTCCCATCCCTTCTTAGACTCCTCACTCCATTCCTTTTTCTCGCCTTTTACAATCCGGTGGAGGTATTCTTGTAGCCCCCACCACAGGCCTACAATACAAAATTAATGTTGCACACACATGGAGACAAACACACTAAGAGTCACTTACCAGCAGCAGGAACAGAGTCAAGGATGGCAGGCTGCGGCAGCTGAGGGTACACGGGGGTATGAGAGAAGGCAGAGGAGTGTAGTGAATGCACCACACAGTTGTCTTCTCCCTGGGGCGCGTAGTTACCCTTTAGTGCATCGTAGTGGTGTGACGAGAGCACCATCACCATACAGGAAGGCTTGGTTAGAGACACTACCTGAAACACAAACATTACTTAAAATACTAATCCCTCAGTATTAATTTAGATCTATTCAAGGGAGATGCTAGTTTAATTATTTCCATCTGGAGTTCAGTAGCAAATTTAATAAGGTAGCCAAGAGTGCAGTTTCATACCAGCTTACCTTTTGTGCAAACTTTGAAGCCACGGCAGCAGTGACATCCTTGCTGACACAACACACTAGGAGGGAGGAAGGGGTGAGGAACAGAGTTGAGGGGACAGGCTTGCGAGGGTGGAAGTCCCCGGTGTCTTCCACGGTGGGACCATTCTGTGCATCTACATACACTCTCCCAACCTCTTGACACTTCTCACTCAGCACCAACGTCTCACAGAAATCTAAATATAAAATAATAATACAGTAATAATCATAATATTCAGTATGTCAAGAGCATATCTAGACATTAAGACAACTGGTGAATGAACTTTTTCCTCACCTGTTACCAAAGTTCCATAAGAAATGAGTAATGCTTCCACACTGTCCAGCTTCCCTTGGCCTCCCTCATTCAGCTCAAGACGGACATCATAGCTATTAGAACACAAAGAATATTAACACACAAAGAAGTAATATACAAGTTTGCAAAATTAAGAAATGTCAAAAAAATCAATTAATTTCTTAAAATTTACTACGTTTAACACTCAATTATTCACCTTTCTCTTCCTGTTCCCACCTTTAACACAGTAAAAGTCCTTTCATCCGGGTTACAGGGTGCAATGAGCAATATGGATTATCAAAAAAACCAAACTCCCCCCATTATTTTTATCACCTTACCTTGCAGTTTTAATGTAGAAACAGCTGTCTTGCAAGTAGTAGTGAGTACATCCAGGGATCCAGTGATATATATAAATCAAATCAATTGTTTCCCTTTCTATAACTTAATCGTTTGTATTGTTTAATTTTCTCTTATTTCATCACTTAATAATTCACAGTAAACCTACAACTAGTATCTTTTTTCCCCTTTCGCATTTAAACTAGGGATTACAATATCATTTTGTCTTATTCAACATCTGAAGAAACTAGCATGACAGGAGGTGGATCGTCTGCCATGCATTCTGCACTAATTGTTTCATGACTGGACCCTCGTTCTGGCTCCCGTTGCTGTTCTTTGGGTCTTGGGGTTGATTCCACTTTTCTTGAAGCTTTCCTGAACAAATCTCGTATGTCATCTTGCTTGATGTCCTTCTGACGCTTGGTGTGGCAGTCCTTGAGTATGGTGTGTAGGTTCATAACTTCACCAATGTTATAGGCGTGACTCTTTTCTGCAAACTTAACAAAGCACTCCAAATGATACACTGCTTCACTCCATGTTATTCTGTTCTCCTCCTCTAACACATCTTCTTCTTCTTCTTCATCTTCATCTTCTTCTTCGTCTTCTTCTTCTACTTTAGTTGGATTCAAGACACTTTGCATTATGTCCTCATCAGTGTGCTCCTCCACCCCTTGAAGTTCAGAATCAAGGTTCATCCCAGTGGACAACACCTTTATACCATGACGGGTTTTAAAGTTCCTGAGCCAACCATTAGAAAACGTTATTTCCGTCTCAATATTCATTTTTCTCTTATAATGGCGGGCTTCTTCTATAATCATGGGTCCTGATATAGGCTTGCCCTCAGAACGTTTGTCTTTGAACCAGTTATAAAGAGCTTCATCCAGGGTTTCCAAGGCTGGTTTTCTTAAAGTTCTTCGCTTGTCACATCCTTCCATAGTTTCCCCAGCACTAGCATAGGCCTTCAACTCTTGACTCTGCCTTTTCATGTCATAAACAGTTGAAATGCCGATGTTGTATTCCTGTGCTAAAACCGACGCTTTCACACCTTTCTCATAACGTTTTAATATTTCTAGTTTATCACTAATTGTTAGAGTGACATGCTTACGTTTAAACCCTGGTGGTGTGGGAGTCATGGTAAGTGTGGAATATCAACGTAAAGTGAGTAAATTATCCCGGAGTAAACACTAAACACTGCAACCACTAGCAAGGCAGATTGTATGGCTATGCGTTGTAATAATTCGGTTCAGCACATTTCCCTAACATTCATCATCAATTTGTAGTATATTTTTTCCCCTGTACTTCTCGAAATCGACCCCGTCTTTGAGATAGCCGAATCAGCAGGTTGGCCGGAGTACCAGGAGCCGAACTAAAGGACTTTTGCTGTAATACCTTCCAACCTTTACCTGTATTAAACTACCTGATTTTCTGGACTAATCAATATACCAGACGAGTGAACGATTGAAAGGTAATCTATAATCGTAAGAAAGTGAGGCAAATACATAATAGATAGATAGATACATAGAAGGAATATATTTGTGCACAATTATACAGTAGTTTGAATATCAGTATTGAACTTACGTTATATCTGGGGCGTCTTCATCATCATCAGCCTCATCGTAAGCCCTGGAGACCAAATATTTCACCTCGCCAAAGAAAGTAGCCATGATATCAACGTGACTCTTTGTATTCCTCTCTGTGTATCCACCTTCCTCCTCTTCTTGTGACCTATAGCTTTGTATCTTCTCCTACCTCCTCTTTCTACTTTTAATAATTTCCTCTTCTGTTTTTATTCAACTTTAATACTGTTTTTTTATATCCTACTTTTGTTTATTTGTTATTTATTTACTTATTTGTCATTTGTAACAAGATCAAGAGTTAGTATCAGCTGTTTAGTGTTTACTTATATTACACAACACAAGACATCATCATCATCATCATCATCTGTACAGGTGTTGCAGCCGCCAGCCAGCCTCTACACACCTCTGTTTCACACTCCAACACTGTGTTTCAACGTTTATATATCAGTATATGACAGGATACAGTGGTGTTAAGGTGAATATACAAGTAATTAAACTGAATTATTAAAAGTAGTAAGCTAAAAGTCTATGGTACATTATACATTGGTGATTTAATACTTACATAACGAATGATATTTACTGACACAGGCTCTAAATTAGGTATTTCTGCATAACTACTACTCGCACGCTATCAATATAAATATGAAGTCGTACATGCTATACATAGTGTACTCAACACATCTGTGAAGGCTTCAGGCGGTGCTCGTTATCATATCGGAAAAAAATCTAGGGTGAAATGCCTAACTATTGGGTGATAAAATAATGGATGTATATCAATATATGTATAATTAAAACCAGATACCTAGTAATATTGAAAGCCTGAACAGTCTGTCTTGTACTTAAAGTTAAATCAATGTTCTTATGTTCTTCCTCAGACTCTGTGAAGAAGGAGTACAAGCAGTAATAAAGGGAAGGATGCTCTCTAGAACCGTCATATTAAACCATTATATTAAAGGTAAGAATATAATGAAGTGAACCGAACTATTAATGAATATATAAATAGGAAGGAATATTACCACTTCAAGAGATATAACTTAATCTTTATTTCAATATATAAACTAATCATTTATTTATTTATGTTTTAAGGATGGTGGTAAGAATATAATGAATTGAATAAGATTATCAATAAATATATAAAGTGGGAGGAATATTGTCACTTCAAGAGGTATAACTTAATCTTTATTTCAGCGTAATATAAACTACTTATTTATTATTATTATTTTTATTATTTTAATGTTTCAGGGATGGTGAGTCCTTTGTCGTGCAGATTGATGTCTTCGTCATCTAAAGACAGTGAAGGGGGAGACACTGCACCTAAGAAAGCCAAAACACCCATTGGTATGTCAATGTAGAGTCTGTCTTCTATAAGTATTGTCATTTCAACTTGCATCATGAGAGAAGAAATCATAAGCAACCTTTCTCAATATTTTTTTTTTTTTTCTCTCCCTCTCTCTCACACAAATGATAGCAACAGTAGCAGGAAGTAAACTATTTATCGTAAACAAACTAGCTAACTGCACTATGAAACTTGACACTATGAAACTTACCCGACCAGAGTTTATCAGATGAAGAGGTGAATTGTACTTTTCCTTGGGAGACAGACACCTACCTTACACAGGAGACAGCCAGTTGTATATTTCCTTACACCTGTGATGGAAATTTCTACTCCACCGTGATGCAAGACCTGAATAAATTAAATGATATACCGTTACCACCAAAGGACTATTTTACCTGAACTACAACACTCAATACCTGTAACTAATTAAGGATCCTATTATTAGATTAAATAGTCATCCGCTTTATACAGGTAAGCTTGATAACCAAGAAGCAAAGGAAGGTCATCATCCGTACCAGGAGAAGGAGCCTTTACAACCCTTCCCTGACAACACCAACCCCAGCACAGGAGAGATTGGCGGCCCTAGAGGTCCTGAGCCAACGCGTTACGGAGACTGGGAACGGAAAGGTCGCGTATCAGACTTTTGAATATATTACTTAAGTTTCCCGGCAATGCATTTAGTTGGTCAGCCAATGCTTGTTGTTGTGGGGAAATGAACTGACAGATTATTAGAAAGATTATGTGATGTCTCGCTAAACTACCTGAGTAATGATTTGACCTTGGAATATATTTGATTTTTGTTGCAATGTGATGCTCCTTGTGACACATTTGTTGTTTATTTGATTAAGGTTTAATTTTTATATATAGATCTGAATTAGTGGATGCATTGCAGACAGGATTGTTGAAGGCTTGAGATATTTTTGTCACAGAACTTTAGCGAACTTTAGCGATACAAATTTTTGATGACAATTTTCACTGCATCATTCTCGACATAATGAATTTCCGTTCCCGTATTTGAAGTGAGGTCTGTTTTTACTCTTGTAGTGTAAATATGAAAATAATGTAAATATATTATGCTGAAACTTGGTCAACTTTTCTCTTATTGATTTTGGAAACCACCTTATATGTAAGTAAAACAAAAATTTATGAAATTGTATATTTTTTTTATATAACAGTTTGTTCATGTTTCCTGTTTTGTTCTTTGTTCATCTGTCTTGTCTTCCATTTTATAAGGACTATTCTATATATTCATCTATTATTTTGCATCCCATAACTAGATAATTTCAGGTTTAGTACATTATTACTGTTGAGTGTTGTGATATCTCTTTTGTGAAGTTCCATGCAAGGGAGGGTGAAGGCAGAAATGTGTTCATGTTGCCTAACACTACCTCACATATAATTGTGACCAATGGTTATATTGGCATTTAAAAACAACCTGACCCATATAAGACTATTTTAGACCATTAATATCAATACAGCTCTTTCTTATTGGTATCCAGTTACTTATATTTATCATACTCTGTGTTATGCCGTCTATTTATGGCCGTGATTGGAACTTCGGTGTTGTAGTACCACTTAGAGTTGGAATAATTACCTGCATCCCCTGTTTGTCTGGTCACACTGTGGCCTCCCTCCTCCAAGCTTCGGGGTACTCTCCTTCCCTTGAGAGAGGGAAACCAGTTGGTACAGTTGATGATAATGATGATAGCCTCCACTGCTGCCAGAACGGTAGGGAACACCCACAGGAGAACAGATCGATTGCACGAAGGAGTCTCTCGTGTCAGTTGATGTGGCGGCGGAGGTACTCCCGGAGGCAAGCGTTCAGGGTGTGTTGTTGGTGCAGCAGCAGCAGCAGCAGGCACAGGTGGCAGCTCTTGTAGGCCAGCTAAGGATACTCTACCATCAGTATCCTTCAGAGTTAGAGATGCTTTAGGACCTAATATTATAGCTTGGTCCACTGTAGCCTTGATGTTTCCCGTCCATATGTTGATGGATGATTCCTGGACGTACAGGCTTGACTTTGCCATCTTGTTTATCGTTACATTATATAACACGAGTTGAGATTTATCCTCTAAATGCAGCTTTTCCAAGTTGTCAATAACTGAATGTTCTACCTTGATGTTGAGTGCCATGACAGGTTTAGAAACTTTTAAATGACCTATATCAGAGTCTATCACTGAGAAGGACTTAAGCTTCCTGTCTAAAATGAGTTCTTTAGTTGTTGATCTCTGCATATCAAGCTGTGAGATGTAAGGAGGCACTAAATTTGAAGTAGAGTCCACCAGCTTGAAGGAAAAGCGTTGGTTGGGGTTGCAAAATTCAGGGATGCCATTGTAGGTTAAGTTGTTCACGTTGAATGCTGAGAGACTCGCACATATGTTATCTGCCACCAACATTTGTTCAGCACTGTGTATGTAGATTGTGTTCACCGGCTGTCCTCCACGCATTTCAATGGACTCCAGAACCACCAGCTGACAGACAAACAAGAACCATGTAGTTGAATCTATCCACTTATCTATTTATATTTTAATACAACCAATAATTAGGATAGCACCCAAGAAAACAGAAAACATGATACCACATACTTAAGATGTTTGAAAACTTGAATTGTAGCTACATGTGGGATTATATTTGCCACAAAATCACTAACAGTATCAACTCTCACCTCTTGTACTCCCAGGAAGTTGCATGAGAGGAAGGTTGGATGTTGCATGCAGTATTTTGATTTAGGAGAGACTTGTATATCAGCCATGGCATCACCGAGGCCACTCACCACCACCACCACCACCACAAGTAAGTTCCTTATAGTAATAGTTTGCAGCAGCTCCATCCTCCTCCCTTGTAGTGACACACTCACCTTCAAGAATGCCTTGCAATTGAAGTGTTTGTAGCCTAACGAGAGCAAGATATTAAACTTGTCAATTAAAAAATTTTTACATATATGTAGAGCCATACTAATATAAAACTTTTTTTTTAAGAATGTGTGCCCCGTTAGAAATATTAGTTACATGTTTTTTCATATATGATATTGATTATTTATTAACATAAAAGAAAATTTACTTCTTTTTATTAATATGGACTTATAGGCAAGGTATTCCTCCACCAATATTGCTTTGTTTCTGCTAAATTTCCGTATCATTCATGAACAACTTCACAGTGACACTGAACAAGGCTCCGAGGGTTATACAAACATATGGATCACTTGGTGAAAAGTACAGTTTTATCCCACTTACAATAACTCCACAGATTGTTACTAAAGCAGTTAGTCACACACTGTGTGTCCCTGAGTACTAGCGGTTCCTATTGCTAGGGAGTTGATAAAGCTTTCTTATCTAATCATTCACGCAATGTACATGAGATTGGCAATTATGTTTCTTCTTTTTATCAGCATAGGGTTGAAAGTCTTCGTTTTCTCTCTCTGCAGCAACAAGTGGTGTCCTTTCAGGTCAATGAAGTCGTGTTGCCAATAATACTTCCAATACTCGCAAGGCAATTAACACAAACTTCAATGATACATAATTCACATTTTTAGAAACTATGTTTTGAGTAACATTATGACAGCTTGTGTGCTTGCATGTGCGTGTGTGTGGTTCCTGGCAGGGTCTGAGTGATCCCTGCAGGGTGGTAAGGGATCCTTCACACACCAGGCTTTCCCCTGAAGTTACCACTCCCGGGGCCACCTACGAGGCTGCCCTTGAAGTCACCCTCAGGGACAACACCATCCCCAATGATCTCCAACAGACTGATATCATAGTTCTCGACGTCCTCAGACACACGCCGCCGCACTTCCTCCTCAGTCACCCCTGGGAGCAGCCCGAACAGCTCCTCGTCCACGTGCCAGTTGTTCTTGCTGTAGGGGAGAGGGTGTTGATAGTGTGTGTGAGGCTACATAGTTGACAACGCTAAACGCTAGCAGGAGTTCCCGTGTTATAAATCCACGTTGCTACCAGTGATAGACTATATAGGCCCTCCAGACAGTGCTATATCTAATTAATTAATCTGTAGTGACAGTACGTGCACGATAACAGACTGATTTGGATAACTATGGTGCGTATAGGTGCTTCCAACAGCAAGGAAATGTGCATTATAGCAAGATATGATAAGACATTAATATTACTAATTGATAAAACGGCTATGGCGGTACAATCAAAACAACTGTCTGAAGATATCTAAAATGTCAACTATTTGTATAACGAGTCATTAATTTTTTTTAATGTGTCTTCCCCCTTATAGTGTTTAGTCAATTCATTATTAAAGGTCCCTTTGCAAACAGTCCATGCATCAGTCTCACGTTTATTTCACACACACGATCATACAAGTTTGGCACAGTGCATTGATCAGTCACACGAGTGTAGGGTGTCAGTGAGGGTAGTGTCAGCTCACCCCTTGGCGCGGCACAGGTCATGGTCGATGGCGCTCAGGGCGGAGTGTTTCACGTCAGCCACATCAAGGAGACGACGCACCTACAGGAGGAAACACTTCAGTAAGCTTATTCACTCTGGCTTCATTCTGATGTTATGAAGGCATCCAAGTATTACATGAGAGAGAGAGAGAGAGAGAGAGAGAGAGAGAGAGAGAGAGAGAGAGAGAGAGAGAGAGACACTGACCCTGTTGACGAACATAACATCGATGTTTCTAGTGCGGGAGAGGATGGCAACCGATCGTCTGTGAAGGAGGCCAGCACGGTCACACTCAAACACTGCCATGTAGGTCTCGTAGTCAGTGTCAAACACAATGAAGTCTGCTGAACCTGTCAAGGCTGCTGGAACAAAAGTAAACATTGCCTTAACGGTATGCACGTATGGTGTCCGCGGCGCAAACAAACATGAACTTAGGAGTAGAATACTAACAAGAGAGAACATTGCAAGGAGAGAGAGAGAGAGAGAGAGAGAGAGAGAGAGAGAGAGAGAGAGAGAGAGAGAGAGAGAGAGAGAGAGAGAGAGAGAGAGAGAGAGGGGGAGGGGGGGGGGCCGGAGTGGGGTCATTAAGTACTACCTGCGGGAAATAAAAGTAATGCTGCGTCAATACATCAAAGTTTACCTTACGCTTCCTGTGATTCCCTCCCAACACATCCGACAAAACAGCACCGCCAGCACTAAACATAAGACGTTGTGTAAATCACTTTATACTCCAACACGTGAGTAATACTATACCGCTCCGTGGGGCTATGCTGGCCACCCATATCATGTCTGTGATCGTGTTTGTAATTAATTATTCCCTCATGAACGCGGCAAAGCTTCTCCTTCAGTATACTTATAATAACAATCAACTCCCGACCAGTGACCGCCAACTGTCCTTAATCAATATACCAATAATACGTATAGCTGTAAAAGTGTGATAGGGTATGGAGGAGGGGTTAGAAAAGCATTTGAGTTGCAGACCTAGACCAGTGCCTCACAATCTTATCCCCAAAATATGATACTTTCCATGGCCCTTCAGAAGAAAAAACTTATCGGAGTCCTCCCTCTCGCTCCCTCCTTGCCTTGCATTCACCCCCTACGTGCCCCTCCTCGTTACTATATAGTACTTACATGTAGGCCATCTGATGCGCATTTTGCCGGGGACCTCTGGGTTGGGAATGTCCACCCTGGCCGTGATGGCGTGGGTGTGATCAACGCCCAGGGTATCCAGGACGGCTATCTGGCGGGTTTCCTTCACCAGCAGTGTGTCAGGCAGCGGCCCCTTCGTCATGTTCCACATCAGGCACGAGTTGTCGGTGTCAAACTTGTGCACCACATACCAAGGCCCAAGTACCTGTGTGTGTGTGTTGCAAGATGGCGTTAAGTGTCAGTTTGGTAATAATAATATAAACCTTTAATATCACGTCCTCAGTGTTGGTATGTTTATGATCGGTCCCATACACAAAAAAAGTTGATGTTTTTTTCAAGTTTGACCTTAGCGTGACGGCCGCGGAACAAAGGGAACCATACCAGGATGTGAAGGTGTATTTAGAGCAAAGGAAACACACAAAGGGAATAAAATAACAGCAGTACATTTACATACATTAACTAACCTATATCATAATACTTTGAAGTGTAACCTGTGTGTCTTACTTTTTAACGTTATAAATGTTTTAACTCCAATACCATACACAAAGTTGATGTTTTTAATCGTATTATTGGTGTGTTTGGTGAAGAGGAATGAGAGGTGAGGTGAGGAAGGGAAGGGAGTGAGATGAATACGTGAAGAGGAATAATCAGTGAGGTGACGTTAGGTGAGGAAGGGAGTGAGATGAATACGTGAAGAGGAATAATCAGTGAGGTGACGTTAGGTGAGGAAGGGAGTGAGATGAATACGTGAAGAGGAGTGTGAGGTGAGGTGAGGAAGGGAGTGAGATGGATACGCACCTTATCGACAGACAGGTTGGGGAAAGGCATCACTTCAGGGCATGAGCGTCCTAGGTGAAGGGTGTGCCCCACGGCTGTCACCACCACCGCCGCCACCACCACCCTGCATCATCATCATCATCATTATTATTATTATTATTATTATTATTATTATTACTGTAACTACTACTGTCACTACAACAACTACTACTACTACTACTACTACTACTACTACTACTACTACTACTACTACCACCATCTCGTTTTATTACAGATCACGTTCGCACACTCAATCATTCACTCGATGTCTGTTTCAATTACTACGGTTCACCTCTCAAGGAAGATCTCACTCCTCGATATCCAGGTCTCTCTCTCTCTCTCTCTCTCTCTCTCTCTCTCTCTCTCTCTCTCTCTCTCTCTCTCTCTCTCTCTCTCTCTCTCTCTCTCTCTTCATTTTAATTTTCTTCCTTCCTCTGCGCTTGCGTCCTCACCACACTCGTATCGGATTCGCCACAAGTATGCAAGCAAACACACACACGCACACGTGCACACACACACGCACACGTGCACACACACACACACACACACTTATTAATGCATTCACACCGCACGGTAACACACCACCACATGAATAGATAACTCATACACATACGTATACATACACTCACACTGAATTAATCCTGAAAATAAAAGTAACACGCCACCACCACAAGTATAAAAAAAGAATAAAAATAATAATTCGACTTTTTTTTCCTTAGATTCAGAAGCCCGTGCAAGGCCGACAAGCAAAAAAACAGGTTGCTAGAGAAGCTTGAAAGGAAGAAGGAAGGAAGGAAGGAAGGAAGGAACACAAAATTATACATGACACTTACAAAATCTTCACAGCTTTTCCGTTTGACATTCTTCCGTCTGGCTAGCTGTATGACCGTCCTGCTCTCACAAAGGTACACTATATTACTTCCTCGTTGCTTCAATTTCACTAACACAACCTTGCCCTTAGGTCTCTTTCCTCTGGGGTCTCACACTGAACTGACGGATGCTAGATTCCACTCGTCATATATATGGGAGGAGTGATTCTGTGACGTCACTTCTTATACTTTCTGTGGTTGGTTCTGCGATTGTGACGGCATGGAATTTCTGCGATTCCATTGGCTGTCAAGGTTTGCCGAGTAATATGACATCTTTACCTGAGAAGTTGGTGACGTAGTTAGTTAGTAAGGGAGCGAAAGTGTGCTAGCTGGCTGACTGGGGCCGTAGGGTGACGGGTTGGGGGGCGTAGGGTGACAGTCTGGGGGAAGTATGATAAGCTAAGTGTTTCTCTGAAGATTATGTGACTTGTTGAATTCAGATAAAGTTTTTTTTTATTATTTTTCTGATGTGTCAATTTTTAGGTGTTCACATACTGTTTGTTGGGATTATCATTGTTACACACACACACACACACACACACACACCGACGAGAATAGGAGGAGCTCAAAACAAAAACAAAAAAACACTCGTCTCCAGGGTATTAAGTTACATTCTTCACCCTGTCACCACCAACCCGTCACTCACTTACCCAGTTGGACGAAAATAAATACAGAACAATGACATCACTTCCCATGAGAGTTACTTTGGTGGAGCTGTGTTGTTCTGCCTCACAACACCATACCTCACCACAGCTCACCACACAGCTCACCACACACCACGTACCACACACTACCACACACCACATCCCTACTTTTTTGAGTGTTACCCTTTATTTTCACCTTTTTTTCAAGAACCGTGTAGAGTTTAGTATATGTAAACACAAACCCTTTAGACAGAGTGGGTGAAGGAAATCAAATTAAGAAAAGAGTGAAGGAAATATAGTAACTCTCTCTCTCTCTCTCTCTCTCTCTAAAAGTGACACCATGCGCGAGTAAGAATCTACATCATTATATCCTTTCCTATGTATTCAGACCTTTGCTATACTCTAACATGGTCTTAATCACCCTACTCAGCGTCAAAGGTTTATTAGTTTAAATGTTCCATCCATATTTTCTCTTGGTCTTGATTTCTGGTGTTGTTTCACCTGACCACACCCGGAACAACAGGAGCAGTAAAAAGTCCCCCTCCTCACCTCCTCATCAAGGTCTTGTTGCTGTTGCGGGAAAACATTGAAAGGCAGAGCACCGGCGCCAGGTATATTATATTGTATAGTGTATAGCTTCCGGGGCCGTGAGGGTGATTCAATGCAACATCGTCCTTGTGTTATTTTGTACACAACTCAAGTTTGATATACCTAGTAATAGTAAACTTGGTAATAACTATAAAAAGAGTGAAATGTCGTAAGTTTTGAAGGTGAAGCTTTATAACAACTACAAAAAGCGTGAGATATCGTAAGTTTTAAATCACAAACTTGATATCAAACACAAAAAGCGTGAGATATCGTAAGTTTTAAATCTGAAACTTATAATAACAACACAAAACATGAACTATCGTACTTTTAACAACCAGAACGTACACCATGCATTCCCGTGATTATCTCATAGTTATTATCCAGATGGAACCTTCAGGTGGACATCCACTTGTTTATCTACCTTAGTTCTCTGTTTCCTGTCAGGGATGTCCACTCCACTCCTCCTACCTCCACTCCGTTCCACTTCCACCTCGGTACCTGGTTATATTACTTACTGATGCGAGAAACCGGTGTCAGGAAGGGAACTTTTTTCCTTCTCCACCTGTTTTCTCTTTTTGTCATCTTTTGTTTTATTATGCTCTAGGTGTTCATGTGAAGTTGAAGGATTACCTCTCTCACTGTCTCCCTCTGTTCTCTCAGGGACTATTCGGGTTGTTAAAGTTGACCAAGCATTGCACACATGTTCAAGGAGGATAGGATACAAAAGTGAAAGTTTCCTAGAATATCTACGGATGAGGAGACAGTGTTCATAGTATCTACTGGTAAACTTTCATAATTTTAGGGATATTCATGATTTATGTTGATTTTATACTAGCGCAGGAAATGCTTATTGATAACATCTTGAGGGACAAAAAAACGGTTTCGAGGAATCTATTTCACCTGCTTGGATCGGGTATGTGGGCGTGGTGACCCGATCGGACTTGCATATAAGTCGCCCACATCTAGTTGCGTTGGGAAAACCAGATGTAGTAGTACGTTGCCTTACCTGAGGAGGCGGAGGAAGCCGGCGACCCCTGAACGAACCCTATATAGAGACGTCAATGGTAATGATTTGCTTCACATGAATACTGACGAGACGACAAGTTCTCGCCAACCCCAGAACACTGATGTACTACCTTTCAGCATATTTAGCAGGACTCACCCTCCACAGAACCGGAACTAAAAACTGCTTCAAAATCTACCACCAACCTTGACTGTTAGGTTACACACGCATAACCACAACGAGAGTCTAAACGCTGCGCTATTGTTTGACTTTTTAATAACAATAGGTAATGTTTGGTGTTCTGAATTGATAAGGAAAGTTAGGGAGTTGTGTTCCTTTTTAGGTGAGGTGCTGATAACAAAGGTTCATTCGTCATGTAGTTACGGCTTCATGTAGTCTTCTAGGAACTCTTGAGAAACAATGTGAACAGGATGACGAACGTAGAATTAATTATGTGACAAATCCAGAGCCACTCCTAAACCAGAGACAAAAAAGGACTGTTTTAATCTTTTTTTTATCTTATTTTTTATTACTTGGTAGTCAGCAGCCGTGTTAAATAAATAATGAAAATATCGTCCCTGAATCTGATGTTCTTTTTTTATTTTTTTTATTTACCTCTTTATTTAAAGCGATTCTGCGGTTTTACGAAATATAATGGAGAAAAAAAAATCATATATAGCTTAGAATAGCGTGTAGTGTGGCTGTTGCTTCACACTTCAACGAAACATCACAATAATACAGCGTGGAAAAGTTTGAAAAGTGTTGCGTAGAAGATCACAACAAAGAGCAGAGTTTGTGATGCAGTTTTGTCCTCCCACACATCAACATCAGTGTGTGTGTGTGTGTGTGTGTTGCTTGTTGCCCTCCACCGTTCCTCCGCGATGAGTAACGTTCCTCTCAGGTCAGCGTTGACTCGGCACTCGGCACCAGTTGACTGATGGAAGGGAGGGAAGGGATTGTCACTTGTCAGTCAGTCAGTCCGGACGTGACGCACCCCCCCCCCTCCCTGACCTTCGTTTTGCTCGTTATTTAAAGGTTATTAAGGTGATATTTATAGCAAGACGAGTGGAATACTAAGTCACGTTATAGATCATGTTTTGACTAATTGCAGTATTAAAAGAACACCATCAAGAGTGTATTATCTTAAAGGAACATTGTATATTAACTCTTCAAACTCCGGATGTAATGATACGGAGAATGTACAAACAGTGTTATTATTCCTATTGTTAATTTCCCAAAGATTTCCGTCCGCCGTCTCTTCCTCCTCGTCCGCATTCTGACCTTGGAAACACCATTGCATTTGTTCATGTGTGTGTACCTCTTGTGACTGTATTTTTGTATCTATGAGTGGAAAAGATTGGAAGAGGTTTTTGTCCTGCAGTGAAATGAAAAAGACATAACTAAACAAAACAATAAACCCACGAATTTACATGCACAGAAAAGATACTGTACTAAACTCGATGCAGGAATATATAGTGTAGTACATACGAATACATATACACTAAAATATACATGTAAGTAAGCTTGTACTATAAACTATAAGGAGTCATAGTGAGCAGTGTCACTTAAAACACAAGCCTACACCCCACGAGCTGGCAGACAGAAGTTAGAATTGTTACCCTTAAACATGACCTTCTTACGCATCTCGTTACGAAGGGATGCAACGATGTGAGTCATGCGGCCGTCTCAACTTTTAAGTGAGAGAGAGAGAGAGAGAGAGAGAGAGAGAGAGAGAGAGAGAGAGAGAGAGAGAGAGAGAGAGAGAGAGAGAGAGAGAGAGAGAGAGAGAGAGAGAGAGAGAGAGAGAGAGATGACCTAAGTGCTTTAATAAGTCCTGTGTTGACAATGGCACCAAGAATTCACCACTTCCACCTACCCTCACTCCTTCACGTCACCCTTCCACACACGCTCTCAAACCTATCAAAAACAAAAACACATCTTACCCCACACTTAACATCACACCATCACAACAACAACATTATTAACACCCTTACACAACACACACAAGAATGAATGAGGCTGAATAAAATACCTTCAAACCATACATACAACCGTTCTGAAGTTCCATGAGTAATGAGTACTATTAATGTGAGGCCTCGATGGGTGAGTCAGGCCGTGGCACAATGGCTAGTATCCGGCATGACGATTGCTCTTCTCTCCCATTCCTCTGAGCACCTGGTTTAGGCTCTCAGTTACTCTACTTTAGTGTGGGCAATCATGTCGGTGCATTGATAAGGGTAAACGGCATCCAGCTGCACTCTTCGTGGCTCCTGAGTCAACCTTCATGCAGACACTCTTGCTATCACGAACAATTCTTGGCCAGATTGAGTTAATTGTCCCAGCCATGAGCTACGTGTGAGTGTGTATTTGGTTCCCTTTACTCCAAGTTGTTTTCATGTTACCTCAGCTGTTAAAGGGCAAATATATGCATCACATTAATGGGTATTATATAGTTGAATGGGATGCAGATGTACAGTAGATCTTTTACGAATATATAATATGTTGTATCTACGCATTCTCTCTCTCTCTCTCTCTCTCTCTCTCTCTCTCTCTCTCTCTCTCTCTCTCTCTCTCTCTCTCTCTCTCTCTCTCTCTCTCTCTCTCTCTCTCTCTCTCTCTCTCATTCAAGTACATCTGGACGCAGTTTGTCAGGCTGCAAGGAGGGTAGCATAAAAGGAAAAACTAAATAATTTATCTCTACAAAACACATCGTCTCAGATTACAAAGGTTATCACATTTCCATGCATTACATAAACCTATATATACTCTAATAAGTGTATATCGTCTACTGACTAACACAGATCAAATATCGACCCATGCATTGTCCTGTGCATCTCATCACTGTGCTATTCTGAAATATATTTTAGTCCCCCCGTGTCTAAATGTATATATAGTCTAGACATACTATTAAAGGTCTTATAAACGAATGTGGTCAGTGAGATTATAAGTTCTTATCTTCATGAGTTGATTATATGCTTCAAAAGTAACGGGCAGAGGGTGAAAGGGGAGACTATTGTAATAATGTAGGCGGTGTACCCCCCCCCCCTCTCTCTCTCTCTCTCCCTCTCTCTCTCTCTCTCTCTCTCTCTCTCTCTCTCTCTCTCTCTCTCTCTCTCTCTCTCTCTCTCTCTCTCTCTCTCTCTCTCTCTCTCTCTCTCTTTCAGGTAGTATGATTACATGACCAATACATACGCAATACTTAGTACACATTCTATAATCGTAGCGTCACACAGAAAGTCGCGCCGAAACAGCCATCACAGAGACTGACAGATGACCGAATTAATAAGTCTTCATCTCTTAAGGGAAACAAGTATGAATGAGTGAATATAAATAACTAAAGACAATAGATACATTTTACTGAGATAATATGTAATACTAAGTGGATTAAACTCGATGTTGTGGTGCCTCGTATCACCCAGACTGTGGCTCCCTCTACATCGTCGCCATTACCAGTGTCTTATTTCTGTGCTTATAATTTATAAGAGGTGAGGCCCGGAAAGAAGTTTGAATCACTCGTAAACAACACTGATAGAAGGAAGGGTTCAGGGGAATGTAGACGTAGTAAAGGGCCGCAGGGTAAACTAGGAGAGGAGGAGGAAGATAATGTAGCAAAATGTTGTTGTAGCGGCCAAGATAACCCTTTGAAGGATGACAAACAGAGTAACAGACCCTCAGAACCTAACACAGGATCGAGGGTTTCATCATCACTAGCCAGCCTATGACGTGTAAAATTATGTACCTTATAGATGAATGCACTTGGAAGATAATGTAGCAAAAGGATATTGTAGGGCCAATATAACCCTTTGAAGGATGACAAACAGACCCTCAAATCCTAACACAGGATCGAGGGTCTTCACACGAGCCAGCTTATGACTTATAAAATTATGTACCTTATAGATGAATGCACTTGGATGATAATGTAGGAAAAAGTTATTCTAGGGCCAATATAACTGTTTGGAGAATGACAAACAGACCCTCAGAACCTAACACAGGATCGAGGGTCTTCACACTAGCCTATAATGTACCTTATAGATGAATGCACTTATAAATAAAAGAAAGCAAGAATGGCGAGGAAAGAGAAATATCGAGGTGTTGGAGGTAGTATTATAACAAAAACACTATAATTATCCCGCATATAGACATTTCATACGCTAGTCTTACCTTAACATCCTAACATTACCAATTTCAGGTCTTATTTAATAGTTAATGCCCTAGCTAACCTACCTTACGTCCATCTAACTATATGGTCTATAGTTACCTAGTTCAGGGGTTTTATTTAATCATCCTTACGTTCATCTGATTTCCTATATACAAAATTACACTGCAGGATAACACACATAATTACATTGCTGCTTATTTACACCTAAGTTCCCTTAATTTGCTGCAACTCAGGTAGAAATTATTACCTGGTTACCCTCGTGAATTTGAATAATTAACTACGTAAATTTTAGTGAATAATATAGTTCATGCTTGATACATATACACATACATTTGATAATCCTTCAGTTAGCAATATAATTATAGATATAAATTATTTGCATTGACTTAGCAATATTCTAGCCTGTATTATATCTATGGGAAGTGTAATGTTTCTCTTCACATGTACTGAATGGTTAATTGAGTTAGAATGTCAAAATATACATAATTACATGGTTAATTAGGGATGTGGTAAGTTAATGATTAAGTTGTGATTGTTGAAAGCTTGCAAAATATTTCATGAGGTAAAATTAAGGGATGTTAACCAAAAACTCTCCCTCAATAAAAATATATCAAGGCACTGGGAACTAAATTAACTACACTCTTAAGGGAATACACTTTTTATTCCCCTATAAATGTTGTCAAAAGATATAAAAGTATAGGCTATGTGAGGGAGACCAAACAAATAACTAAGGACAGGATACAATTGTGTTATTACCTAATTATACCAATCTATATAATTAACTGTATATTAAGACTGTTACATTTATAGGAGATGTTATTCCAACCTTGAGAGAGAGAGAGAGAGAGAGAGAGAGAGAGAGAGAAGTAGATGGTCATTCCTCTTACCGTGACCCAACCCAATATGTTACTTAGTCATCCCTTCCCTTCCAGCCGCCTGCCTCCCTTGTGGTGCAGGTGACGTGGCCGGGTGATGTCCCTCAATGGGGAGCTGCGTGTGGTGTCCCGGCGGTGTCATGTGCCGGGCTGTGGCGCCTCATCCTCAAGTGAGTCCAGATTATGTAGAGTCTTGAGTGGGGAGGTTGATGCACTAAATAAAGATACTACATGATAAAACAAAAATTTAATATGGTTTTTTAGATTAATTTAGCTTCTGTAGATGCTGTATGTCAAGGTAAAATTTTATAATATAATATTTCCAACCTCGAATGCATAGCGAGACGAGGAAAACTTTCTTTTTTTCCTCCAGATGTGGTTGTATATTCAGCTAAAAAGAGCAAGGATGAGGAGGCCCACACCCGCTGGATGAAGCTGCTTGAGTTGGATGACGGACGGGTGGCAGTACATGCATGTCAGAGGCACTTTCCGGCGGGGGCACCAACGCGTAACCATCCAGACCCCAACCCTAACCTATTCAACCCAATACCAAACCAGGTGAAGAAGGAGTCTTACAAATAAACCTGATTAACTATATTTTCAAACACAACTCCTCTTTTATTTATTTATTTATTATCTATTTATTTTTCAGTTATCTACCTCCAACACGAGTTCAGTCCTGGATGTTGGGCACCACATCCAGCCACTATTTAACACAGCTCCGGATGGCACGCCGCTAGGTCCTAATGGTCAGCCGCTGCCACCCGCCATCCAGCCTCCGCCCGGCTCCGTCACCAAGCTGGCTCCCAATGCCACTCTCATTGACCTCAGCAAGATCAAGAAGGATCACGATGGGGAGAAGCCTTTCAAAATAGAGCAAGTTACTGTTCTCATTGATGAAAGTGATGATGTGAAGGTGATTAGACTTATTTATGTGTCTTATTATGTATGTATTATAAATTTTCAGATAATTCTACTCATTTCTGTAACTTACACTGTATGAATATTTGTGTTACATCAGGTAAATGAGAATGTATAAATATCTTCTTCACAACCTTTCATCCACTGACCTGACCTGACCTCACCACCACATCACAGGTCGTCGGGTATGGACCGAGAGACCCACTGGCCCATTCCCCAGTGGAGCGGATCCCGGGGCGGCTTGGACGTCCCCGCAAGGCCCAGCCGCCGCCCCCGCCCACCTGGGATGATGGTGGGGCCACGGATGGGTTGGAGGACGTGGCCACAGAGCCGTCCTTCCATCAGTTTAGTGACCCATCGCTTGGCAACACACTGGAGCAGATGAGACAACTCCGCATTGACTGTAACACTGCATTAGTAGACATGGACAAGAGGCAGATGGTGTATGTAAGTGTTGAGGGTTTTAATTATATATTTTGTCACATCAAGGAAGAATTGAATGATTGTTATGTTAGATCCTTTTTTTTGTATTTATAAGTGTATTAGTTGTCCTTTTTGTGATTGGTAAAGGAATCTAAGATGAAGTTTTTGTCATCATTATTACAGTGTTGTCATTATCATTACCACCACCATCATCATTAAGTACAATTCATCACTTCATCAGCTCATCATCACCACTTTATTTTCCTTTCTCAGCACATCAGAGACTTCACATAAATCACATTGATCTACCTATCCACTCCATTTACACTTACCTTGCATCATACTCTACATAAACAATTAACTGTAATCTATGGAATATTAATCATATTTTTATAATTGTCCCCCCCAGGCTCACCGTGCTGTCCTTGTTGCCCGGAGTCCATATTTCTACCGACAGATGTACTTAAGAAGGAAGAAGCTGAAGTATCTGTACCAATTCTGTCGCTTCACGTTGCCAATTGATGTTAATTTTGATGTGGTGGATGCAGTCGTGTCATACATGTACACAGGTTAAATATTTCTTACTGTATAACGTGTATAGATGTTAGGTTAGAGTGTATAACATGATGTGGATATAACAAGTGAAGAATGGTTATAGATTTTGTGTTTTATCATGAATATTGGTTGTTAATTTATGTTTGATCTGTCTGCAGGTTCAATGAGCACACTTTGGGGGAAGGGAACGGCTTCTATTCGGAAAGTTCTGAACCTTTTTGAAATGAAGGAAGCGCTGGAGTTATATGATCAAGAGGTGGCCGGGAGAGAGGTGAGGGCAAACTTAACTTTTTATAAGATTCTGTTGCTGTAGTATATTCTCACCTTTAATTATCAGTATGTTATAAATTCTGCCACAAGTTTTCTATCTTTATACGTACACACCTATACGCTCACACCCACACTAATGCATACATACACGTACATACACTCCTCTCACCTAACTCCGAGGCCCCTAAGGAAGAGAAGGTGACCCGGCCCACACTACAGCTGCATTGATAATTATTATGTTCTTATAGGCTTCCAACAATTATATTTTCTTCCACAGCATCAATTGACATCTTTAAAAAAAAATTGCATATCTTCTGTTTTATTTTCTTTCGTTAATTATTCCCTGTAGCCACAATTTTTATTTATTTATTTATTTATTTTTCTTCCGCTACCCTAAAGGTGGAGGAGAAGGAGCCTCGTCGCGTTAAAAAGCGCCCCCGCCGGGACCCTGAAGACAACCTGGAGAGCCTGGTGATGCCGCTGCTCTCGGACACTGGTGGGGGGGTGGATGGAGGGGTGGCGGAGGAGGTGTTCAGAGGGGAGGAGAGGAGGCGGAGAAGAAAGGCTCCGGCAGATCATGAGGGAGGGGAGGATGTGCACGGCAAGATGAAGGTAAGTAATCATATGTTACTAATATTAATACTTGTCTCAGTTCTTATTAATTAAAACTATTATCCTATCATTAAAGTATTTTGGTGCTACCTTGCAAAACCAGAAAACACTTAAAAAGACTCAAAAAATTCTGTAAAATGATATATCTTTTTTTAATTCCAAGGTGTTTTTTTTCAGGTTTCAGTTCAGAAAATCGTTGACAGTGCCCTGACGCCTTTCCTCGGTAAGATAGAAGAACTCTTTGACCCGTCGGCCTCAACGCTACACATCGCACGCACCTCACAGCACATCATCACACTGTGGCACGCAGACATACTACTCACTAAACTATTCGACCAAAACGACCTCACAAAGTTTTTCTCTGAGGTGATGAACGATGTCCTTGAGAAGAATAACTTGATGCACCAACAGGGTACAGGTGATAGTGAAGGTTGTGGGTACAGTGTAGAGGTACTAGTGACACACACAGGTAATGCATTGATAGATGAAGCTTATAACAAGGCTTCCATCGGTGACTCTGTTATGCAGGAAGTGGAAACTATAACACTAGGTGACATGCAGATCATTAACTATCACCAAATTGACTCACAACACATTTCAAAGTACGTCCACATGATAGCAATGTACCGTTACCGGATACGGATGGAGAAGAAAGTGAGTGGGAGGGCGGACGGAGGGAGTGGAGGGGCGGGGGGAGGCAGCAAGGACACACTCATGCCTCCACTCTTAGAAGGGGATGTGTTACCCGATGACTCCTCCACACCTCAGGATCTGGATGACCTTGTTAACAGGATGGCGGGCGGCGGTGATGACCTCCTCACGGGTACCACTAGTGCATTGACCCGAGCTTGTTTCCAGCAGGTCAGCACGGATCTGAAGCGAAGAGCTGTGTCTGACCTTGAACTTTACGTCAATCCGTCATTCCACGAAGAGCTCATCATGCACATCATGGTGGATCAGGTGGAGGAGCGAGGGACTCTTCCACTTTGTCTAGCAGTGTTCCTGGCTAAAGGTTGTAACTTCTGCCGCAAGAAAGAGTGCAAAGGGGAAGACTTAACCTTACCCATCAGTCCTGATAACCCTGTGTGTCCTGACCGGCAGTGCATTAAGCGTAACCTCATCTGTGAACTGTGCAACAAACAAATGTCTAACTCCAAGTCACTAGCAAGACATAAATACAGCTTACATGACATTCAGGTGGGAGACGCTGGCGGGATCTTCATCTGTAGTCACTGCGGAGAAACATTCAGTAAAAAGTGGAAGCTGAACATGCACGAAGACAACACGAGGACCGCAAGCTGGAAGTGGCCTGTCAGATCTGTGGGAAGGTGATGCGTGGAGCGATGGCCTTGAAGAAGCACGTCAGTATGGTGCATGAAACACGGCCACAGTACCAGTGTGACTTCTGTTCCAAGAGCTTCAAGCGGAAAGAAACTCTAAGCGTCCATCTCCGCATACACACTGGAGAGAAGCCATTCCACTGTCCCCGCTGTGACTATGCATCAGAAACTAAGGGTAATTTGAAGGCTCACATGTGGCGTAAACACAAGATGCAGCTCGGGGCACCAACACCTGACCAGCAGCAAGTGGCGGAGGAGCAGGCGATGGCAGCCAGCTTAGTTGCACACGCACACCACCTGGCTGACGGCTCCTTCATCATTGCTCAAGGAAACCCCAATTCAGGAGCAATAATTGGAACCTAATGTAGCTAATAGGAAGCATATTTCTTCCTCCCAAAGGCTAAGTAAGTTATGGTGTAAGAGAGAGAGTGATATTTTAGAACACTGTTGAATGGTGAGTTATGAATTGTTTGATGTGAGTGAGTGGTGAGTGAAGGCAGATTCTAGTTAATTATCAGCATGACAATACCAGTGATTGAAGCAGGTTGTAGAATACCAAGTAACTAGACAGTACTGTAAGTGGTGTTATTGTTTTTGCACTAAGGGGCATTATTTAGGCTGAAGTTGCGCTGCTGTGTAAGGGTTGGTGAGGCACGGGGAGGAAGTGAACTTTTTAGTAGAATTATATACGTGATAATTATTATTTTATTTTTTTGTATGAATGTAGGAACTGAAGTGACATGTTTGAGTGTGGTGTGAAACTCATGTTACCATTGTATATAACAGTTGACATGGACTTGTAAATATCTATTATTTATTGATAATGTTAGCAATTAAAATACTTTATATTTTTTTTGCACACATTTTATTTTCCATTCTATGATACATTATGTAGGGAAGCTGTATCCTTTGTATTGAGGCAGTTGTACCAAAGCTTAGTATGGCTTGAAACATTTCCTGAGATGCTTATTATATCTGTGACCTTCATGAAGTAAGAGGTCACGGATTGAAGTCACTCAGGAAATACAGGTGACCCAAGGGGGAGAAACTGAACATTTAATTTGGCTAGTCATGATAAAAAACACAAGCAGGTTAGGTTTTATATGACTAGAAACTGAACTAAACTATACATTGAATTTGCCCAATCATGATAGAAACACAAGGTTAGGCTTTATAAAGTGTATTACAAGCAGAAAGTGAATGTAGATCAGGTATGTATTAATTAACTAAGAAATAATCTGACCCAGGAACTTTTAAATGGAAGCACTTTACTTAAATTAGCTAGAGCTCATTTTATAAGAAGAAAAACCGGTTTTCATAATCCATCAATAGTTAGGTGAATTATCTTCTTCCTCTCTGAATTGATGAGTAGGTAAGGGTGCGAAGTAGGAAGTCAAATAAAAAAAAAAGTTTGTCTTAAATGGAAAATTGATAATGAAATATGTTTGAGTAGACATTTGATGTAATGAAGTACGTATTTAAACACTAAATACATATAAACATAGACGGTATACACCAGCCATTCTACCATACTATTGATATTACTGATAGTCCTATTGTATCACATTATATTATAGGTTATACAAGTTTTATTGAATACGTAGTGGTAAAGTTTCCTATCAATAATAGAAAAAGCTAGTCAAAATACTGTAAAGCGTAGTATATGTTAAAACAGTTATATTAATCACAGTCCATTGCTACATAGGAACACAAACATAAAGAACACACAAGTTAAGAATAATACAAATAAAACCATTTCTAGTCTAATTTCAAGTATCAGAGTAACGCAGACTTAGACAAAACTTAACACCCACCATTATAACTTAACTACAAGAGCTGGCATTACTACAGGCATTAGGTATGATGTTAATAGTAATAATGATAATTTCCTAGGAGTCATAAATAGTACAAATAAACCATATATAGTCTAATAAGAAGTACTAGCGTAGCGGGGAGAATGGACACAACTTAACAATCACCACTATAACTAAACTACAAGAGCTGGCATTACTAGAGGTATTAGTTATGGTGTTAATAGTAATAATGATAGTTGTGTAGGAGTCATAAACTAGCGGGAGGAGGAGCATTGCGCAGAAAGACCAGCGCATGTCAGCCACTCCTCCCTCTGCGGCCATATTGTAGGTCGGCACAAGTTAAACATCCTCACATTTTACCCTATTCCTTGGCCCTACATCACATTTACTCACCTTTGACCACCCAGCAAGGGATATAAGTGTTCGATTCATCATAGGAGGTGAGTAACAAGCGTGTGAATGAAGTGGAAAGTGGTATAAATGATAGTTATAAGAGTGGGGTGAAAAGTTTATTAATGCGCGCCAGTTTTAAGTATAAAGTTTAAGTTCACTTGTCATGTTATTGTATTAATTGTGGAGTGTTGTGGAGGTGGATGAAGGGCTAGTGAGTGGGTGTAAGGTGAGGTGAGGTCAGCTGGATGAATGGATGAGTGGCTACCTGTGCATCCACCTGTAACCATCACCTCACCTGTCACACTTACACCTTAATTGGAGGTAATTATACACGTAAAGTTATAGCCTTGTTAATTACACTCTTAACTACCTCTTATATGTACAGGAATTATTGTTGTATATGTTTTTATATTGTTATCAGTTAAGTCATTCCTCTTATCAGTACTTTCTTCCTCTTATCAATGGGGTTAATATTTTTTTTCTTATAAGTTCCGTCTCTTATCAGTTATCAGTGTTTAATGTTATCACTTTCTTCCTCTTATCAACTGTCTAAGGTAATATATAGATAACATGAGCGTGTTTTCCCGAGGTTAATACTTACATGACAGATAGAGATTAAGGTTGCAGAATATCATGCAATATATATCAACTTCCGGAAACTTGTTAAAGCTAAATAGTCCGTGCCTCAAAATTAGTAGGCTAACCTTATCTCTATATTAACCCTTTCTTCCTCTTATCAACTCTGTATCCTATTATTAACACTTATCTTTTCATCACAACCTAATCTGTTCTCTCTTATCAGGCAAGGAAACACTAAGATTAATTTTTATCACTCCGTTTTTCTTATCAAATTACGAAACATTTTTTTTTATCAGATTACTATTATCAATCTTAACAAGTTCTTATCAGCATTGTTTCTGCAAGGTGTTATCTTAAGTAGTTTAGGTTGTTATCTTTATAGGGTGGTATGTGGGTGGAGGTTATGTATGTATGATTATAATAGTTGTTGTTGTTGCAGTAATTATAATTTATCTGAGGTGAAGTTAGTTAGTCTATGATACACAGGTGTTAAGTTTGTGGCATAACTTTTATTTATTATTATTATTATTATTATTTATTTATTAGCTATTCATTATGTTATAGAGTTAACCACAGTTGACTATATGTGGTAGTGGTACACATTAATTTGTTTCCAGATAATTAATGGGAAACTTATTCAAATCACTACTAACTACAGTGTTGATAAGAGTAATGAATGCTATCTATTTAAACATATATAAGATAGATATTCAGTTGATGTTACCAATGTGTATTAAGACATCACAAATACACACAGTAGTTGAGTATTGTTAATGTATATGTGTGTGTTATTGATGTATCTGAACCCAAGGGAGCCAGCCAGCCAGCCAGCAGGAAGCCTTAGAAGGGAAGTCAGTTATAGGGCTTCCAAGTATGTTTATAGGGCTGGGTGGTGCCAGTTGGTAGTCTGTGAGGGAGAGTTAGAGGCGTGCAGTTACAGTTATAGAAGTTACATGTGGTGGTTATGTACGGAGTATGTTAAGATGTGTGTGTATACATGTGGAACTTAACTATATACTCCACAAATAAGGTTTACGATTCACCGGCTGACGCGTGCAAGACCAGTGCAGTGAATAGTATAAACGACACGAAACATGGACTGTGGCCGGCAAATGCAAGTTACTGGAAGATACCCGACATAATTCACCGGTTTTATATCACAACCTATCCGCCGCAGCACCTGTACCCCATTGTTGCTTAGCTATTGAAAACCGGCAGTGTCAATACCTCTAACTCCATTCCTGTTTTATTGTCGTTGCAAGCTGACAGTCACAATGGATTCGATACAAGCCGCAGTTAAGGAGCACATCCAGGGGAAGCTTCGGGAAATTGGCAGCACCTTGGACGAGGAACGACGGGAACTCAGTGTATGTTTCTCCTCCCTCGGTAGTGTCCGCTAAATTAGACTCCGTTTGTAAAGCCTGCCAGCGAGGATTACCGTCCCATTTTACGTAGTTGTTCCTATCCCGTATATATTTTTTTTTTGTGTAGTATGTATGTATGTTGGTGTTGAAGGCGCGTCGGGTCGTCTTGCCTCTTAGTAGTAATGGGTATGTGTTGATTTTTTAGTGTCGCAAATTTTGGGTAGTGGCGTAAGGTCCTGCTTGGAGTATTAGTGTATAAGTGATCCGTTGTTTCTCTAATTTTTGAAGTACCTTTGCCTGAGTTGTAGTGAGAATCTAGAGTGAGAGAAGCGTATGTTTTTTTAGATCTTAGACGATTAGGTTAGTGTATATCTATATCCAGTACCTTATAGTTATTGAATATATTGAATACTTTAAGAATTGAATATATTGTATCAGAAATATGTTATAGGTCAAGTTGAATGAATGAAAAATAACCCAAATTAAGGTTAATCTCACATTTTACATCTATTTCACATCTTTCTGCATTAAAAAAAACACACAATGCATAATTTAGTTAACTCATTGCAGCCATTAGTTAAGATGTCTCCTAGTAGTACAATATTAATACACTTTGAAGGTGGCGCCGGAACACAAACATAGTATTTTATCGCTCAGTTAGGCCGTGTAAAGTGTTACCTTGTGTTGTGTTCACGTCACGGTCTACAGGAGTGTGTGTGAATGAAGATGTTTTGTGGACTTAATAGGCTGAGGGTGATGGTTATAACTGTTCACTTCACACTCTTCATTGAGCTTCATTCCTGTGTGTGTGTGTGTGTCTCGGCAAACTTGGTACTTGGCGTTGAAGAGTGTTTAGAAAGGAAGGGAATGTTTTGATGTATTATTGATGTTCATACACACTTAACAACTTTACATACATAACTATAGGGTTTCCAGCGAACTTCATATGTATTTAGTTTTTATCAGTCAACTATATATGTGTTTAATGTAAGGATTGATATGTTGTGATGATAGGAAGGGTGATGGATGGTTCAAACAGACTGCAATCCATTCTCATCCATCCAGTACATCCACCTCTCATCCACATTACTCAGGCATTCATCCGGTTGTCACATTACTCACCGAATAAACATAGATGAACGAAACCTCATTCAGCGACTCAACATGAATTTTACAACACCAAACGGCAGTACGTAAGAAGAATATTTGATGCATTCCTCACATCTTAAGTAACATAGGAATTATTATAGATGTTAACCGGCTTTAATATACAAAAACCCCCTTAGGAAGCCCCTGTCAGCTGTAGGAGTATTAGCATCTCGGTTACACTTAAGAGGATTGTCTCTCGGGCCTCGTAGACAATGACCACCCAACGGAAAGCCTGTTCTATTTTTATTGATACTTTCTACACATTTTTCTCAGAGTTTTACAGGTGAATTAAAGGTGACGTGCTTAGTGTGACCTATTCTAAAACCTAACTGAATATTTTACGAACTTAAATATTTACTCGGCTAGCTAGAATATATTTAGTGGTGCTTCCATTACTATTACAGAACACAAGAAAACAAGGAGAAAATAAGAGCATACTAGTAATTCTATCTAAAGCAACGATGAATATAGTGAATTAAGTGATGGTTTTGACGTACTTATACACTTATAACACCACTTTCTTGGGTCGATGCCTGCCTCATTATTATGGAAAGGAATACTAGATGTGCTTATCGGTATGCCAGTGTGGAGCTGCCTCAGTCTTATCATTCAGCGAGGGTGTGTTTGGCAGGGAGTGTTGACATTTACATAGGGTGGAAGCGACAGTCTTGGCCAATCCTATACGTACACACACAACCTTCATAACTTCATAACTAGACTTGTATGGAGTGAAAAACAGGAGTATTTTTTATTGTTTTGGTTCTGAGTTAGTTAGTTAAGGGAGTAATGTGTTAGGTTATGGTGTGTGTGTGTGTGTGTGTGTGTAGAGAGAAGAGGAAGGAGGAAGTTACCGGAAATGACGTCTATCTCTCCTCCTCCTCCTCCTCCTAGAAAATCAGTAAGTTATTCATCATTCATCGAAGGAAAATTAGGGAGGCAAAATTACGTGCACTTTGATCTATTTTTGAACGACTGTGTTTGACTTGGCTATACGAGAGAGAGAGAGAGAGAGAGTTAATATGACGCTCCCCTGTTAATTCTGTCTCATTGGGAAAACATTTATGACTATGTGGACAGCTCGAGGCAGGAAATAAATAACTTGATTTATTATTATTATTATTATTATTATTATTATTATCATTATCAAAGGGCACGGAGGATGCAGTGACGAAAAGAATGACGTAAGAGTTAATTGTAACTTCTCACTCACACTCACACACTCTCTCTATGTATGTATGTATGTATGTATGTATGTATGTATGTATGTATGTATGTAGGTGGGCAGGAAGACTCACAATACATATCTTTCATAGGAATTCCTGTACGTTTGAATGGCGTTGCTTCTCTTATGGTGAAAGAATGTACAGTGATAATGGCTACAGTGTCCTCTCCTCTTGCCTTAACGTAGAGGAAGAAGAAGAGGAGGAGGAGGAAGAGGAACTGTACTTACGTAAGAATCTAAGTCTTGTGATATCAATAGCGCCCTTTAGAGAGAGAGAGAGAGAGAGAGAGAGAGAGAGAGAATCAAATAGGGCTCAGTATAGACGAATCATTTCAATACTAAACGTTATGAGGAAGTAAGGGAGTATTATTATTATTATTATTATATGGAAGAGTTGAGTGAGGAAATATTGTAGGTTAGAGTGAGTTAGTAGTAGTATATTTCAAGATTCTACTCTCTATTTCCCTTCCCTTCCCTTCCCCTTCCTTTCCCTTCCCTTCCCTTCCCTTGCCTTCCCTTCCCTTTCCTTCCCTTCCCTTCCCTTCCCTTCCCTTCCTTTCCCTTCCCTTCCCTTTCCTTTCCCTTCCCTTTCCTTTCCTTCCCTTCCTTCCCCTTCCCTTTCCTTTCCCTTCCCTTCCCTTCCCTTCCCTTCCCTAAACAAGTCTTATATTCCTTCGTTTAACTCTTGACTGTTTATCATTTTCAAACACTTCCTCCTCTTGCTCTTGTTCCACTTTTATTCAGTTTCCTCTTCTTCCTCCTCGTTCATTTGTACCTCCTCTTCTTCCTCCTCTTCCTATTCCTACTCCTGGTCCGTTTCCCTCCTCCTCCTCCTCCTCGATCCACTTCAGATTGTTTACTATTCTGCAACTTCCGCCTCCACCTCCTCTTCCAATCTTAAAGTACAGCTGCCTCCTCCTCCTCCTCCTCCTCCTCCTCCTCCTCCTCCTCCTCCTCCTCCTCCTCCTCCTCCTCCTCCTCCTCCTCCTTCTCCTTTCTCTTTCCGTTCTCCTTCTCTATCATTTCAGAAACAGGAACACGATAAAACACATGATAAACCTAATGTTCAGTTCTCTCTCTCTCTCTCTCTCTCTCTCTCTCTCTCTCTCTCTCTCTCCTCTCTCTCTCTCTCTCTCTCTCTCTCTCTCTCTCTCTCTCTCTCTCTCTCTCTCTCTCTCTCTCTCTCATTTTCTATGGTTATGAGAGAGAAAAAAAACTTAATGCATACTTCCTTTCGATCTCATCTTAGTACACGTGACCTTGGGAGTGTGTGTGTGTGTGTGTGTCCCAGTTTTTCCTTCTAGTTACGTACATACATTCCTTGCCGTGATCACCTTTTTTTTCAGTCAGTCAGTCAGTCGAGTCCAGTCTATTCCAAGTATCTATAGTTCTTTGGTGTGTGTGTGTGTGTGTGTGTGTGTGTGTGTGTGTGTGTGTGTGTGTGTGACCGTCACGTGAGCACTGCATCAAGGTGAAAGAGCAGGTGTTTCGTTAAGTTCCCAAGGTCAACTGCCTCACATCACCTTACTTCAAATTCCAAGAAGAGACTGGGAGGGAGGCTGCTGGTGTGTGTGTGTGTGTGTGTGTGTGTGTGTGTGTGTGTGTGTGTGTGTGTGTGTGTGTGTGTGTGTGTGTGTGTGTGTCCTCCTCCTCCTCCTCCTCCTCCTGCCATTACCCACTTGATATTGTAGGTAATTTTAGTCCTGCCTTTTACAGTGTTGATAATACGTCATGGCCCTGGCCCGCCCGTCTCTGCCTCACCCTTACACCTTTACACCTGCCCGACACTCTACCTCATGGCTGGATATATGTGTACGACTGACTGACTGACTGACTGACTGACTGACTGACTGGGCGTGTGACTGACTGACTGACTGACTGACTGACTGGGCGTGTGACTGACTGGGTGATTGGGTGGATGACTGACTGACTGACTGACTGACTGACTGGCTTACTGACTGACTGACTGACTGTTTCTGAATCTACACTCAAACACTCTTAATGTATTTTCTTGTTGATTTTTATTATTATTATTTAGATTATGATGAAAAATGTCGACGGATTTAATTTATTTTGATACTATGATTATTATTATTATTATTTATATATTTTGAGTCACAATTCCACTAAAGGAAAAGGATGTTTGATTTCAATTATTCTTTTTAGTTTATTAATAATCTACAAGTAACGGAAGGAAAAAAACTAAACTATTTCCTCTAAAATGAAAAAAAGAAAGAAAGAAAACGAGTTAATGGAATAATTACTTTTATATTTATTTATTCTTATCATGGAAAGTAATTGATTTTGTTTCACTTTTAATTAACACGTCTTGGTGATTGAATTAGTGAGGTTGTGAGGTGAGGTTATGTTGTGTTGTGAGGTTGTAAGATGAAGTTGTGTTGGTTGTAAAGTGAGGTTATGTGAGGTTGTGTTGGTTGTAAGGTTGTGAGGTTGTAGTGATTGCATGAGTGAGGTTGTGAGGTTATGTGAGGTTGTGTTTTTGCATTCAAGAAGCGAGGCAGGGAAGGGGTCATCTGGCAACCTTCTGCTGCTGCAATCTGAGCTTGTAGTAACTTCCGGTGCAAACCTTTGACTTTCTAAACACACTGACCAAAGAGAGAGAGAGAGAGAGAGAGAGAGAGAGAGAGAGTTTGGAAAGTGTTAGGTATGTGTAGTTAGTGAATGTTTGTGTGTGTGTGTGTGTGTGTGTGTCGTAAAATTGTGACCTGCTTCTTCACATTTCTTGATTATTTCTTAATTTTCGATTGTGTAAAATATAAACAGCAATTTTTTTTTATTTTAATCTCAATTCCTTACACATTTCAATACAATTTCACTATAGCTCAAAATATAAGTCATCTACTCTCTCTCTCTCTCTTTACTACTCTATACTTTTCTTACGTAAACTTCATATATATACTTTTCGAGTTATACAAAAAAACAAAATAGCTTTAAAATAAACAAAAAAAACTTAGGAAATTTCAAGTCATTAAGAATCTCATGAAAATAAGTACAAAGGGATTATTAAAAGCCTATTTAATTACCTTATTTAATTGTATGGAAAAATGTTTAATTTATATCCATTTACTCAAGGTGGAGGAGTGTCTGGGGGGGAGGGGAGGGGAGGAGAGAGGGGTGGAGAGAAGATGGGGGGTATGGGGGAGGGAAGGTTATAGAGGAGAGGTAGAGGGAGTTGAGGGAAGGTTATAGAGGGGGTGGAGAGAAGATGGAGGGGCGGGGGAGGGAAGGTTAGAGAGGAGAGGTAGAGAGGTTGGAGGGAAGATGGGGGAGGGAAGGTTAGAGAGGAGAGGTAGAGGGGGTGGAGGGAAGATGGGGGGGGAGGGGGAGGGAAGGACAAGAGGACGAAACTTCCTGCTGGTGTATTCTTGGTGTTGACGTTCCTCCTCCTCCTCCTCTGCTAGTGACAGGCAAGGGAAGGAAGGGTGGAGGGAAGAGGGCTTATCTCCCCCTCTTCCTCTTCCTCCTCCTCCTCCTCCTCCTCCTCCTCCTCCTCCTCCTCCTCCTCCTCCTCCTCCTCCTCATTAACATATCATTTATTTTCACTTTGATCAATAAATGTAAAAATAAAATGAATTAGAATCTTGAAATAACCGGAAATATTGAAAAATTTTAAATAAACATCGAACTTATTATATATTTTATTCAATTCATTTATTTTTATTCTTCACATCTTTTATTTATTTTATTTT
>JAPQNM010000024.1:7704050-7706550 GCA_029783475.1 Metacarcinus magister
GATCATTGCCATTCCATTAGTAACAGGCGTGTGTGTGTGTGTGTGTGTGTGTGAGTGTGTAGGCCCGTGACTCACAAGGCTGGTGTGACTCATAATGACCTCACATCCTATCGACTACCCTTGCCCTTCCCCTCACACCCTCCCCCTCCCCCTCACTCCTTTTCCTTCCCTTCCCACCCACACCCACACACACACACACACACACACACACACCCACACACACACACACACACACCACACACACACACACACACACACACACACACACACACACACACCACACCACACACACACACACACACACACACACACACACACACACACACACACACACACACACACACACACACACACACACACAAGCCCTTCCCATTATTCTTTTGTTTAGCTTAATTTTTCTTTCTCTCTCTCCTCCTCCTCCTCCTCCTCCTCCTCCTCCTCCTCCTCCTCCTCCTCCTCCTCCTCCTCCTCCTCTTGTATCCTATAGTCAGTGAAGGAGCGTAGGACTTCCCCAGCGTGTCGTAGGATGCTATGAAAGACTCCTGTGTGTGTGTGTGTGTGTGTGTGTGTGTGTGTGTGTGTGTGTGTGTGTGTGTGTGTGTGTGTGTGTGTGTGTGTGTGTGTGTGAGGCGGATCGAGACACGACACAACGACCTCTGAGTCACCCTTTTCACCCTTTGCTAAGTGTGTGTGTGTGTGTGTGTGTGTGTGTGTGTGTGTGTGTGTGTGTGTGTGGTGTGTGTGTGTGTGTGTGTGTGTGTGTGTGTGTGTTTGTTTATTTTTTTCTTATTGTCTATTTATGTTTCTGTTTTTTTTTATTTTATTTTTTTTATTTAATGTCATGTTTTTTTTTTCTTATTTTCTTTGTCTATTTATGTTTATTTATTTATTTATTTATTTTTTATTCTTTAATTGTGTTTGTTTGTTGCTCTTTGTGTGTGTGCGTGTGTGTGTGTGTGTGTGTGCGTGTGTGTGCGTGTGTGTGCGTGTGTGTGTGTGTGTGTGTTCTAGTTAAAAGATGTATGTCATATTCTCTCTCTCTCTCTCCTCTCTCTCTCTCTCTCTCTCCTCCCTCTCTCTCTCTCTCCTCTCTCCCTCCCCCTTGCTAACCATCCGGGACTATTTATGAGGAGGAGGAAGAGGAGAAGGAGGAAGAGGAGGAGGAGGAGGAGGAAGAAGAGGAAGAGGAGGAGGAGGAAAGGTTTAGAAGGGACTGGGAGAATGGTTGGAGGAGGAGGAAAGAAGAGATGGTGGGAGGAGGAGGAGGAGGAGGAGGAGGAGGAGGAGGAGGAGGAGGAGGAGGAGGAGGAGGAGGAGGAGGAGTTATCAAGGTCAAGTGAAACAAAAGTGCCGTTTCTCTTCCTCTCCTTTCCCCTCTTTCTCTCCCTCCCTCCTTCCTTCTCCCCTTTCTTTCCTCCCCCATTCCCTCCCTCCTCATCTCACCTTACCTTTCTCCTCTCATTCCCTCTACATTTCCCTTCCTTCCCTCCCCTTCCTTCCCTTTCCTTCCTCTCCTTCCTCTCATTCTCCCTTTACAACTCTTCCCTCTTCCCTCCATTTCCTCCCCTCTTCCCTCCCCTCTTCCCTCCCCTCAGCTCCCCCTCCTGTCATGCACAATTAGGTAGTTAACGAGGCAGTTAACACAATGGTTATGTAGTTGAAGGGGAAACTGTTTTATTTTTTTCCCTTTTTCTATAGATTGAAATTGTAAAAAAAAAGTCAGATACACACACACACACACACACATACATACATACATACATACATACATGCTTACGTACATGCATATATTAAGAGAGGGGAAGGTGAGGTGTGTTTCCTTCCCCTTGTGTGTGTGTGTGTGTGTGTGTGTGTGTGTGTGTGTACGTGTGTGTGTGTGTGTGTGCAGTACAGGTGGTATGACAGGTAAAGTAGGAGTTTTTTTTATCCCTCCCTCCTCCTCCTCCTCCTCCTCCTCCTCCTCCTCCTCCTCCTCCTCCTCCTCCTCCTCCTCCTCCTCATCCATCACCACCACGTGTTCACTTCCCTTCACCTCTTCCTCTCTTTATCATCTATCTTTTATCTCCTTCCTTCTTCCTTCTCTCTCTCTCCCTCTCCTTCACTTCCTCTATTGCTCATCCTATTTAACGGACAGATAAGAGAGAGAGAGAGAGAGAGAGAGAGAGAGAGAGAGAGAGAGAGAGAGAGAGAGAGAGAGAGAGAGAGAGAGAGGAGTAGTAGCAGCATATGACGTAACACTCTGGCACTAAGTTGAGGGAGGAGTGCCAGCTAGATAGAGTGTGAGGAAGTGGCACTTTCATTACTGCTTTGTTAGGAAGAAGAAAAGAGAGAGAGAGAGAGAGAGAGAGAGAGAGAGAGAGAGAGAGAGAGGAGAGAGAGAGAGGAGAGAGAGAGTAGTAGTAGTAGTAGTAATAATTGTAGTAGATATAGAAGTAAAATTAGTAGAATTATGACTGGTGGTGGTGGTGGTGGTGGTGGTGGTGAAGGACGCTCGCCAGTT
>JAPQNM010000024.1:7709050-7711550 GCA_029783475.1 Metacarcinus magister
CTACGAAATTAATTAGATTTTCGTACAGTTCAATTATCTTATGAATCTACAAGTCTATTAGTGTTCATTTATACGTAACACTAGATAAGGGACTACAGGCATTCACTCTTTATTATATACTATTAAAAAACTGACCCAAAGGCAATAAAACAAAACTTAATAATAAAAGGCCCACTTGTTAATTCCGTTTCCCTAAAAAATAACTGTTCCAATGTGTTAATTATAGAGTGGAAGGCTTGAAAATGGGTCAAGAATGTTAAGTGAAGATTGAACGACTGCATAGCGTGACCCATTATGGTGGTGGGTGGTGGTGGTGGTGACTACAGGTCGTTAAGGAATGCTAGACATGTATTGATCAGGGTGTGGTGGTGGTGAAGGTGGTGAAGGTGGTGGTGGTGGTGATGACTTGTCTCTGGAGTGTATAATTCATGTTCTATAAGAGTAACATTGGGATCAACAGGTCATGTACGTGGTTAGTATGTGTTGAATGTGATTGTTACGTCATCATCATCATCATCAGCATTGTTCTTTTTTCTCTCAAGTACAAACAAACAAAATTAGCACTTGAGTTTACGTAGATGTATATTATTATTTACTGTGTGTGTGTGTGTGTGTGTGTGTGTGTGTGTGTGTGTGTGCGTGTGTGTGTGTGTGTGCGTGTGCTTGGGGGTGCCAGGGAACGGTGCCAAAACATCAGACGTAGAGACAGGAGGTGGGTGAGTGGCTCCAAGGTGTCTGTCTCACACCCGAACACCACCACACAGGGTTCGAATTCACCCGACTCATTCATAAACGAACTATTATTATTATTATTATTATTATTATTATTATTATTATTATTATTATTATTAAGGTTACGTATACGGCATCAGGGAGTCATTAGTGTCCAGGTGCTTAAGTGAAGGTATGCAGGTAAGAGGCAGGTGACAGTAAGCCTATGTACAGCCTCGTGTGTGTGTGTGTGTGTGTGTGTGTGTGTGTAACTTTTTTGTCACACTACTACTACTACTACTACTACTACTACTACTACTACTACTACTACTACTGATGGTGCTGCAGTGTGGGGGTGAGGAAAGGGTGAGGACAGGACGGGGCACGGCGGGGGGCGGGGGCGTGGAAAAGGGTAAAGGGGTGGGGGCAGGATGTGACAACAGTTTGGGGATGGGCTTTCCGGGGCTCTGGTCATAGGGCACACACACACACACACACACACACACACACACACACACACACACACACACACACACACACACACACACACACACATTGGTGGTAAAAATTTCGTGCACTGCCCTTGTGTGTGTGTGTGTGTGTATGTATCTTCCTTTGATAAACTGACCCCCTTCGTCTCACACACACACACACACACACAGACGCTTTATATATATTTGAATTTTGTTATAGCCTAAAGGAAGGGAAGGTAAACATTAAAGGAACCACCGACATCAAGGTGGGTTAAGAGCCTAAAAAAAAAATGTTTGCATCCTCGTTAAGGTAAAAAGTGTCTTGTTACGAGGGAAGGGAGGGAGGGAGGGAAGGGAGGGAGGGAGGGAAAAAGAGGTAAGAGAGAGGGGAACTATTCTCTCTCTCTCTCTCTCTCTCTCTCTCTCTCTCTCTCTCTCTCTTATTATCTTTATTTTTTGTTATCTTGCTTGACCATGTTCATTCCTTCCTTCCTTCCTTCCTTCCTTCTTTCCTTCCTTCCTTCCTTCCTTCCTTCTATATTTTCCTTCCTTCCTTCCTTCCTTTCCGGCCTCCCACGTGCTGTCTTCCTTCCTTCCTTCCTTGAATTTGTTGTTTTTCCTCCTTCCCTCCCTCCTTCCTTCCTTCTCTCCATATAAGGTGTGTGTGTGTGTGTGTGTGTGTGTGTGTGTGTGTGTGTGTGTGTGTGTGTGCCTCCCATGTGCGTGGTGGTTAAGTAGGCTGGTAACTACGTGATGGCCTCGTTAGGTGTTGCTGCTGGTAGTGATGGTGATGATGGTGGTGGTGGTGGTGGTGGTAGTGGTGATGATGGTGGTGGTGGTGGTGGTGGTGGGTGTAGTCATCATTTCAGGCTTAATTTCTCTCTCTCTCTCTCTCTCTCTCTCTCTCTCTCTCTCTCTCTCTCTCTCTCTCTCTCTCTCTCAGTGGTTGATGTGCTACACTTATCTTTATATTGAAGACGAACGATTTCAATGACATGAAGAAGAGTGTGTGTGTGTGTGTGTGTGTGTGTGTGTGTGTGTGTGTGTGTGTATGTATGTGTGTGTGTGTGTGTCTGTGTGTGTCTCATATGCACTTCAAACACGATCATATGTACACTAATGAATTTGTATTAGTATAATCTGACACTTCCTTTACTACTACTACTACTACTACAACAACAACTACTACAACTACAACTAAAACTACTACTACAGTGCTACAATTTTCATCCCTCGCTAATAACTTTTGGCTCTAATATATATATCTCTCTTATCTAATCTTAGGTTGTATCTGTGAGGGCCAACAGACTAAGTGC
>JAPQNM010000024.1:7716550-7719050 GCA_029783475.1 Metacarcinus magister
AGGAGGTAAAAGGAATAGTGATTACTCAGGTAGTCTTTATAAAGAGAGTCTGGTGCCCAACCTTGTATTTAAAACGCTACCTGATCCCTTCTAAGTATGTGTGGAAGGTATTAAGGAGGAGGAGGAGGAAGAGGAAGAAGAGGAAGAGGAAGAGGAAGAGGAGGAGGAGGAGGAGGAGGAGGAGGAGGAGACCAAACCAAGGAACCAGTAAATATATAAGTCCAGTATTAGTAGTGTGATTGGAAAGGTGTGACTGAGAGGCTGAGGTGAAAGGAGCGATTGGATGCTAGTGAATCACCTGACCAACATCATGTGTGTGTGTGTGTGTGTGTGTGTGTGTGTGTGTGTGTGTGTGGGCTGTTTATTATGTGACCAGAAGGAAGAGGAAGAGGAAGATAAAGAAGAGGAGGAGGAGGAAGGTTTAGACGATAACGGCAACGAAAATAAAGAAAAAAATAATAGAATGAAACTAAAAACACGTAAATTGATGATCTTATAAAAAGGAAAAAAAAAAAAAACCAAACGAATAGAGTAAAGAAGAGAAAAGATTAAACTAAAAACATGACTAATAACAAACGGAAGAAGAGAGAGAGAGAACGAGGGAGGAAAAAAAAAAATAGGAGGAGGAAGAGAGAGAGAGAGCGAGAAGGAATGTTAGTCTTCATAGAGGTGTGTCTGTTAAAAAAAATAGAGAGAGAGAGAGAGAGAGAGAGAGGAAGAGAGAGGGAGAGGACAGGAAAGAGGAGGAGGAGGAAGATAGAGATAGAGAGAGAGGGCATGAGGGAAGCAGTGAGAAGGGAAATACCAAACTTCATGAGGGGCTAAGTCAGGATATGTCAACACACTATATTCAGAGAGGGCAGAGAAAGGAAGGCAGGCAAGCATACCGCCCCGCCCCGCCCCACCCTGTCTAGACCCGCACCACCCCACCCACCTACTCATGAACTGATAAATGATGACGCAGAGAGACTTAGAAAACGGTGATGCGGTTTCTTACTGCTGAAGGAGTTGATAGGAAGGAATGAACTCAAGACGGAGGAGGAGGAGGAGAGAAAGGAGAGTAAGATTTAAAATGAAGAGGAGGAACTAACATAAGAAAACATTGTAGGAAGAGAAGGAGGAGAAATGACATTATATATCTTGTTTTTGTGTTGTGTTATGAAAGGAAGTAAAAGGAGTAAGAGGAGGAGTGAAATTATATCTTGTTTTAGTGTGTAGAGGAAGTAAAAGGAGTGAGTAGGAGTATGAGGATGATTTCTCGTGTGGGCTGTGAGGGAAGGTGAGTCAAGGTGAGTCAAGGAGAGTCATGGTGAGACGTCCCTTGACCCACAATCCTCGGGTGTTCCTTCCACGTACCGCTGATGGGCATGACACCTTCGATTCTACGTCCTTGGTAGTGGTGGTGGTGGTGGTAGTAGTAGTGGTGGTGGTGGTGGTCTATTGTGTTGGTTATGTGTGTTTGGTGTACCTGTGTTGTGTGTGTACCTGTGTGCGTGAGGAAGTAAAGGTATTGGTATTCAGCCCAAGGTTCACGGTCACGCTCTCCCCGCAACCCTTACCTCTCACACTCTCACTCTCACACTCTCTCCTTTCCTCCCTCCTCCTCCTCCTCCTCCTCCTCCTCCTCCTCCTCCTCCTCCTCCTCCTCCTCCTCCTCCTGTCTCCCCTCCCTCCGCCTCTCGTCTCACCTTACCTGTTTGTGTGATTTTTTCCTTCTCTTTCCCCTTCTTTTAGTCTGCTTCCTCTCTCCTTCACCTTTTATTCTATTTCATTCCTCTTATTATGTTTCATTCCTCTTATTTCGTTTACTCAATTCCGTGCCACACTCTCTCCCTCCCTCCATCCCTACCTCCTTCCCTTACCCCCCTCCCTAACCTCCCTCCCTCCGTCTCGTCTTGCAACACCGTAGTTTCTCTCAGCCTCTCGTGTGTGTAATCAGCCTATCCTCTCGTTGTTTCATGTCACGCTGGAATGGTTGAGGTGTAGTGAGCCGAAGGTCAGGTGTAGCAGAGGTTAGGAAGTGGTAGGCGGGTTTTGGGTGCGTTGGAATAGTACTGGTGTTGTTTGAAGTCCGAAGGGTAGGTAGGGATATGCAAAAGTGTGGGGGAAAGGGGCATTGACAGGGAGGGTGTGGTTTGGCTCCCTGCCAGACGGGTACCACTGCAAGGTGCCTGTGTTGATGTGCATTCATAGAAAACGTAGCGAGGGAAAGTGTCACTGTGCCCTCCTGACATATATAATGTTGTGTGTGTGGTCATCATGCATGGAGACTATCACTATCACCTTATGACCTTGTGACCTCTGTGTTGGTTGTCTCATCATGTGGAAAATGTGACCAGGACGCGACACAAGCTTAGGTCACCACTACAGGGACGGACGGACGGACCTACTGCCCTCACTACCCTCACTACCCTAAATTAGTACCTTTTGTCTTCCATTTACTGTCCTCTTCCTCTTGGTAACCCTCCTCTTCCTCCTGATTGTATGGTTCATGTAGTGA
>JAPQNM010000024.1:7724050-7751550 GCA_029783475.1 Metacarcinus magister
ATGATGTATTTTTAAACCTTATGGAAGTGTTCCCAGCACCAGCAGGCTTCACTCATCATCTGAGGATTCTCTTGTCTATGTTTTACGTGCTAAGGTTTATTTTGAGTATTTCACACTTACTCGAACGAGCGTGACTTTTCTCTTGTTTGGTGAGTGTATGTAAGTCACGTTGTGGTCTTGTTCACCTTTATGAGCAAGCCTTGTAAGTTTGGTGTAATGCAGGAGTCCCGGTGGCGGGGAGGTGCCGAGGCAAGGCTGACGGTGTGCTCACTGGGCCTTCATCAAACACTCTTACTAAAGTGTTGACGTTCATTTAGATTTGTTGAATTTGAACAATTGTATCTGAAGTGATTAGATTCATTTGTGTGTTCATGGTGCACTGGAGTGTGCTGGACCATCATGTTTATTACGGTTGAGGAACTTGTATCTTCATCGTCCTTGATACACCACGTGAGGCGGGGGCAAAGACCCCTAGCGTTTTTACTATTTGAAGTTATGGTGACAGGCCACATTAGTTTTTATGATACTATAAACACACACAAACATGCTTCATAATAGTCCTCGTGGTATTCTGATCTGTGCCCTGCGTGGCGCTGCAGAGATTAAGGTTTGTGGCGTCTCATTTCCCGGCCTCTTATCCCAGAGCCTCTCCAGTCTGCTTTGGAGTACCACCAAGACGCCTCGGAGCTGATCCTCGCCTCCCGCCTCTCGCCACCTGTTGCTCTGCACGGCGCCAAACACTGGCCTCACGCCGGGCTGTGTTGCAGTGTGAACATGTGCCCTTATGGCCCTGGTCACGCGGTACTGTGATAGGTGGCACTGGTGACAGTCGCCGTAACGCCCCCGCCGCGTGGTGCTGTGACAGTTGTTTGACAGATCGTGGCCACCGCCTTGCTTCACGCCCCTTCCATGATGGCATTTCCCCCGTGGTGTGCGTGAGGGCGTGGTGGTGGTGGTGGTGGTGGTGGTGGTGGGCCGCGGGGAGGCATGACCCAACGAATGAAGAACTTGCTGGCGGGGCGGCGGGGCAGTTACCGCATGGCTGGCAATGAGGATGATAACGACCTTGAGGCCAGTGATGAGGAGTGTGCCGCCTTCCTGGCCGCTACGGCGCCGAGTGTCGCTCCACAAGACCTCAACGACCCAGTGTTGACCCTCGGCAAGAACCCGCTGCCCGTCCGCTGCTCCCAGTGCACGCGGGAGGAGGACGAGGCGCAGAGTAGTAACAGTCGGCTGCGGCGGTGGTCCGGGCGTGACCAACAGGTGCTGGAACTTCTGCAGGAGATAATTCTCACTCCGAGGAGACGCTCAGACTTCGAATTCTACGCCACCCTTATCCCAGGCCTGGTGAGCGAGTCTTGATGTCGCTGGGGGGAGGAGGAGGGGGAGGGGGAGAGAGGAAGGAAGGGATTGACTGGAATTTTTTTCTTCTCTCTCTTTCTCTTTCTCTTTCTCTTTCTCTTTCTCTTTCTCTTTCTCTTTCTTTCTTTCTCTTTCACATCCCACCCATATCTCCCTTGCTTATCCGGTCGGAGTGAAATGGATGGTGTTTGCATTCACGAGGCAGACAGCGCCATGAAAGGCTGGCTGGCGGGCTGGCAGGGTAGGGTTGTGTTGGGGGGAGACGGGTTAGGGAGTGTGCATTGTTTCCTCCCCCTCCCTGCTGCATGCCTGCCACAGGGGCAACCATGCACCAGTGAATGAAGCAAAGTAGGCAGCGGGGAGGAAGGAAATCTCCCGCGTGGCATGGCTTTGTTATGCAAGAAGTGGCGGGCGAGCAGGCGGTGTGGAAGCGGTTCATGGGAGGCGAAGGGAGAGGAGAGGAGGAGAGTGGGTGTGTGAGGGAAGCAGTGGAGGTGGGAGGGAGGAGTTTAGGAGGAAAGGCGGGAGAGGGAGGAGTTCTAGGAGGAAGAGGGACGTCGTGAGTCAGCAACCGCCTCAACCAACGGTCGCTGCCTTGGTTCGGTACCCCCCTCCCTGCCCTAAGACCCCACACCTCTCCTTCCCTTCCGTCACCCCCACCGACTCATCCCTCCCACCGTTCCTTTCTCTGTCACCCCCGCCCCTCAACCTCACCCTGTCCTTATGATCGTTCCTCGTGGGGTTTGAACATAATTTTTTCTCGCTTCTAAGATGTAAGACTGCAGAGCTGCTTCTCATGATTCTTGCTGCCACGTGTGAGGGAGTGAGACGAGACGAAGGAGTAGTATTAAGTATGAGTTTAATATTGCTGCGCCTTATTCAAATATTAAGAAAGAAGCCTGCGTTTTCTTTTCTCTTTCTCTTTGTAATTAACTACGTATCATCATGACCTGGCAAGATAAGGTTATGTATCTATGTGTAGCTAGTTAACGCAGACATCGATGGTGCCTCGTTAGTGATTGTGAAAGTAGTAATGATAGTGATTGTAACGATGGAAAGGTCCGGGTGTGTGTGTAGTTCCCTCCTTCAACACTGTGAATGAATGACCCTTCAGAGATGGATGGATCATTTCATTGTTCCTTGTTCACTCGTTTCCTTAATAATTTTTAAAGAGAGATAAGGTTGTTGGGTTGTTTTAAAAGTACTATACTGTGTGTGTGTGTGTGTGTGTGTGTGTGTGTGTGTGTGTGTGTGTGTGTGTGTGTGTGTGTGTGTGTGTGTGTGATTGCAAGTCCTTACCATCCGGCCTGGTATCAGCGGTGCCCTTGAAGCCTTGATGGCGGGCACTATAGTGAAAGGAACGAGGGAAGGTGCCACTAACATGAAAATGCGGACGTGACTGAAGGTTCGCCCACCTATTACCACGTGTCCTGTGACGACCATTACAGGGTCACACATACACACAGTACCCTCACATAGTATTACTGCATTAGACGGTGTTCTCTTGAAGCAGTAAAGATGACGCCATACCTTGATGTGCAACGCCCTGGTGTGTGGGAGGAAGGAGTGTTGTGTTTGCCTATCAGTAGGAGGCGTTCAGTGTATACGGCGCACTCAACGACCAAACCCTAATATTCCCCCTCCCCTTCTGCCTCTCTTCCTCCTCCTTCCCTCACCTGCCGTTGTGCTCTCCTGGTCTTGCACAATTGCCTTCTGTGGCCTCTGGGTTGTATGTGCTGTTTCTTTGTTAGGGAAGCAGTATGGCATGGTATTCACATAGACACTACACTGCCATGCAAACAGGCTGTCGGAAATTCTATTGTGCGTCAAGGTTATTCGAATTTCTCCTCAGCGGAAGATTCACAGTCGATCCTCCACAAACCAGTTCATTTTTGTTCAAGTCGTATTGTATCTGGTCCTTTTGATCAGTCATCGTATGTGAGGGAGTGATCCTTTCTAGGATTACAACAGACTCGTGATGCTTCTCCAACAATTTGTTATTCAATAGCCATTATTTATCGTCCAGTCGTTCATGGATCCGCAAACTAATGCCAAGGGTGTCCGCGACGCATGACAAGCAGCGTGACCCACATACCACGTCCGCTGTGTCCTCTGATAGTGTAGTCACCAACACGGTCATTCCCAGCTCGAACACAACAACCAACTAAAGAAATCCTTGACCATGTTATTGTTTACCATTGTGACTTGAAGTATTCTGAGCCGTGTGGTCTCATATCGCAGGTTTGGCAACACTTCTTAACGCATGGGCACGAAATTTCGGGGACAATCGGTATTGACGGACTTAAAAAGTAGTAGTAGTCAGTGTCCAGCCGTTCGTGTTGCTGTGGGTGGTGGTGGTGGGACTGTCGTTTTCCTTGAGTTCTTGCCATTCGCCTCATGGCCCTCACCTCAGGTTTAGACCTCCCTAATTCCTCCCCCCTCCTCCCCTCCGCCGCCTCTGCAGGATGATGTAATATTTGCCTACGTAAATTCCACTTCAGTGACGTGCCATCGCTTGTGATCGGCAGCCCTCTTGAAGTTCGGATAGCAGTCTTCACTTTGTGGGGCGCCGCATCCGGTTTCTGTCTCGTCACCTGTTGTAGGGGAAGGAGGAGGAGGAGAAGTAGTAATGGGAGGAGGCAAGGAGGGGTGCAGAGGAAGGGGGGTATGGGGGATGTGTGGCCAGCGCCCCAGCTTCGCGTCCCGTCCCCACCGGCCGGCCGCTGCGCCGCCACTTTTGAACCAACCCTCGCGCGGAGCGCACGCCCGTTGCTGCATCACTCTACAAGTGTGCGTCCCTATACTGGTGTTGTACAAGTGGATAGCGAGTGTTGTGGTGATCAGTGGAGTGATTGTGATTAACAGGAACAAGAAAATAGTGAATATTTAAGTGTTAAATATTTCAAGCAAAACTAAAGCATATATATTTAATTTAGTTTTTACGTCTCCTATCTACATTGTTAGTTTTGATTGTGGAGAGTGCGGTGAATACAGTGCATGAGGTGTGGTGCAGTGGTTTGATGGTGACGGTGTAGGTAGTTGTTAGTGGTTAGTGTTGAGGCGTCACCAGTACGTTAGGTAGAAGGTAGAAGGAACAGCAGCTGTTGTGCGGACGGGGCCGCCAGCCCACCAACCCACCACCCGCCGGGTGTGTACACAGTGACTCACACACACACACCCCTGCCCAGCCCTGCCCTCTGCACCATTCTAGCTGCCTTCTGCTGCTCACTTCTACCTTTTCGTTTAGTGTTACAATTGTTTTTTCAGGATCAATAATTGTGAAGAATCGCAGGATCAGTGAACGCCAAGATGGTTCAGTTGGTAAGCACCATTATGCCTTGTGTTTAGTGACTAGTGGACACATTTTCTATATTTTATTTGTGATTTAACCTTGTGTCTTGTAAAAAGTTTCTTAATTGAAGTAGTAATATCTTGAGTATTATGCGTTATTTTCCAAAATTCTAAACTTAAGGAATGTTACTCTGTTAGCTTCGGAAGGGAAAGGGGAATCAAGGCCAACCATTACAATAAATGTTTAACGAGTAATTTCCGGGTGTTTCTTTGATAAGTGAATGCGGTGTTGAACAGAGATGAATAAATAACTTTTTCATGATTCATCATAGCGTAACATTACAACCATTCTTCATCACTAAGGTTCATCCAGGACTTGCTGATCGTTAAAATTGTGTTGAGTTTGAATAGGTTTGAACACCACTGACGAGGGAGGGACGGAAGGATGGTTGTAGGGGAGTCTTTGGTCAAGCCACCAAAGCGTTAAATTTAATGTGAGACAGAAGGTGTAGGTGAGTCATAGTGAGTGAATGTGTAATGGTGAGGCTTATTCCTGTGACGGCGTCGCAGGTGGTGGTGATGGCAGCTGCACGTGTGTCGCGTGACGGCAGTTTTGTGTTTAATTACTGATGACTAATTGTGATCCATTTACGTTTGGAAGACTTTCTGGATTGGATCGTTCCAGAACTTTTTCAGGATGGTAAGGAGTAAGCGTGGATTAGGTCATAGTTGTGTGTGTATGTGTTGACATTGATCTAATTATAAACGAGTCATTGCTAAATTAATGTGCAGTTTATGTATGTTCTTAACTTAGAAGGCATCTTGAGTAAGCCTGAACTCGTGTTGTTAATACGAGAAGACGTGCGTACTGTGTTATGTGGGCGTCGACGTGTTGGCGGTGACAAAGACATCCAAGGTGCCTGCCTACCACTGTGTTGCTGGGGATGAAGCCTCTCGTCACGTTCACGTTGTCACAGATTAAACTTGGGATTGGTGTCCCAGCAGCCACCAGACACCGATTAACTTTAAAAAAAAGGTCGAGGCGTCACGAGTGTAGCCGCGACAGTTTAGGTACAGTACAGTGTCTCGAGTGTTTGAGTTGCAAGTTCCAAACTCATGGTGGTGCCTCATCATTCCTTTCTTCAACCAATATTTAATGTAATTGCTTCAAGGTCACCTCTCTCTCTCTCTCTCTCTCTCTCTCTCTCTCTCTCTCTCTCTCTCTCTCTCTCTCTCTCTCTCTCTCTCTCTCCGGGTCCCGCAGTGTTTGTAAATTCTCCACCTTTGCCCTCCAATCATATTGCTATCCTGACGCTCTGGGTGAGACTGGACACGAACAAACAGTGATGTGCATTTGTATGCTTCATACTATTGGTATTTTCTTCTTGTAAGACCAGCTGCTGCTGGAGGGATGGGTGGGTGGGTGGGGAGAAGTCTTCTACTCTCCTCAACGTGTAAAGTAACTAGATCACATATTTTAGCAACAACTTACAGGTTTGTTATCCTTTTGTATAAGTGGGATGATATTGTGTGAGGTGCCTGTATATGTGTGTGTGTGTGTGTGTGTGTGTGTGTGTGTGTGTGTGTGTGTGTGTGTGTGTGTGTTGAGTGTGGTAGCCATACTTAATATGCTACTGATGGCCGTCGTGGCGCTGCTTGTGGTCACATCAATGACAAACATTTGTGGAATGGAAGGAGATAAAAAAAAAGTGAAGGTGTGTTCGCGTTTTGTCCCTTGAGAGCATCTCTCCCCCCTCCTTGCCGCTCCCTTCCCCTTCCCGCTCCCTTCCCCTTCCCTCTGCCGCTCCCTTCCTTCCTCATGTGGGTCAGATCCCGTCAGGTGTGCTGCCACCTGGCGTGCTGGCTGCTTTGCACCACACTTGTATTTGGACCTTTTTTTTTAAGTCTTTCCCATCAAATCTCATCACATCTCAACCTTAGCCATGCTTGAAGTGACTGTAAGCGTAAAGCCTGTCTTCATTTTAATGTCTGGACTGTCTAAAGCGTTAACTCTAGTTACAGTAAAGTGATTTATATTATAGTGTTTAAAAAACTTGACTCATAATGACATTTTAAATTATTTACTGTATTTTACCTTTTTTTTTATATGTAAATATCTTTTATTGAAGCTCGTAAGGTTGTTACACTCTATGATGATCTTTTCATAGTGAATGAGACGCATTCAAGAAAATTTGATCACTAGAAAGTATTTCAATAACACATTACAAGAGAGTTGGAAGACAGGATACTTTATCTAGTTACGATACAGGACTTGCTTTCCTGTCTTTTAACGACGTAGATACTCTGACGTTAATGGCACATCCCATAAATTATCATATATTATCATGTGTACAATTTAACGTGTATTAGTCAGTAATGTTGAATAGAGTTATAATTATTTTCTTTCCGTGACCACCATATATGTGAGTGTATTCTTCACTGAATAGTTTACCTCATGCATAGTAAGAGCAAACACATGATAATATTCAGGAGTCAAAATTATGTGTATATGAAGTGGAAGGAAGATTGTGTAAAATTAAAAGTTTAGTCAAAATGTTAAGTTGCATAAAAAATTACTTGCAAGTATATATAAAATTATTATAATGATGCATTCTGTTTTTTCTTGTGTGTCACCCACTTGTTTGAAGGAAGGCCAGATGTAAAAAAAGAAATAATCCCCACATCCTTCCAAATTTGAAGACAACGCAACGTGTCTTTAAAGATAACTCAAGGATGTCTGCAGCAATACTTGAGTTATTTAGATGTGGACACGATATTGTGTTCATGCACCACACAATTACTGACGTGCATCATGAAAATGTTTAGAAAGTAGTGGAGTTGCCAGTTGTGTGACGGGGTGAGAACAAAGGGTGTGCACTGGAGTGGATGGGAGGGAAGGACGTCTCGGGGGAGTGGATGAAGCACTAACCACGTGACCTTGGGAACAGGAAATGGTGCACATGTACAATTAGAACGTGTGTGTGTAGTGTCGTTATGGCCAGTGGGTTGGGTCGAGCAGCCAAGAACATCCTTATAATGACGTGTGGAAGGATGCTTGCTTCAAGGATAATGTGCATATGCATTCATTTAATATAAGAGCACATCCACTATGCATTATTAATGTATTTCGTTGTAATATATATGTACTTTTTTAAAAGGCAAATGTATTTTATTAAGAGTCCAAGTATGGTGTATGTGGGTGATGTTTTGACCCTTTATTGTTTGTTTCAGGTCAATGTGCGGGTCACCACCATGGACGCGGAGCTGGAGTTCGCGATCCAGCCCAACACAACAGGAAAACAGTTGTTCGACCAGGTGGTTAAGACCATCGGTCTCCGGGAAATTTGGTTCTTTGGTCTCCAGTATGTTGATTCCAAGGGTTACACCACCTGGCTGAAGCTCAACAAGAGGGTAGGCACCGCACCACCTGTCTTGTGAAGGGTGGAGTCACCCACCTTTTCACACTAACTACCCCCACACTTACTGTTAGACTTACAGCTCACAACTCATTTTCCATCGGCTCACTATTAAGCAGCACAATTTTTAGTTTAACATTACAAATCTTCACCTACAGAGTTTGACTTGGCGCATTGCATACTACTTGTGGAGGTTCCCGCGGACTAGATTCAAAACTAAGTTAAATACTCATTGGGTAAGATAGTAGAGAGTGAAGGTGTATTGTGCAGTACACAGTTGTGTTTCCAATGTAGTGTACTTGCCAGGCTAAAGGTGAAGGAAGTTGGTGCCACTTCACTTACCTCAATTACCCTTCCATTAAGTGAAACTGGTGTTGATACAATTACCTGAGTTCACACCACATTTCTGTGTTATTCTTCCCACGAACAGTGTCACTTTGACTGTTCCCTTGCTTTGAATTATTCATTTCCATTCCATCCATCCAACCATAACCATACCCTTTATATACTTATATTGGCACACTATCATCATTTGAACACCTCATAATAATGTAACAGTAAAAAAAATTCCCGGTTAATGCCTTTTATGCTGTTTTCGAAAACAGTACAGTTAATTCGACTAAATATAAGTAATACATAGTAAAAAAAATTTTAAAAAATCATCTTGGTGTTGGAATTTGAAATGCCAGTGAGCTGGTGGAGACTGAGCTGATGGATGAAATGTTCTTTTAGCATGGCAACATTTTGCTCCAAAAGTAATTTGCTTGCTATTTGAGGATATATATTTTTCCTTGCCTGATATCTTGTTCAATGGTTGTGTTTGAATCTTAATTATAATTGAACATTTTGCATAAATACATTTGTGTAAGTAGCTATGCATTAAAAGTACATTTGAACATAGTGTTGGTATGTAGTTGCCGTTACAGTAAATGCAAGGTGTTGGTGTACATAAGTTGTGTTGAGTCACAGTTAAGTGGGTGTTGAAGCCTCATAATCGTGATTGTGTTTCAGGTCTTATCTCAAGATGTGAAGAAGGAAACTCCTCTACAGTTCAAGTTCAGAGCAAAGTTCTATCCAGAAGATGTGTCGGAGGAAATCATTCAGGACATCACATTGGTAAGGTTGTGTTTAGTTTGCTTTGCCTATAATTAATATGGTAATAGCATGTCCCTATGATTAGTGACAGTAACAGGTCAAGGTATTGGAACATGTTAACTCAAGCCAACCTTTTCCTCCCCAGCGTCTGTTCTACCTGCAAGTTAAGAATGCCATCCTCAGTGATGAAATCTACTGCCCGCCAGAGACCTCCGTTCTGTTGGCTTCTTATGCAGTGCAGGCCAAGTATGGTGACCAGTGTTCTGACATTCACAAGTCCCTGTCCTCCGACCACCGGCTATTGCCGCAGCGGGTGATGGACCAGCACAAGCTGACTCGTGAGGAGTGGGAGGAACGCATCATCACCTGGTATCACGAACACAAGGGAATGCTCAGGTAGGGACACTTACCTTACTCTTCACAACATGAGTCTGTGGACAGACTGCAAGTGCTTGTGAAAATATGGGAACGGTGAAGAAATAGTATTCCAAGCATTCCATATATTAATGTTGGCAGAAAAATACTATTCCTGAAGGCACGACTGAAAATGTTATTTACCAAACAGTTGATTGTTCTATGTACATCTTGTTGCACTTTGTTGTTGTTATTGTTGTGTTGTAAATAGTGTTCTTTCTACAGAGAGGATGCCATGATGGAGTACCTCAAGTTGGCTCAGGACCTGGAGATGTACGGTGTAAACTATTTTGATATTAAGAACAAGAAAGGCACCGAGCTGTGGCTTGGTGTTGATGCTTTAGGACTTAACATCTATGAAAAGGACGACAAGTAAGGAACACTAGTTTGAGCAATGGTTGGACTTTATATAACTTGTTTGTTTATTCATTTAATCTGTATATTTAAAAAAAAAATTTTTAACATAATAAATTGAGCTAAATGGATTCCTTTTCTTCACAGACTGACTCCAAAAATTGGCTTCCCCTGGTGCGAGATCCGAAATATTTCCTTCAATGACCGCAAGTTCGTCATCAAACCCATTGACAAGAAAGCACCCGACTTTGTGTTCTTTGCGCCGCGCCTCCGGATCAACAAGAGGATCCTGGCGCTGTGCATGGGTAACCACGAGCTGTACATGCGGCGCAGGAAGCCCGACACCATTGAGGTGCAGCAGATGAAGGCACAGGCACGGGAGGAGAAGTTGGCTAAGCAACAAGAGAGGTGAGTGTGGGATCAAAAAGAAAATATAGTTTTCATTCAAGGTTGGTGAGCCTCTTGGTGACTTGGAAGTGTGAACCTAACCCAGTTTTAGATGTTATTGGCGTAGCAAGTGTGAAAGTCAGAATGTATATAATTAAATTAGTTAAGAGAAAGTATTAGTAAGTAATATGAGTAAAGTTTGGTTCCTTTGTTGATGACATTCCATTAGGAATCAGTGTGGTGATCATGAGTCCGGCTTCAATTATCACTTATCAAAAATGACTTACATTGCATTTTTTGACAGAGAGAAGCTAGCTCGGGAAATTGCCCTCCGTGAAGAAGCAGAAAGGAAACAGAAAGAATACGAGGAACGGTTGAAAAACATGCAGGAAGACATGGAACGCCGCCAGAAGGAACTCCTTGACGCCCAGGAAACTATTAGACGCCTGGAGGAGCAGCTCAAGAGGCTACAGGCAGCCAAGGACGAACTGGAATCCAAACAGATTGAACTTCACGACATGATGGTGCGTTTGGAACAGGCCAAGGAAATGGAAGCAGAGGAAAAGAATAAGTTGGAGGAGGAGATCCGTACCAAACAGGAGGAAGTCAACCGCATCCAGGACGAAGTCAACGACAAGGATGAGGAAACCAAGAAACTACAGGTTAGTTCACCATCAAGTATAAGTAGTGTGGATTTATTTATAGAATTCAGTTTTTCCTTATGTAGTTGTGAATAATTGGATATTCTTTTGCATAGTGGTAATGTATTTTAATGTTTCACGGTGACAGTGTTTGAGGTTAGGTTTATAATGGGTAGATGAACACATGATCTTACTGAGGAATCTCTTACAAGATGCTGAAGCAAGAGCTATGTAAGAGAGATCCTCGGGTGGGCATGATGGGTGGTAAGGTAACTGGTGTGAGGTTTGCACAGTGACCCTTTAATTGGTTTCATCTTTACTTTACAAACGTTCATCATCCTTGATTTTCTGTCCAACAAAAGTTCTGACACCAAATATTTTCAAAACTAAACAAGATTGATTTAATTTACTTACACATCTTATACAAATTTGTTGTCTGGTCAAACATTCTCCACCGCATGTCGTGTGTGTTCATGTGAAGCACAAACCCTTTCAAACGTGTTCTTGCACACAGTTTTGTGTGAACTTGCATTCATGTGTTGCTTTTGTTACACTTGTTAAATGTTTCATAGAATAGGTTAATGAATTATGTTACTACAGATATTGTGGTATACTTGTATTACTTTTTGAAATAATGCATTTCTATAGTAACATCTATCTAGATGTTATTACAGAAATGCATTTTTTCATGATGTGATACAGAAATACTACCAATTTCCTGGCACTGATGGTCCAGCACCTTTAGTCTGGACAAAATTACGAGATGGAGTTTAAAATTATCATGATCACCAAACTACACACGTGTTTTATACTTACAATGTTGCACAAAAGCAATATGCTTTCAGGGAACGAGGCGTCACAAACTATGGATAGATAGACAATGTTAATTAAGTTATATGACAAATTAGATTAACTGACAACACTTTGGAAGGAAGGGCGCCAGTAAATTAGTAGTGTTGCTGGACTGCAGTTCTGTAATAATACAATTCATTAAATACTTATAATTAATGTTGCATATTGTTGCCAATACGACATGGACAAATGCCACACGGATTATTTGGTGTGAACTTTGGATCACATTTTATCACAAGCTAAATTTTGATATATCCCTATCCTTTTTTTATTTTATTTATTTATATATTCTTTTATTATTACTTGCTAGTTGTACATGATGATATTCTGCATCAGTACATTGTTAAGAGCATGTAGCATGACCACTTCCTCAGTTAAGACACCAAAGAACACATCAACTGTACAGTTTGGACTGAGCTGCACTATTTCACAAAAGTATTTCTAAGGCTTCCCGAACATTAGAATATAAACAAATCATATATTCTGCAAAAAGTCACTAAATCAAACAGGTTTTACTTGCCAAGTTGTGTTGTTATCAGGTTTTAGGGTCTCGTGTGTATCCTGTGACATTCTTAAAGATTTTTGTTTAATACCAATAATTGTATTAGTATTCAAGTCCAACCAAACAGTGGCAGAAGCTGTAACTAATTTTAAAATGAGTTAAAAATAGTTTTGAGATGATTTTATCAAATCAATCTATCTGTGTTGGATTGCAGTTATCAACCTGACCTGAACATTTAACCTTTTCCAGACTGAGGTTGAAGAGATGCGACGCAAACAGGAGGAAGCCTCAGCTGCCTTGATTGCTGCCACCACCACACCACAACACCATCACGTGGCTGAACAGGAAGGAACTGAGGAAGATGACGACGTTCCCAACGGAGACATTTCCAAGGAACTGGACACCATTGACGAGCCCATCGAAGACCCCATTGAGGAGAGGAGGACCCTGGCCGAGAGGAATGAACGCCTACAAAACCAACTCAAGGTGAGAAAATTATGTTAAACATCCTTGTTACACTAAGGTGCAGTTTTGCACATCAACCCAACGGATTACAGATTGGGTCATCATGTGACCTGGAGAGAATGAAAAATGAATAAGTGAAAAAGATCAAATGTGTGATGAGAGGTTGAGAGGACAAACACAAGTGAGATGGATGGATGGATAGTGTTCAATACAAGAGGGATGTCTAAGGAAGATTCATTGTGTGATCAATTAATGGACAGCACTTGTGAATGCATGCATAGAGATGCAGCCTTAATAACCTGAGGTTGTAGTGCAGTGTGTGTGTGCTGAGGTCAGGTTGAGGGAAGGTGTTTGGTGTATCATGGTGCTGCAAGGTGTAACCAGCCTTACTTTTTGGCACTGCTTCACAAATGGGTTGTTGTGTTGTGAGACTGACCAGCTTGGTGAGCTTGGTATATATTGATTTTGTTTTTTATACAAATACTTTTTTTTCCAGGCACTCAAACATGACTTGGAGTCCACCAGAGATACAGACAAGGAGACAACGATGGACAAGATCCACAAGGAGAATGTCCGGCAGGGACGAGACAAATACAAGACTTTGAGGGAAATCCGTAAAGGCAACACAAAGCGACGAGTAGATCAGTTTGAGAACTTGTAAGAATGCCATAGAGACAACAGGTACACTTCATACACACAAACCACACACACTACAGACATGGTCATATATTTACTATTATTCCTAACTCTCATCTTGCATTAAGTTATACAATAGTTTTCTACATAATAAATTTGAAACTTTGGTGAGGCCATTTAGTTTGTAAATCAAATCCCAAATTGAACATTTGTCATTTTAAGAATTACAAATACATCTCCAAATTTCCTTACTTTAAATTGGGCGGAAACTGTCCGTACTACTTACAACAATGCCTTGGACCACTTGGAATGGTGCTGTACCATGCAATCAGTCCAAAACATTGAGTATAATCTCCATTTAACATTGCAACTTTTACCACTTTATGGCATTCAAAAATTTTCTTTTGACCTCCTTGAACGAGCCTCTCCCTGCCTCCCTGCCTTACTTGAATTGATCCGGCTGATGAAGCAATATTTAAAAGAATCAAATATCCTGAATGGTAAAGTAAGACCACAATTGTTGACTGTAAATATATGTTGGTTGATGGGTAGTCTATTTTGAATATTGAAATTTGTATTTCTACCATCTAACTTTAGACCACCTTTTAGTGTTGTACAGTTTGATACCTATGAGAGATCTGATATACAGAGTTTAAGGTCTGATTTTTATCTCAACATATATTCTTACTGACTTCTGTTTTGTATGGGAAGGGAATGCTGTATAGAATATTGTTCCCATGCAAGTCCTCCTTGCAGTGTTTGTTTTCGGTTCTGGAGTATTCAGATCAGTTTCTGAAGTACATTGTAAAATTGAGTCTACAAAGTGAAGATATGTTCCATCTCTTCCGGTTTCATTTGCTAGGAACCTTGTTGCAGTAGTAATGTTATTGCTTTAGGTTATCATACAATGTGGGTCATTTAATATAAGTTTATCTTTGCAACATAGTAAATATTTTTTGGAAAGGATTTTACTGAAAAGCATTCAAAGATATAGCTAATGACCGTGCTTTCTTGCTTTATCAAGATTGTATGTGCTGCCAGTGCCTATGCCACAGCCTTCCTCTCACTGTCCTTCTGGTCTTCCTGTACATGCTTACTTCATCCAAGAAAGAGTAACTTAAGGTTTTCTTCATTGTGTACTTACCGTGTTCTGAACACTGCTTTATTTATTGCCAGCAAGAGTGAACTTGATCACTTCACTGCACCAGTCTGCAAGTACTACAGATTCTCAGAACTTAAGTTCATTCTAAATTTAATCATACAAAAGTGCATTATTGCTACAAGAAACTGAAATTTTTAGAAAGTTTACTGTTGCAGTAAAGTTGAAGAGATAAATTAACCTAAGCTGTCTTGAACTGCCAACATTCTATGAGTGACAAGTGCCGTCAGCCTTTTCCTGGAGGTAAAGTAAGCAGTTCAGGAGGATTCATTAGATGCGGCTCAACGAGGCTATGGCGCTAGTCCAGCAGCAACGGCCTTGGTGACTGTATCTACTGACCTAGCCTTTGATACGGATATCCAGTATACACTGACGAGGTTAATATAAGTAATTTTTGAATAAATTTGAAAGATTGTATTCATGCTTTTAGTTACCCCCACACTTATCTATCTACTCTACCCTCAATTTTACAGGACTTCATCCACTACCAGACAGGTCTATTCAAAAAGTCTTGCTTGAAAAATGTGTACTAGATTGCAGAGCAAGCGGTGCAGGTGGTAAAAAAAAAAATTCCTGCCAATTTAAGCATGTAGCATTTACCTCCCAACCAAACCACGTGCTTCAGCTGAGACTCTGTTGATTTTGCTACTTTGCTCGGAAAAGTGACCCCAGAGACTGGGAAAAAGAAGCCTGTTTCCATTTGTGCAATACAGAAATTCCAATTAATTGATAAAACTAATGTGTTTCATGGATGGGCTGGAGATCCGCTGGTCTGAGCTCTTGGTGAGACGGCTAAATTTGCCACCGTGATGCTGACTACCTGGCATGCTGAGCCATTATACCCCACACCACCATGTTGTACTGTACCATGATGCCCTGTATGGCAGGCACTGTGTGGAGCCTGTGGATGGTTACCCAAACACTTGCACCACTTCACCACGCCAGCTTTTCACGCAGACGCTGGCGTGGGACCGAGAGTGTGTGAGAAGACATGTCGGGACTTTTGAAGGCCCAGAGTGACATGAGAACACCTGCTGCACACGCAGGGACAGATTTACCAATAAACATAGTAAGACATCGGCCCGGGGCCCACGGGTGTGGGGGGGGGTCAACAAACTAATTTGTCACACAGCGTGCCAGTGTGTAACAGTGTTTCAAGTGTTTCTTACATTATAATATACTGAAACACTGAATACTGATACTGAAACATGCCAACATTTTTATAATTTTGGGTCCCACTGATGAGTTTGGCCGATGGCCCACAAGTAGGTAAATCCTGCCCTGTGCACACACCTTTGTGAACCCAGTTTCCTGGAACAATGGGAACAAAAAGACTTGTCATTGATAGGGAAGAGATGAGAAACTCACTGATAACTGGTTCCCAAGGAAAATTCTAGTGACCTCCTCTAAAGGACTTTGGAACTCAAGACAATCATACAAGAGATAATCTCCTGCCGGCCAATCCACCACCATCACTGCCGCTGCTCACTGGCTTCACTATGAACCTGATCACCCAGCCTGGACGACTTAGCACCACACACTTTCCTGACACTATAAGACATGCACGTCAAACTCCCTCAGGTGAAATACAGTTCATCTGTCATCATGCCAAGAGACAAAAAGTGTAGTGACATTAAATAACATTTTATACATTTTCTTAGATTATAAAAGACAATATACCATTTATCTGCAGTATCATTAAGAGAAAATCATATTTTTAAAACAAATATGACGCATACCTGAGCAACGACAGGTGATTCCTGTTGACTACATCAGTAACAAGTAACATCAGTAACAAGGACAAGTCCACTGCACTTGTACACTCCTGTGGAAAAACAAGGAATGAGTGACTGGGTGAACCAATGTAAATATTCTTAAGTTAAAAGGACAAAGAACACATGAGGTTTTATGTAATCTTGGAAGTGCAAGATTTGACAAAAAAAATGCATATGACAGCTATTTGGTGAGTAAAGGGAAAAAGGTTATGAAAAGATAGCACAGGAATGTATAAACTACTTAAAGAATGAATGCATGCATGAATGAAAAAGTTACTGCAATAAAGATGATTTAAAGGTATACTTATAATTGTGAGGTTACATATGAGGCAAGATGTTTTAATGTTGTAGGTATCATCTAGTGAGAAGGTGGAGATTCATATGACATTGAGGATTCACTTCAGATCAACATCATTATTGCGGTGAAGGAAGCTGAACTCAAACTAAAGGAGGGAAAAAGTGTTGCTAAATAAATCTATACATTAAATTATATACCAAACTGCTATCCTAATAAGAGGAGATACCCAAATAAGGTAAGCACACACACACACACACACACACACACACACACACACACACACACACACACACACACACACACCACACACACCTCACTTAGCTTCTCGGCCCCTAGAGAAGTGCACCTCGCCCAACACAACAGATTAGATCAGTCACCCTCTACGCCCACACACCCACACTCACCTCCCTTCCTCACACCACTCTGAAACACACAAATATAATATACAATGATAACTCAGAATCAAATAGAGTTCCATATAATGTTGTTATGTATGCACAAACAACACTCCCAATGCTGTGAGGGGATAATATGAAGATAACATTAGCGTGTCCTCCCGAGGTTATACACATCAACCTACTACTCTACCTAATGATGACAGGAGGGCAGGGCAGGGCAGGGCAGGGCAGGGCAGGGCAGGGCAGGGCAGGGCAGGGCAGGGCAGGGCAGGGCAGGGCAGGGCAGGGCAGGGCAGGGCAGGGCAGGGCAGGGCAGGGCAGGGCAGGGCAGGTAAGGTAAGGTAAGGTAAGGTAAGGTAAGGTAAGGTAAGGACCACGCCCCCTCCACACACCTGTCATCTTTACCACACTACAATCAGTACGTAAGGTGTGTGTTAATAGTTACCTGCAGCAATTTACAAGCTTAATGGCGTGGTAATAATGGATGACTAGAGATGGTTCACTCGTCCTGATGTTAAATCCACACACACATACGTGGCCTCTCCCCCCCCCCTTCCACCTGCTTTACTTCGGCTACACCAGCAGAAGATATACAGATTCGGCACAACTAATATGTATTGTAATATATAACTAAGTGAATAAAACCCATGAAAATATTACAATAGCTGCCTAGAATTTAATATATTCAATTCACATAATAATCATACGTGTTTTTTCTTCTGATTTTGCATTGAAGTGAGTTTTTTTCTATATACGAAATTATACTCAAAATTCCTACACTTTGGTATTATATATATTGGATATTATCTGTATTGAATTAGTATTAATATACATTGATAAGAATACTATTGGTGAATGTGGACAATATAGTGGATGAAGGAGGAAGGTAAACAAATAACAGCTGATGGTGACAGACAAACAATATTAAGAGGAAGAAGAGGATCTAATAAGTGATATAAAACAGAACAACAACAACAAGAGGTCACAAGAAGAAGGAAAAAGAAAAACAACAAGAGATCACAGTTAGAAAAAAAATAAGAACGTAGGAGAACACAAGAAGAAAATGAATAACAGGTCACAAGATAAAGAAAAAGAAAAAAACTAAAAATGTCATAAGAAGACGAAGAAGCTGAATTAATAAAGATGGAATTACTTAAAGAAGCCAAGAATGTAGTGGACTTTGCATCTTACGTAAGTGGAATAAGTCTTCTTGAAACATATTATCCACAATCAGCATAATACAACATTTTCACTAATAATACATACATACGCACACTTTATAAATGGATATATATACATACGTTGATCTAACTGCATATTACATACCAACATCAGAATTATGGAAGATTTTTGAATAATATCTGGTTTTCACGCTTCAATTCTTTCTTTCCTTTCCTTCATTAATTCTATCTTCCTTCCTTAATTATATATTCCTATCTATCCCTTCTTTCCTTAATTCCATCTTCCTATCCCTTTCTTCCTTCCTTAAGTCCATTTTCCTATCTATTCCTTCCTTCCTTAACCCTGTCTTTATATTCCTTTCATTTTCAAGGTTGTATCATTAAATATATTCACTATCATTCATTTTCAAGGTTGTATGATGCACTATATTCGCTACGTAATCATGTATATCTTTCCGTCACCATCACCATCACCACCACCACCACCACCAATGTGTATAATGAGTGGTGTTTCTATCCTTGTGTTACAGTATCCCATCCTCAACAAGGCCACCACGGATAATGACACGCCGACGCCAGGATACGTCTATGAAGAAATTATTAGTATCCTTATCACTGGCACTATATGATCTAGTACTTATAAAAAAAAATAACTATTGCTCTATATTTGATTGTGATGTTATTTTATATACTCCACATGCACTTCAATCTTAGTTATGAAATGATTTATATATTTTTTTACCCTTTCCTTCACCTTTTTATACAGATATTTACTTTCTTTTTTGTATACTAATAATAATAATAATAAAAAAAGATGATTAAAGTATACTTGTGATGGAATATAGAAGACTAACTAAGCTTCACTAATACCTTGGTAATAATTTTAGTTAGATTAATTTAACTTGTACACTCTGGTCATCCTCGAACGTATAATCATCACCTCTCATGACTGGCTGCAGATTACATACTTTCTTAACATTTACAAATCCCTATCTATACCTTAACTAAATACTGAATCACATCTCTCGGTAAACCATTATACGTAGTCTGACTTAGGTTGTGTTGGGTTTAGTCCAGTACCTTGGGCATGGATGGGGTGGTGTTGGTGTGTGTGGAGTGGAGTGGAGTGGAGTGCGGTGGAGTGTGGTGGAGTTTCCTTAACATTCTTCAGAGCTGAGCCACCACTCGTCCGGCCACCGCCAGCTCCTCCTTGACTTCCTTCTGGCGCGTCTCCACACCTCCTCATGGCCTGGCAAGCAAAAGGTGATGAACAGTAATAAGTATTGCCTATATTTCCTCTTTAACAGGTCAGAGAGGTCCGCCAAGGGATGAAAAATATATTAAAAGACATACAGAAAAGAACAAAATTAACAAGTATATTAAATCACAAAGTTACAAGAAGGAATAAAAGATAATAATAAACTGATCTGACCGCCTTATCTTTGTGCCTCAGGTGATACGGATCTTCCAGCACCTTTGCACCCGCGGCCACAGAGGGATGAGGGTGAGTCTGCGAGGCCAGGATGGGGAGCTGCGTAAGGCTGCCGCTGCTGGAGGGCCGCCTGATCCCCTGCTGGCCAACACACCCCAGCTCTTCCTCAGCTCTGCCATACAGGTTCTCAGACACAACCTAAAGAGACTGTGTGATATAGTGTAGTGTTACTTTTTCTGTTTAAGTATTTGGGGTTTGCTTTACCTATAAATACTTGTTACTATTATAATGTTTGGTTTATATTTTTGTTGGATACTGTTTGGTACATATTTCCTTATCAGTGAAAGATAATATGTATGTTTGAAATATGGTGAATCTAGTGAAATGAATGTTATTATTGATGGTTCCCTGACAAGTTATAATGAAGTGAAGTCATTGTCTGTGTTGGTTTGGTTGACACATGACTGGGGAACACAATTACACTTCTTTTTGTAATGAAGTTAGTAAAGGTTGGTATCCTTTACTGTAGTTTCTTCTTAACATTCTAACATTGATATAATATACTATTTACAGGAGCTGTTGGCACAAATATTTGACTCCAAGACAATGAAGGAAGATGAACAATGGTTGGCAGGTGAGTAAGAAAAGTAGACGAGAACTTTTTTCTCTCTATTTTGTACTTTGTGTCTTTATGAAATGTGATTATCCTCTTAAAAAAAAAAAAAAATATATGAGCACAGTGTCAGCCTCATTAGTGCGTTGGGTTCATAAATGTTGTTAATTATCTCACAGGTAAGGAGAAGGCCGAGGACAGCAACATGACCCTCAGCAGCAGCAGCAGCCTGAGTGTGTCCAGGCAAGGGTACGGCTCCCACGGGGTGAAGGGAAAGTATGAAGGGTTCGGCAGCTCACCCATTGCACCCACGGAGAGTCTGGTGACACAGGTCTGTTGTTGTTGTGTTGTTGTTGTTGTTGTTGTTGTTGTTTTAGTATTGCAACACTGAAAAAGGAATCATATTTAGTTGTAGATTCTTATTACTTACCTTGAAGCAGATTTAAGATGATTTTCACCTGAGCATAAAACATTACCCAAGGGAGTGTCATGTTTGTTTGCCAGGTGCGAGGTATGGTGGAGCGTGTCATGGCAACCTCAGGGGACACCAACACCCTGGACCTGCTCAAGGGGGACAAAGGGGACTACCAGCCGCTGTCCCTGCCTTCCCTGGGCTCGGTGCCGCCCTGCAACCCCACACCACAGCCTCACATGCAGCTCCTATCAGCATCACAGAAAAGCAAGTATAAAGGTGAGTGTGTGTGTTGGATTCAGGTGATTGAGGCATTGTCTTGATTGTTAAAGTTGTTAGTAGGAAGGTAAAGATACATGTGTGAATAACTGATTACCTTGTGTTGTAGTGAGGTGAGATAAATGTTGTATTGCAGCCCACAAGAGGGGCCGCGCCGGGGGTGGCTGGGAGAGTGATGAGGAAGCCCAAGACACACCCGCCTCACCCCACACCTCAGAGATGGACCTTTCCCCGGGCCCACCAAGCAGCCACTCCTCCTCGGATGCACATTCTTCAGGAGCTGCAGAGGAGATGCTTCTAAACACCCTCACTGACTCTAAGCTGAGTTGGCCTTTAGACCACGACATGCTGGTAGGGATGAGCCGGGAATGCGCCACACTCAACCTTGCACTCCTACTCGGCAAGATCAGCAGCAAGTGTTTAAGGCTCTCCACATACACCACTAGTGACCCCAAGACCAGTGAGTCCCTAGGCACCAGTATAGTGTATCCCTTCCTGTCAGGTGGTGATGCTAAGGATGTCGTCCCATGCTTTGCCAGTCCTGATTCTGACACAAGGACGACGAAGCTCCTTGCCTTGCTGCTGCTGGTGGAGTTTGGGATGCATTATGATGTTCTTCCTGCGGCTTTGGTACACTCCCACCTTGGACACACCCTCATCTCTGTCAAGGAGAACAAGAATCTGGAGTCTGTGGTGCAGCTGAAGGCAAAGAAGCTGTCTCTTATTATATCTAACTTTATATGAAAGGAACGCAATGTTATGTTTTGTTGTGTTGTGGCAATGATTAAAATAAAGGTTAACGAGACATTGTAAGACTTTATGTTCACCTGTTCAGACCAAGGGTATAAGGTGTGTGCGTGTGTGTGTGTGTGTGTGTGTGTGTGTGTGTGTGTGTGTGTGTGTGTGTGTGTGTGTGTGTGTGTGTACGTACATATAATACAAATAAAAAAATCAATACATTAAATAATATAAGATTGAAAATTGTACGAAGATCTAAAGAACAAAAGGAGGTAAAGTTTATACAAAACCTAGAATGGGAGTAATGATAAAAGATGAAGAATTGTGAAAGATTACATGAAAGGTAGCCAGCGCCCCCCCTGCCCTTGCCCCTGCCCCCCCCCCTGCCGACGCCATTACCAGAGTGGAGAGACGCTTGACGAGAGAAAAAAAGTTGTCAAGGTTGTGTTGTAGTAAGAAGGGGGGGCGGCGGGGTCTCTATTGTTTGTTTCCTCTCGTCTCTCCTCCTTTATCTTTCTTCTCTACCTTCCTTCCTTCCTCCCTTCCATCCTTCCTCTTCACCTGTTGGTCACTTCCTACCTATACTTGTTGTCTTAAGGTGCATTAATTTCACTCTCCATTTTCTTTTGAACTTCTTATATTCTTTTCCTTATAGTTTAGTTTCTCCTTCAAGTTGTGGTCAGTTTTCTCCACCTATTTATTTCCTTTTGTTGTCTTACCGGGACTTAAACACCACACACACACACACTACACTACACACACACACACACACACACACACACACACACACACACACACACACACACGTCAGACAAGAGACAGCAGTGTAGTAAAATCAATATCCTCATTTCTCTCTCTCTTTCATTCTTTCCTTCTTTCCTTTTTGTCATCCCCTTTTTTCCCCCACTGCTTTGAGATCCAACAAGAGGAGACTGTGAGAGTGAAGAGTAAGAGGAAGCAGGTGTGTGTGTGTGTGTGTGTGTGTGTGTGTGTGTGTGTGTGTGTGTGTGTGTGTGTGTGTGTGTGTGTGTGTCAAGGGTATACTAAGGGTTGGCGGTGATGTACTCTTAATTATAGTGTACTTAAATTACTATATACTGTGATAGAGTCTCTTCTTCTGTTATTAATGAGGATTCTGGGAAGGAGGGTGAAGGAAGGAAGGAGGGAAGGAAGGGTAGAGGAGAGAAGGAGGGAAGGAAGGAAGGAGGGAAGGGTAGAGGGGAGAGATGATTAAAAGAATGTATCTAAGATGGAAGGGTGAACAGAGAGAGCGAGTAAGAGCGCGGGAGAGAGCGAGAGAGAGAGAGAGAGAGAGAGAGAGAGAGAGAGAGAGAGAGAGAGAGAGAGAGAGAGAGAGAGAGAGAGAGAGCGAGAGAGAGAGGGAGTATAATAAGACACTCAATTACACACACACACACACACACACACACACACACACACACACACACAAAGAAAGAAATTAATTATTCTTCATTAAAACTATTTCTACACAAAAAAAATCCTATATTAAATCCTCTTAATTAATTACTACTACTACTACTACTACTTCTACTACTATTGCTACTACTACTACTACTACTATAACCACCACTACCACCACCACAATTTACCTTAACGAGGATGCACCGGCCGCCACCACATCAAGGGGTCACGCCAGCCATCACACGAGGTCAGAGGTCACAATACAAAAGGTCTCGGATAGGTCACGGGCTGCGACCTCCACCACCACCACTGCCTTCACCACCTTCACCACCACCACCACACCACCACGTCCCCGCCTCAAGACCACACCCGGACTTCACGTGGCTGGGTAGGGGGGAGCAGGGGGAGGCAGGGGAGGCAGGGGGAGGCAGGGGAGGCAGGGGAGATAGGCAGCAGCAGCAGCAGCAACAACAACAAGCGGAGTGAGAGGGCGAGACAGCGGTAGTTGGAGATGCAGAAGGAGGCGGACAGCAGTTGATTCTGGAGTGTGGGAGGGGAAGGACGTGCCGCTCCGCCACCCACGTTCATCTGTGTGTTCGTACCCCCGTTTCTCACCACCCTGACCCACATCCAGGCCGCAGCCACCCCGAGGCCTTCCCGCAGTGACTCACTCCCCCCACAACGGCAGGGATAAGGAAGGGGAAGGCGGGGGCTCATCCGTAACGTAGTGAAAAACAGGGAAAAAAAAAACTCTTGTATAAATTTTGTTTCCCTGCAATGAATATGAGCAGCTGGGTGAGGTGTGGTGTGGAGGAGGTGGTGGCGGGGAGTGGAGGGATGCTGTGAGGCTGTGAGGCTACGCGGCGGCCACACCACAGCAGCTTCTACAGGCACGGGAAACACAGCTGCAGGAGGAACAGGACGAGGACGAGATCAAGACTGTGTGTGTGTGTGTGTGTGTGTGTGTGTTAGTGCCTCGCTCAGACAAGGGTTTGTGTTCAATACTTTGACACTCACTCTGGCTAAGGTAAACCCCCACCCCCCCTACCCTTTTCTCTCTCTCTCTCTCTCTCTCTCTCTCTCTCTCTCTCTCTCTCTCTCTCTCTCTCTCTCTCTCTCTCTGTGTCTGTAAAACTGGTGGTGTGTACGTTCCCTTTAATAACACTATAATATGTACTGGTTCAATACTATTACCAGTACAGAAACACACTGAGCTACCACTTCCCGAACCCATTACACGGCATCTCTCTCTCTCTCTCTCTCTCTCTCTCTCTCTCTCTCTCTCTCTCTCTCTCTCTCTCTCTCTCTCTCTCTCTCTCATCAGTCCTCCATCGTGACTCCCATTACTCCTCTTGACTCATTCTCTCACAATTGATTCAAGTCATTAAACTGAACACAATGCAACTGCTTTATATTTTTTAATTATTTTTTTCTTCTTTCTGTTCTCTCTCTCTCTCTCTCTCTCTCTCTCTCTCTCTCTCTCTCTCTCTCTCTCTCTCTCTCTCTCTCTCGATGTGTGTGTGTGTGTGTGTGTGTGTGTGTGTGTGTGTGTGTGTGTGTGTGTGTGTGTGTCTGTGTTTTGGTACCTATCTGTTTAACTGGCAGCTTAATCTCTCTCTCTCTCTCTCTCTCTCTCTCTCTCTCTCTCTCTCTCTCTCTCTCTCTCTCTCTCTCTCTCTCTCTCTCTCTCTTTGTTGGTCCGATGCCGTGGAAACTGTCAAAACATTCTGTGATTATCGGCTAAGAGAGAGAGAGAGAGAGAGAGAGAGAGAGAGAGAGAGAGAGAGAGAGAGAGAGAGAGAGAGAGAGAGAGAGAGAGAGACACGGGGGGGGGTAACAATAGTCAAACCCACATCATTTGTCCCGTAGAGTGAGAGAGGGAAACTAACAATGACAATAATAATAATAATAATAATAATAATAATAATAATAATAATAATAATAGAGATAATAATAATAATAACACTAAAGATATGCAACCTTCTAATCGTGTCTTTCTCTCTTCTATCCCTTTGTCTCTCTCTCTCTCTCTCTCTCTCTCTCTCTCTCTCTCTCTCTCTCTCTCTCTCTCTCTCTCTCTCTCTCTCTCTCTCTCTCTCTCTCTCTCTCTCTCTCTCTCTTTTCCTTTCTTAAATTGAGACATGAGAAGGCACATTATCTAAACTGACCCGGGCAAAGATTAAACCAAAACCATTATCGTCATTCTATTAAGACGAAAGAGACAGAGACAGAGAGAGAGAGAGAGAGAGAGAGAGAGAGAGAGAGAGAGAGAGAGAGAGAGAGAGAGAGAGAGAGAGAGAGAGAGCAGGACTTCTTTTTTTCTCTCTCTTTGATACCATTGGCTTTTACGAGAGAGTTTAGGGGGAGAAAGGGAAATGATACAGCGCTGAGCCTGATAATTGTGTGCCGTTGTAAAAAAGGAAAGGTGAAGGTGCCCCCGTCCGAGCCTGAGATTACTGTAAACTTTGGGGGAAGAGAGAGAGAGAGAGAGAGAGAGAGAGAGAGAGAGAGAGAGAGAGAGAGAGAGAGAGAGAGAGAGAGAGAGAGAGAGAGAGAGAGAGAGAGTTTAACGAATATATATAAAGATCTAGATACAGACAGACAGTGAGATAAAGAGACAAACAGACACCCAGACAGACAGATATTAAATAAAAAACAGATAGACAGACAGACAGACAGAAACAGACACAGACACAGACAAACATTGACCTTCCTTCAGTATATCAACTTAAAAACACACACACACACACACACACACACAACAACAACAACAACAACAACAACTCATTAGCATAACAGACCATGTAAGCCCCCCTCCCCCCCTCCCCCCCCTTAGATCACCTGATGACAACACTCCACACTGTCCCCTCGTTGCCACACTAAAGTCACCCCCCCCCCTTTCCCCTTCCCCTCACCTTCCCCTCCTTCCCCTTCTCCCCTCTCGCCAAATGCAATGTCCTTCCCTCTCTTTTTCATTCACACGTATTTTCACAACTCCCCTCTCACTCCTATTTGCTCCCACTCCAATTAACACTCCCACACACACACACACACACACACACACACACACACTATCACCACACACCTGAACACTCCCTCCCTAACGCACACTCCACATCATACACCTAATCATTATCATCGCTTACCACATGTATTACTCCCCCTCTCTCCCTCTCTCTCTCTCTCTCTCTCTCTCTCTCTCTCTCTCTCTCTCTCTCTCTCTCTCTCTCCGCCAAACCTCTCCCACTCACAGCAGCTTCACTTTTCTCACACTTGTGGTATAAACGCCTCTTCGCCCCAGGCCCTGTTTAAGTACCAAGTATTGCTTCAGGGTAAGAGGAGGAGGAGGAGTAAGGAGGAGGAGGAGGAGGAGGAGGAGGAGGAGGAGGAGGAGGAGGAGGAGGAGGAGGAGAAAAGATGGAAGAGAGCGGTGAAGTAGATGAATGAGAGAGACAGAGAACACCTTGGGATGTATGAATTAGGATTGGGAATTAATTTGAAAGATGGAGGAGGTGTGGAGGGAAGCTAAGAGGAATGAGGAGGCGGAGGAAGAGGATGCACGGGAGAGAGACAGAGAGAGAAGAAAGAGGAGGAGGAGGAAGAGGAAGACACGTAGGAGATGAACGACGGGGAAGAGGAGGACCAGGAAGAGGAATGTAGAGAGAAATTGAAGATGGAGGAGGAGGACGAGGAGGAGACGGGAGGGAGGGAAGGCAAGGGCAAAAAAAAAAGGAGGAGAAAAATGAGGAGGAAAAGGAGAATGACGAGGACAAGGAGGAGGCAGTAATGGAGGCAGGGAGGAAGGGAAGGGAGGAAGGGAAGGGAGGAAGGGAAGGGAGGAAGGGAAGGGAAGGGAAGGGAAGGTAGGTCTGAGGCGTGTTTTCCAGTGGTTTGACCTTGAATAGCCATCGTGATTCAAAGCCCACGGATCCTTAGGTTGTGTGAATGCATGCCTAATACTTTCTTTTAACCCTCAATGATGCTTGCCCGGTCTCCATCCTTACCTTAAACTAATCCTATTCCATCCTGTATTAGATAGACTTACGTTCTCTTATCTTATGCTAGCCCCGCCTTGCTTCTAATCCAATTATTGCTTACTCCTCTTTCTTCTTCCTTATCCTACTTACGTTATATCAAGTTTTACCCAGTCTACTCTTCTTCTTCTTTACTCTACGTTCGTCATCCCTTCCCCACCTCCCTCCCCCACCCTGTTTATGCTATTAATGTTGGTAAAATATGATGTGGTTACCCGGGCTTCGAACACCTGACTCACACGTGCGCTAATGAGTCCATGAAGGTGAGGTATGGCGCTGAATACCACCTGACTTCCGTGAGGTAAAAGTATAGAATGAAAATGATATATAGAATGTGAGAGAGT